>JAMPIV010012380.1:0-35660 GCA_024509875.1 Oreohelix idahoensis
GCAAATTCCAGTATCGGAAATTTGCAAACCCTACAGAAAACGCTCAAAATAGACGACCTCTATGACGTGGCATAATCTAACGGAGACACCACCCAACCGAGAACCCGCTGAAATATAAACATATAAATATACAAATAACATATAGACATATAACATATAGAATGAGATGATACACAGAAGACTCAGCAGAAGTATAAGGGCACAGTTTACATACAAACAGGCCACTTAACTTATAGGCTTCCAATCGTCGAACAGCAGAAAAAAACGGATGTCAATCAACGTCCTAAAGAGCGAAGCTCCAACGATGATGGCACATCTGAACTGCTTCCACTGCTAACCCGATGGTACAAGAGCTTCTGAAATACTGTGTGTTGAGTTGTTTCGGCACTTGACCTTCTAATCCAAAAGTAAGTTGATGGAAATCGGTACTTGGCCTTCTTCAGAAAACAACCCGTTTCAACCGGCACTTGACCTTCACAAAAACGACAGCACTGGAACCTTGACAGCAGCAACTTGCTTGACTTGCGTAAAAGATAACAGCAGTCCGAGTTATCCGGCAACATGTAACAACGCCGGGTACTGTCAAATTCTTGTTTCCGTCAAAAAATTGAAATTTTGACTTTTACCGGGCAACGCCGAGTACTTTGAAAATTTTGAAGATGTTGACTGTATTGAAGAATGTTAATTTCTTGAAGGATGCTGATGAATTCTTGTTGAAAATGAAGTGGGTAAGGGACCCCGTGTTTGCTGGTACCAGAATCAAACCAGCTTATGGCCACCAAATGATGCGTGATGCCATATGATGATGGATGGTATCCGCATGTCTGGTTTTGTGTAGTGTGTAGATGTGTTCAGTCAAAACAATGTTCATACAACAATAACAGGGCAATCCACATAGGACGTCAGTAAACTCACGACGTATAAAGTCAATGAGTCTTGAAACAGCCGTTGACGTTTTTCTTCATTATTTATTGTGGACGCCACAGTGACAAAATGGTTACGCAAATGTGTAGGCACATCAAACAGTCATTATCACAGCAACATTCAATACAGCAATAGACGGTAGACAGCATTACAATGATGAGTCAGATGCATGTTATATTTCATAGTGCTGTAAATGTAGTCAGGTGAAAAACTCCATCCTTTTCTATAACAGCCAGGAGATAACCAGATGTATGAGATCAGTTCACTCTCCTTAGTTTGACTTCAGCAAGACAGACACGTCTGCCGAAGTATAAATAATGTCCTCAAAAATATCCTCTAGATAATAAAGGTTTTCCAAACCTAGTTCATTTAACAAAGTAGCAAGTAATGGTCCTTGGGACATGCATCAACCGATGCAGTACAATACAGCGACATGTGAGCTGGGAAAACATCTCGTGACGACGACTTCGGAGACAGGCTATGAATCGAAATCGCACACGACCCAAAATCGATAGAGTTAATGAAAAAGTCAATTTACCTTGCTTTCATGAAATACACAGAAATATCACGCCACCCCACATTGGGGAAAACACTAGAGGTATGAGCTCAACTAAACGAAATATCCATAAGAGGACTACACATCCCTGACAGAACAAAAAAATAGCGGAGATCCCCTCTTCAACGAGGCATCTCTTTCGCCATTCCAAATCGCTCACTCCACTAGTGGTGGGCGGAAACCGATCGACCAAAAAACAAGACAAGTCATGCGCAGTCCAGCGCAAAAATGACCACAGCTCAAACTTAACTGCATTCGATACCAACGCGAGAAGACAAATGCTAAAACGATGTTGCTCAATTTATCACGCAACAACTTTTAATTTCCCTATCTGCCTCCAATGCCCTTAGCCTCAGCCTCAATCTGTTACCTCTTAATTTCTTTTTCACCTCTAACCTTCTTTTCAGCCTCTTTTTCTATCTTTTTTTTTCTTCACGTTCAATAAATTTGTCACATTCAGTAGAGACATAGCGCAATCATAACTTGCCCGTCCATTCTAACTCTTAGCAGCCTGCACAGCAGTAGATCGAAACTTAGCTAAGTCCGCCATTTTCTAACAGGCACATGTTAAACAATTCATCTAGAAACAATTATCTAAGGACAACCACAGGCCACTGAGAGCTCAACCCTTATTTTACCTCACCAAGAATAACCTTTTTAATTTTTTAATAATTTCCCGAAGAAGTGAAATTACTCCCAATATATATGCTCAGACGTCTTGTAGCGATTCAATATCTCCCGGGAACGAGACCCCAATATTATGTGGTACCGTGGGGATGTTAAAAATAGTAAAGGTACTTAGTGTAACTGGCTAACATTCAGCTATGAAGGATATGTATCTAATAAGAGAGGTGTATTACAGATCACTTTACTGTGCTACCAACATTTAGAAACGAACCTCAGCGCAGAAATTAGTCTCAGAATAGATGTGATAACTCACAGTTTTGGGAAATGTCTAGAGTTATGATAAAGATTAAGTGTATGTCATAACAACCACCAGACAGAATAAACAATTAAATTTAATCACAATACTTTACAACACTGTGGACACTCACATACATATAACCCTCTATAAGACTATCCAGAAATGAGTCAAGCGTTAAAGTTTAAAAATGTAATGTATTAATACCTTCAATATTAGGTAGCCTGATTTCAACTACAAAGTGAACCAGGAATCACAATCAAATGTAATCACAAGTTTATATGTACACAAATTATAGATAGAAACTTTGTATGGACATAATTAGTTATAGCAATATGAGGTGAAATCTTGGCTGTAGTAACTAAGAGGTAATACTGGCTTTTCAAGCTAGTGTGTATGTTGTGTGTCTATCATGACTTCAAGTTGAGAGTTTTTGTTCTCGGGAAAATAATATTGAGGAAGAGGAGTTCACAGTTTCTTTTTAGTTGATAACAAATAAATGTCCCTCTCTATGGATTTAAGGTAAAGTCACTTTTAGAGGTGGGTTTATAACACAAGAATGAGCTGCTCTGGAGGCCACAGATCCTTAACTTCTGTTGGCGGCAGAAAAACATCCGCCTCCACTGCTCGCTTTCTGTCACAAACCGTGTTCTTGATTACACAACGACAAGGCGGTCGTTGATCATAGGAGACCAAGGAGTCTGCTACCAGCCTCGAATTCCAGCAAAACTCAGACCACATGTGCAGCTTTAATATGTTTAGTACCACTGTTCCCTGAAACAAGAAGGCTGTCACTTCCTACTTCAGAACTAATTTATAATCTATTTCCACACTGAACACAATAGAGAACTAAACACTTGACGTTCAGAGCGCTGTAGGCCAGACTGTAGACTTCACATGTAACACATTACACCAGTATTCCTCTCCCTAACACCTCTGCAATTCCAGCATTTATTTCCTTCTATTCAATAAGATAGGTGTCATAGTACTATTTGGCAATTCCCATGCATAGTTATACTCCTCATCCCGACAAGATTTTGTTACATGGGGGAGCAATATCTAGGCTTTTCCTCAATGTTTGCTACTGAACCACACACATAAAGACATAAATTATCGATTCACATTCAAGTTTCATCAATAAAAAGATATCAAAAAAATATTTCTAGCTTACCACAATTCATAGGAAATATTAAACAAATACGATTGACTGGCAATGAGTTATGGCACAATTCCGATCTGGCCTTTGTCCCAGGGCTTTTATATAGAAAAATATGAGCTGGATCTCAACGCACATGCTTTTACTAAGTTTATTTTTTACAAAAAAGGCACTGAACAGACGCTACCTAATTGACTTATATCAACTGGTCTAAGCCAAAAGACCATGTTTTACAAAATCATTTAAAAAGATGTACCCGTTCCTATCGTTTCTAGTAACAACGCAAAATTAATATCGCAATCGACTAACCATGTTAAGGCTTACATATTCCTTCTGTAGCCAATCAAATCGGAATTAACCGTGGGGGCCTCATTTTATCTAAGCAGTGTCCAAACACGCCATTAATAGCAAAAATGATCCGTGTTGTCTACACCCTCACTATTTAATTTGGCTATAATTTGTTAATATCTAACTATTGCGTAACACTGTAACATATTCTTTGTCACAAGTCCTAAGGAACCCAAAAATATAAATTTTATGGAGCTAAGTGGCTGCGGTACAAAATATGTAGTTTTCATCTACCAACCCGTATCAACTTCGATACTATGGGGGTGTCTTCTGTACTATCAGGCAAATGTCAGAGCTTAGACATAAAACATAGATGACAAGTTTCATAATAAGCATTAAACATGTTTTTTAAAACCTAACCGTGTATTGGTAGTGTTTTTTTGTCACTGTTTATTTGAAAAAAAGTTATTGCATCCTGCCTTAACCCGTGGGATTGGCGTTACTAATAATCGCGAGACTGTGGTAGTAATTGCCTGGTGTTTTCCACCGTTCAGCCTCTCTCCTCTCTCTCTTCTCTCTCTCTCTCTCTCCTAAGTCCGTCTGTCCCTTTTAGTATACGCAGTGTTATAAAAATGAAATTAAATGAATATTAATCTAGGTCATTACGCAGTGTGTCTAACTCAAGGTTTTCTACGAAATACAGTACAAAACTCGTTTATTGTTTTGTTTAAACGCGTGAAATGCTGGCTGTAGGGCTTAACTATCAAAAACGTAGAAATCGTTATAATTATGCACACGGAGCATAAAAATGGGGGATCTCGAGTACAGTCATTGTGGACAGCAACTGTCTTTTTACCATTCTTCATTCCTTTTATTGAATTAATTCCGTTAGGCTTTACATTTACTTTTTAATTTAGATAGGTGATTAAAAATGTTTCACGACAAAGAGGTATCATCTACCCTGTACAAGACCATACACTTGGCTGTTTTGTGTCATGTTTCTATCTGAGGGTGTCCCACGAGATAATACCTGCCTCAGCATTGTTCTTAGCACCAGGAACCATATTAACCACAAACTGTGTACATAAACTCAAGAACTAGTGACCATCACTGCTAACGGGCCTACAGCATTGATTCACGAGACAGAAGCCAATTCACGAATTAATGCATATCGCACGAAACTACCACCCAACCAACCAAACATTAACACAGTAAGGTATATAAGGATAAGAATGGACACTGACACAAATTCATTGAATTATTTATGCCATTTTGTATGTTATATATATATATATACATTAATATATATAATTCGTATCGTATACGTCTAAAATCTGTTACGCTCATAACGCGAGAAAACCGGTAAACCGATTTGATGCGTTTGCTCACATGGCGATCTTATGGGACATTTCTCCATGGCTTCTCAGCTAGGGGAATAAACTGATACATCATCAAGGTACAAACATCAGGAGTCACTGAGCAGTGAATGCCGTTTCCTTAAGTATCCATGTCTTTATCATTATAATCAAGGGGAACAAGGGACGTAAAAACTTCTGTACAGTTTCTATGGGTTACGGAACGGCCTTAGCTTACAACTTTAATGAAGTCCATAGATTGTTTATCCTTTTTCGTTAAATGTTTTTTAGAAAGGAACTGTGCGTATCTTATTTCTATTATACTAAGTGTTCTAAACCAGGATTCCTGACAAGGAAACTTTGACTATCGATACTTCAGCTTTTGTAGAGTTCTTACTTAAATAAACAAGTGCTTGCAACTGTTATGCAAATTTTTTAAAATCAGGATTCCTGACAAGAAAGTTTAATTAATACTCAAGCTATGTGTAGAGTTGTTACTCTCCAAACAACTGTGCAGAAGCCTTAGTATGCATAAATTATTTGAGGGCTCTCGGGAGAACTGTCTTAAGTAACTCGCCACATTCCTTGCCTAATCTCAGCATGAATATCGGGAAGAAAAACCGGCATGAATACGTGCAACCCACATTATCCGATTGGATTGTGTGCACCTAATGGGGTTTGTGAGTGGCCTTTTGTCCGGTTGTATAAATCGGCATTGCCTACATGACGTTGGTTCAATAGAGGCGCGTGTTAGACTGGAACAGAGTGTCGTGAGAATATTAGAAATTAAATAGGCAAAATTTGTTTGCACAGCGATGGGACACTATATTGCATGAACTTCACAAGACGTCTACAGCAATGTGTATTTTTTTTGGAAGTAATGCAACTCGATAGGTAGTTATCTAGTCGTCGTGGGTTACAGAATCAAAGAATCAAAGATGCTAAGATATCGGAGCTGCTTGATCGGCCGCGATGTGTACTGCCAGCCAATAACGACTTATTGATAAACTTTTGGAATAAGGGCATTTATTCTTTATGGTTACGAAACTTCCCTACTGCCCAACAGTGTTAGGCACTGTCAGTCATACTTTGGTACAAGTAAAAAAAAAAAAAAACAGTTCATAAAAACTATCGTAGATTCAGAAACAGTTTGCGCAAGCTGGGTTGTCAAAAATAGCATGTCACCTCAACGCTGACCACCGATTGGCATTAGGAAAGGTAGCTTGAAGTTCTTTGTAATTGCCTGGGAGCGTTTCAATGCTGATGGAGAAAACTGTGTTGGCTATGGACTTCGGTTACAGATGACGCTAAACTTGGCTCTTGAATTCAATTCAACTGCAGCTACATGCCAAAAGACTTTGAGTCTAGTGGTAGTGGCTTCATAGCGCCGCGGTTCACCAAGAACCATAACAGATTCTTGTCATGGACATGATTCCACACTGGATAAAGTCATGATCTTACTGTCTTTTGGGACTTACTTAAGGTAGTGATCCCGTTCTATCGTGGAAGTTATGCTCAGTGAGGTATGAGAAATTCAAGATCACAACCATTGGACTAAAAGTGACTCAATCAGACTGTACTTAGCAGAGTTCCTGGCGCACAATCCCTTTAAAGGTCCAAAAACTAAGCTCTAGAGTCCATCACGACAATGCGGTCCTGCACAAAGATCTGGCATAACGGGATAGCAATCACTCCATGAAGGACTCTGGAACCTTATACCCCATAAGGACGGGTTCTGAAGATCCCATTTGGATTGCCTCTTAGTTTTGTACACAGAAGTCTTCATGTAAATTATTTGTGCTAGAAGGTTTGTGTATGTTCTAGAAGATTTGTGTGTGTTCTGACATAATAAGGGTTAGCGATTCATTTGGATATGGAGAAAAGGAAAGTAGCTTTAGTTTTGTTTTTTTTCAATTACTATTTTGCTGGGGAATATTAGCTACCTACCTACATAATAATTTTCACAGTTCATTATTAAGTTTATTTACTACTTAATAAGTTTACCACTTAATTATTTTCAGTTTTCCTTTCATTTCTTTGTTACGTTTTTGTCTTTAATTATATCGTAGACAAGGTTTGTGCGCATCTTTTAAAAACACTAAGGTTTGTTTTTTTTTTTTTTTGAGATCATTTTTAGGCATTATAATCCCACTTCTCGGAAATAGTAGGTTTCCTTTTGTTAGTTTTTTTAAACACGTCGGTGTATTTATTCTTAGTTAGGTACTTTAATTTAATTTCTTTTTTGCTTTACTCTATGCCGATCACATCGTCCAACAGAACTTCATCCCTTGGGAGACTTAGCAACACAGCAAAGAGAATGAGAATGAGAAGGGAAGCGCAAAACATTTTTTGAATGAAATAATGACTTTATTTTATTTAGTACTTTTCTCCTTCCATTTTATGTTTAAGTATGCATGTGAAACTACACGTGTGTGCTTTTATATGTAATGCATCCCCTTACAGCATTATTTTATAGAGGAAAGGGCATTAGTAGTGTACGTGCATATATTTCAATACATAAGAGCGTGTGTGTGGAGTTACGTATGTGCATGAAAACACATGTATGTATGTGCGTGTAGGTATATAAATGTATTAATGTATATAGGTGCAGATTGCATGTACTTTTTCTCTTATTTATGTCCGTTTTTAAATCCTTTGACTTTTTACGATTTAAAAAAGTCTCATCCTTGGAATAAAAATATAAAAAAAGCAGACTGGTGGTTGTGGTAGCGGGGAGAAAGTCTGCATACCAAGAATCCCGATAATTTGCCTGCGTCGGAACACTTACACGTCAACTGACTGTAATACCAATGTCGTCTACAAAGAAGCCCTTACTTAAAGTTTTTTCCCTTAGAAGCACACCTCAATCCAACAGTACAATTAAAAAAAAAAAAAAAAAAGTTAAACCATCCTAAAACGATTCGCACCAAACCCGACTTGCACTCATTCCGACATCAACACGGGCTGTGCCGGGAATGACCGCTAGTATGTGTGTGTATATATATATATATATATATATATATATATATATATATATATATATATATATATATATATATATATATATATATATATATATATATATATATATATATATATATATATATATATATATATATATATATATATATATATATATATATATATATATATATATATATATATATATATATATATATATATATATATATATATATATATATACATTCAGTTTTTACCATTTAAATTACAAATCTTTAAAACAATCTGATTAAGTTTCAGATCTGAAGTTATTGAATTATTTTCAACGTTTCAGTGCTCTTTTGTGTTAACGCAATGTTCAGTGGTAGGGAGTAAATTGGAGCTACATTCACATTCACTGGAGGCTTAGGATAGGTCTAGCGAGAGTGTGAATTACCTGCCTGTTCTTTACTTCTGTATCACCTGAACTGTTAGGTTGACTACCCGAATTTATCTTGTGCCATCCATACTTATACTTCACCAGCTCTCTTTCCCGAGTCTGGAAAAATTATTATTTATCTAGATCAAGCAACTACTTCATACTATAATCTAAATATTATTCATCTCGCCACACTTGCCCAAGTTGTTACAGGATCGGGTAATAGGCCCCATGCCACACCTTCCTTAGTCGCCTCCCACGATTTTGTCCTACTGTTGTTTTCTGCACGCTTGGACCCAGGTAACTAATGGTGGAAAAGATCTTGTGATCTGGTCATTTTCACCAAATGGTTTCGATTATTTTTTGTTGTTGTTTTCTTTTGGTTTGGTTTGGTATGAAGGATTAACTTCATTGCACACAGACTACTCCATCGGTGCTCCGATCTCCTCCCTTAGATCACACAAGGAGGATCTCAGCACAGTGCACGAACTCCGTAGCACCGGCGAGAATCCCAATGTGTGTATATAGGAATCACACATTTTATAAATATTTTTGTGGTGGGTAGGTTTCTAATTTTTAAATGTTAACAGGGCCGCGGCCTGATAGGCCTACTCTTTACGATTTCCACCTGCCGAGGGATTTTTAACGTGCGCAGCTTGCACACGGGACCTCCTATTTTTTCGCCCTTATCCGAGAAGGCTAGGCATCCGATCTCACTACCCAGGGGGGAGTATGACATCATTGGGACCACTGGTTCTGAAAAAAAATTTCCATAAATTATATTCCCTCAACTGGGAATCGAACCCGGTACCTCTATAACTCGAGGCGGACGCCATACCTCTTAGCTACTCCGACTCCGTTTTCTTTTACCTTCTTTCAATCAAGTACCATTCAATGTTTTCATATATTTTATTTTCAGTCCTCTGTGTTGTATTATTTGTTGGTGACATATTATTGTGTGCAGTGTTTGAAGTATATATATATACCTTGTATATATACGAGGGCGTCAGTAAATAGGTCACAAATGGCTATTTAAAAAAAAAAACTAAATGAGATGCGAACTTGAAAACTATTTATTATTGCACTTACATTTCCCCTTATTTCTCAACATAATCTCCACCAACATTGATACACTTATCCCATCGCTTTATCAGTGCCTCAAACTCAGCAGCATAGAAGTCTTTAGTCTGCTGTTTCAGCTACATTCGCACCTCACGTTCAACCTCTTCGTCATCCGCGAAACGTTTTCCGACAAGGTGAGGTTTTAGTGGACCAAACAGGTGGAAATCGCTCGGGGCTAAGTCGGGGCTGTAAGGTGAATGTTCAAGAAAATGCCACCCTAATCGTTCAATTTTTTCCTGGGTTAATCGAGCCGTATGTAGTCTGGCATTGTCATGATGAAGCAGTACTCCTCTAGTCAGTAGGCCTGGACATTTTCTTCGAATTGCATCCCGAAGCATCAACAGAACGTCACAATACGATGCAGCTTTCACATTCTCACCTTTCTTCTGGAAATGGGTTAACAGCACTCCTTGAGAATCCCAAAACACTGTAAGCATAACCTTCCCTGCTGATGGTGTAACCTTGAATTTCTTGGCAGAAGGTGAAGAAGGATGTTTTAATTGCATTGACGCACGCTTTGATTTGGGTTGGTAGTGATGAAACCATGATTATTCCCCAGTAACAATCAGTCAGTTGTCTGGGCACCTATCATGAGCACACTTACCGGAAGTTCAAACGATCAAGCATTATGCTGTAGGCTAAACCATGAGAACACCCTATTGCAGTTGCTACACTGTCTGTTGTTATTCGCCTGTCAGCTCGAATCATCTCCCCCACCAGCCGCAAAGATGCTTCTGTCGCAATCTGAAGAGGATGACCAGGGCGGTCTTCATCAGCTATTTTTGAGCGTCCTTGAGAAAATTTATCGACCCAGTTATGTACCGCTTTTACGCGACAAACACTTCTCACTGTAAACAGGAAACATTTCCTTATGAATATCCTTTGCAGGAAGGATGTGGATATGCGCAGACGTAACAAAGCGTGGACAAACGGAACAGTTACAGACGAGTGGCAATGAGTTATTCTCATACCCATATGGAAAATTCAAATTAACAAAATGTGATGCGGTGCATACTTGTCGCAGGTATTGTCTTGCTCTGGCAGGCAGGACAAATTAGTAGCATAACAACAATGAAAGGATTCACATGCTCATTCTGCTGTGGTTTCTGCTGTGGTTTCTGCTGTGGTTTCTGTAGTGATTTGTTTAAGGCAATGAAGTTGCCAGCCGCACTGTACGACATGCCAGAAGGAACAGGGTCCCATGATGATCAAATGACTCAGGGGAAAAAAAATGAAACAAAGAATAAAGCTGAAGAAAGGCTTCACTGACGCCAGACTCGCAGCAGAACAGGTTAGTGAAGAAAACTTATCAAAGTTAACAATCATGTCATCTGGCTTTTTACTGACAAGACGCTCTTTGGGTACAACTAGTGTAGCGATTCTCAACATGTAGAGTGCATTACCCCAGGGCAGATGCTGAAAAGATATTGGGTAGGTGTAAGTTCTGCCAGAAAATGTATCAAAATTGATTTCTCACTGGATAAAATTCTAAAGTTTTAATTAGACTATATAAATTTTCTTGGTATTTATGAAACGAAATGCTGCTCATTGGCACCTTTTGATAACGTGTGTATGAAAGAGGAGCTGGCTATAAATTAATTCCACGCAGTAACATCTTAATTATGTCTTGATTGGTTCATTAATTAATTTGGGGAAGGACGGGAAAGGGGTGGGATGCGAACAATAAGCTCACTGTCAGGGGAGTGGTGAGGACAAACAGGTAGAAAGGTTCAGAATTCATGACCTAGAAGCTCGTGGAAGATTATGACTAAAAAGATCAAGTTAAGAGAGTGTTGGGGAGATTCAAATATTTACTAATTGTCTAAGTAAAACGTTGGGTGTTGAAGAATAAAAACGTTCCGCCAGCTTTGCGGGAAAATACGGAAAAGGCGTTAATTGCACGCTCAAAGCCAAAAAAGGACGTTGGCTTGTCAATGTTTCCATGGTGCATTGACCACTGGTCATGATACTTTTGGCTACAAAGTTCAAATAAAGTTGACAGGGAATGTCCACAGAAGAACAGTGCTGTCATCAGGACATACAGCAGAGGAGCACAGAATAATTATATTTAAAAAAACACACACACGCGCGCGCGCGCACACACACACACACACACACTGTTTTGGCGGGTTACTTGCTCATTTATAAAGATTGATTTTATTGTATGAACTGTTGTGCCCTTTGTCCGAGATGTTTCCGCCAAATCTGACATATAGACTTGTATACAGATCTTAAGACAAGGTGACTGACATATAGACTTGCATACAAACCTCGACACTACATGACTGCTTTACAGACTCGCATACAACCTCAACATTAGATGACTGCCTTATAGTCTTGCATATGAACCTTAAACACTAGATGCTAAACTTATAAACATGTATACAAACCTTAACACCAGATGCTACACTTATAAACTTGCATACAAACACCAACACCAGATGTTACACTTATAAACTTCCATACAAACCTCAACATTAAGTGCTTGACAGACGATATATATGACGTCAGAAATAATCTAAGACTGTGGGAGAATCAACGTTACTATAGATATGGCACGCGCTGATGAATCTAGTTAATAGATAATAGTACTTGTTCTGGAATCTTCTTCGTCTACTTGAGCTACTGTGGTGAAGTGGGATGTTATAAATACTTATAGGGAACTTAGTGTACTGACTGAGATCAGCTGTGAAGGTATCTATATCTATTAAGAGTAGTGTATTATAGATAACCTTACTTGCTACCACATATCTATATATCTCAGTCAGAATTATTCTGGAATAGTGTGATGCTACGTTATGTGTCTAGGGTATGGTAATACTGGTTTTATTTTGTTCAAGCTCTGTTGGTATTTGTCATCATGACTTCAATAGTTTGTCTTTAGGGACCAGTATTGGAGATGTTCACAGTTCCTGATTTTAAGACAAGTAAATTCCCCTCTTAATGTTAATTTTAAAAAGTCAGTTCAAGATGAGGGGACATAATGTTGAGGTCAGCTGGCCAATTCGCTTATCTGGCGTGATGGCGGCAGGAAAGGACTCCTCTGCTCGAATTCTCCTCTGGGTTCAGGAGACACCTCACTGATAGCTAAAAAGACCAAGGAGTATGCTGTCCGACTCAGGATTCAGCAAAGCTCTGACTAGGTGCTGCTCAGTACCATCAAGACCACTGTCCCTGAAATCAAGAAGGATGTACCTTCTACTTCATAACTAATTTATATTTTCTTTTTACACTGATCACAATACATCACAAACATTGCGTTCAGAGCGTTAGGCCAACAGTCAGCTTCATCTGAAATACTTTATACCAGCATTACCATCCTTAATGGTCACTACGCCTCTGCACTTCCAGCATTATTTCTGTCTAATCAATCATCCAGGTGTCAGTGTACTATTTGGCCATTCCATGCCGTTTTACTTCTCTCCGACACCCTCTGTTCAGGCTGGAGCATTACAGGCTTTACCTCACGTTGGCCACTGAACTACACATATATATACAGGCATAAATCAACAATTCACATTCAATTTTCATTAAAAGATATTGAATGGTTCAAGCTTACCACAATTCATACGAATAACACAGATACGTTGATTAGCAATGAATTCTGGCACAAACTGGCACAAATTTCCATCTGCCTATGTTCCAGGCTTTTATTGAGCAAAATATATGCTGGCTTCAACGCACTGATGCTTTATCAAGCTATTTTAAACAAGTGGTTTCGAACTAACGCTCCCAAGTGTGTATATCAGCGAGTCTGACCAATGAGCCCCGTTTCGACAAGTGTTTGAAAAAATGTTACCTTTCCCCGTTTCCCCTAACAACCAAGATAGTATTTATAGCCCGACCAATCGTGGTTAGGCTTTCATTTGTTGCGCTCCAATCAATTTGGAGTTTACATGGTAGGCTATTTCTGTAACGTAAATTTTTTTCAAACACGTTAAAAAAAAATCTCATGAGCAGAAATGATTTTATGCTGTCAGGCACCCCCAATATTTTATTTTGGGTATAATTTATTAATTCCTGGACTATTTGCGTAACGTTTTACATATTATTTGTCAGCAAGCCCTAAGGAACCCAAAAATACAAATTTAAAGGAGCTACGTGGCTGCGTTCAAAATATGCAATTTCTTTTACCTCCTGTTTCGAAGATGTTCTGTCTGGGTACTGTTATGTTCTCAACCGTAAACCCATCTAATGTTATCTTTTCTAATAAGAGTTTTTTATGATTTATAAACCTAACTCTGGGAAAGGGTAGTGTATTTTATCACTGTCCGTCTGAAAAAAAATTAGTGCTTGTAGACTTACACGCGTGATAGTAGTAATTGTGTATCGCGCGACGCGTGTTTAATGTTCGGCTTTCTGCCTCTCCCTTCTCGCTATCCTTTTGTCCATCTGTTCGTTCGTTTTGGTAACGTAATGTAGAAAAAGACATGAATGGAATTTAAAATTTAGGTCATTACGCAGTCTGCCTCTTAATGTTTTTCCAAGAAATACAGCACACGTTTCATTGAAGAAAGCGGGTATAATACAGTAAGCTTTTACTATCAACGTGAAAGCGTTACAATTTGCAGACGAAGCAGAAAACAAGGGGGATTTCGAGTACATTCCTTGTGACAGCACTGTCATTTTACCATTGCTCTTCTCTTTATTAATTTTATTTGTTAGGCTTCATATTTACCTAATAATTTATATATGTGGATTAGAATATTTCATGACACCTCCCCTCTTAAAACAGACATTATATGTCAGTCCTTTATTCTATATACACATATAGAAATTTATTATTATTTCTGGGGTTTACGGTGATTCTCATCACACGGATGGCGGCTTAAAAAATCCGCTCCCAGATTGGTTTTTCCAGATATATATTCAATGCTAAAATTGTATGGAGCCAGAAGCAAAGACCATCGGAGTAACCTAGAGTTCTCATGCTTAGCCTGTGCTAAAAACGATAAAGGTTTGTGGTCAGTTTGCAACTTAAATGCCTTCCCATATAGATAAATATTGAATTTCTTTATTGCCCATATTACTGCAAGACATTCTTTTTCGCTAGTTGAGTAGTTGATTTCAGCTTTATTCAACTTTCTGCTAGCATATGCCACTGGGCTTAATTCCCCATCCAATGCATCTGATTTCTGTAGTAGAGTTGCACCTAACCCAATATTACTTGCATCCGTCCTTACTATGAATTCTTGACTTAAGTCAGGTAATTTCAAAAATGGGTTTACTTGTGAGCTTTTCCTTCAATTCTTGGTAAGTCATTTCACATTGTGGTGTCCATGTAATGCGATCTGGAAGTCCTTTACGTGTCAATTCCGTTAAAGGTGCACATATGGAATTAAAGTTTTTGATATACTTCTGGTAGAAACCACATAATGAGACAAAGGATCTCACGTCCTTCTTGGTTTGTGGTCTCGGGGCTTTCTGTAGTTTCTCTAAGTTCTTTGGGTCAGGGGTCATGTTTCCCTGATAAACTGTGTGTCCCAAAAATTCCAATTCTTTACATCCAACGCAACATTTGGTTGGTCGGGCTGTTAAATTTGCCTCCCTAAGTCGATCAAACAGCATGTTCAGAGAGTCAATGTGTTCCTCAAATGTTTCTGTTGCTATAAGGATATCATCCATAAAATTTGTTATACAGGGATTATTCAGAGGATCCAATAATTTTCTCATCATTCTAGAGAAGACACTAGGCGCATTCTTCAATCCAAATGGCAATCTATTAAACTCATAGTGTCCTTCTGAGGTACTAAAAGCTAGGTATGGTCTAACCTCAGGCTTTACTGGAATCTGATAGTATCCTTTACTCAGATCCACTTTTGAGAAATATTTAGCTTTATTTAGCCTGGCAAACAGCTGATTTGTATCCGGCAATGGATCCACCTGTCCTTCTGTAATAGCATTCAGTCTCCTGTAATCTATACAGAGTCTATGTTCTCCAGAGGGCTTCCTTAAGAGTACAACACCGGAACTATACGAAGACTCACTGTGCGAAATAATTCCTTCCTTCAACAGATAGTCTATCTCTTCCTTCAAAGCTTTTTCCTTAGCAAACGGAATCGAATATGGTTTCATACAGACAGGTGTGGAGTCTATGAGTTTCATATCATATTCCAATAGGTTTGTATGCCCTGGTCGGTCTGTTAACACCTCTGCATGATTATTTAGAACCTGTTGCACTCTCTCTTTCTGAGTTTTCGTTAAATGTGTACTGATTTTCACCTGTGCTGCTGTCTCACAGGGGTGTAATGGATATTCAAATGATGAAAGTGGTTCCTTTTTCATCTCCATGGCGATGGACAAGGTCAACAAGTGTGTCTCTTCCTGATGTTCTCTTTCCAAATATTTCTTCAGGAGATTCACATGATAGATTTTTTCTTTCCCCTTCTTATCTATCTTATAATTTGTTCTAGACACCTTCTCTAGAACTGTATATGGACCCTGCCATCCAATTTGTAACTTATTCTGACTCCCAGGCAAAAGAAGCAGTACTTTCTCTCCCACAGCCAAATTTCTGTCTTTCGCCTTCCTGTTATAATAGGCAGCATGTTTCTTCCTGGCTTGTTTCAAATTTTCATTGGCAAGTTTCCAGCCAGTTTTTAACCGAGTGGTCAGCTCATTCACATATTGGTATGAAGATGTAATGTTTTCCTCTGCCTTTTCATCAGTCCACGTTCTTAACAAAGCTTCAAGTGGACCTTTTATTGGCCTTCCAAACAATAATGTTGCCGGGGCCATACCGGTTGAACTATGGGGTACCTCCCGATAAGCAAAGAGGGCGGCGTGCAGGTACTGGTCCCATGTATCTGGTTTTTCGTGTGCCAACTTTCTCAGGATCGACATCAATGTGCCGTTAAATCTTTCCACTTGGCCGTTCCCTTGGGGATGATACACACTACAATGGAAGTGTTTGGCCTGGAAGATCCTGAAAACTTCTTCAGTTAGTTTCCCCTTGAACTGAGAGCCATTATCAGTCAAGATTTGATTGGGAAAGCCTAACCTTGTGAAAATTGTGAGCAATGCCTCTGCCACATGTTTTGAATCAATCGATGACAGGGCTACTGCCTCTCCCCACATAGAACAAGTGTCCACCAGAGTCAGAATGTAGCTGTTCCTTCTCTTGGTTCGGGTGAGAGGTCCCACAAGATCCACGGCAACTCTCTCAAAGGGTGTTCCCACTATGGGCATTTCCCCCAGAGTTGCTGGTGCAGTCCAATGTTTAGGTGCTACTCGTTGGCACTCTGGACAGGATTTTACATATCGTTTGATATCTTCAGTTATTCCTGGCCAGAAATAGTGACAAGCTATTCGCTGTCCTGTTGCGCTGATTCCCATATGACCACTGAAGGGAATCGCATGCCCTAGTTCCAACACTTTAGTCCTATATGAAGTGGGAAGGACCAGCTGTCCGTGACCATTGGATTCAGATCCAGCCTTCCTATATATCAATTTGTTCTTCATATAAAACTCTCCCTTGCCTGGAGGTGTATGAGATTTGGGCAACTTCTTGAAACATGGCTTGAGTGTTTTGTCCTCAGCCTGTGCCTTCCTCATCTCATCTGGGTGAGTATTTATTGGATTATCCTCCTCCTTCTTTGTCTGTGATCTGGTCTGCACTGTTGCCAATATCACAGGTCTCTTGGGATTCCCCAAGAAGACATATCTACACCCCAATATTAGAGGGTAGATTGGCTCATTTATCACTGCTGCTTTTATGATTCCTTCCACATATCGCGTTTTCACTTTTATTCGGGCGACGGGAAGTGTCATGGTAGCTACATCCTTGGTTGCAGTTTGAATCTCCACTGTTTCTGTGGTGTATTGATCGGCCTGCACCAGGTGAGAACTCACAACGGAATCGTAATCTAAACCGGTATCATATAAACATCTTATAGTGACACCATTACAAATGACATCTTCACACACTGGGGGGTGGTATGGTTCCTGTAATTCTTCAGGTTTGCCCTTCTTTTCCTTTTTTCCCCGATGTCATAGCAGCAAAATGAGGAGGTTTCCTTCTACAATGGTCAGTGTCATGATTGTTCATCTTACAATTTTTACACCACCTTTTTCCTTGGTTGAAAGATTTTCTTTCATCATATTTCCTTTCATCGAATTGTGGGAATTTATTTTTATTGTCATACCGTGGCCTATCAAATTGGTGCTTACCTTTATTTTGATCCCTAGGATCAAATTTATTAAAGTTCTGTGGTGCCCTGAAGTTATCCACCTGTTTCTTTTTATTACCTGTTACCTCTGCTTGAGCTGCTTGATACCTTTCAGCAACATTTAGCAACTCACCCAGCCTCTCTGCACCTTGTTCCATGAGAAACTTTCTCAGGTCTGGAGCCATGGACTCTCTTAGTTGCTCTATAAGGACCATTTCCTTAAGATCTTGGGTTTTCCCCAGAGAAGTCCATTTCTCCAAGTATGTCTCGATTCGTGCAGAGAACTGGTGATAGGTTTCACCTGACAGTAGTTTAGCATTCCTAAATTTTTTCCTGTAAAACTCTGCATTCTTTTCATACCTTAACAAAAGAGCCTGCTTTAGCATGTCATAATTTTCCTGATCACCTCTGCTCATTTTTGCAAAAACTTCATAAGCTGCCCCACGAAGTCCCTGAGATAACTTTAAGCTCCACCTTTCTCTCTCTAACCCATACGTGGTGGCTAATAGTTCATACCTATTTATATAGCTCTCAATATCATCGTCTTTCTCAACAAAATGATCTAAATGAAAGTTCATAGCTGAGGTTGAGGCTCCCTGAGTAACCGTAGCATCAGAGGCAAAGGGACTGGCACCATTTTCAGGAGCATGGCCTTGAAACTCAAACTCCCTTAGTCGTAACTCATGTTCCCTTTGTAATCTCTTCTCCTCCTTTTCTGCTTCCCTCTCTGCAGCTAATCTCTTCTCTTCTCTTTCTGCAGCTAATTTCTTCTCTTCTCTTTCTGCAGCTAATTTCTTCTCTTCTCTTTCTGCAGCTAATTTCTTCTCTTCTCTTTCTGCAGCTAATTTCTTCTCTTCTCTTTCTGCAGCTAATTTCTTCTCTTCTCTTTCTGCAGCTAATTTCTTCTCTTCTCTTTCTTCAGCTAATTTCTTCTCTTCCCTTTCTGCAGCTTGTCTTCTTTCCTCGGCTTCCAATGCTTTAGCCTCTTTGTCAGCCTCAATCTGCAACCTCTTAGTCTCAGCCTCAGCTTCAAATTGTAACTTCTTAATTTCCCTTTCAGCCTCTAACCTTCTTTCGGCCTCTTTTTCTAATCTTCTTTCTTCGCGTTCAATAAATTTGTCACATTCCGTCGTGACATAGGCAACCATAACTTGCCCATCTAATCCTAACTCTTTTGCAGTCTGAACCGCAGCAGATCGAAATTTGGCCAGGTCCGCCATTGTCTATCAGGTAAATTTTTATAATGTCTACCCAACAATTCAATTTCTAACTATATATCTAATGGACAACACAGGCACCGTGAGCTCAACCTTATTTAATTCCACCCAGGATACCTTTTAATTCTTATATTCCCTGAAGTGAATTACCCCCAATATTTTTAATAGTTAAAGATTCAAAATCCCAAGAGCGAGACCCCAATATATGTGGTGAAGTGGGATGTTATAAATACTTATAGGGAACTTAGTGTACTGACTGAGATCAGCTGTGAAGGTATCTATATCTATTAAGAGTAGTGTATTATAGATAACCTTACTTGCTACCACATATCTATATATCTCAGTCAGAATTATTCTGGAATAGTGTGATGCTACGTTATGTGTCTAGGGTATGAGTATGGTGAAGTGTAAGTCACAACAACAGACAGATAAACAATTTAATTTAATCCACTACTCTTGACAACACTGTGACACTCACATACATATAACACTCTACAAAGATATCTTAAAAGAGTCACTGATAAACTTTCAAATAACAATATGTATTCATTACTGGCATGAATGAATATGTGTCCTGATTCAACTACAAGGGAACCAGGAATCACAATCAATTTAAATTACAAGTTATGTACAGAATGTATTTAATATGAATATTGTAGTGACATATATTATTACAAATGTTCTATGTGTGTCAGTTGTGTAGTAGTAAAATGAGGTAATACTGGTTTTATTTTGTTCAAGCTCTGTTGGTATTTGTCATCATGACTTCAATAGTTTGTCTTTAGGGACCAGTATTGGAGATGTTCACAGTTCCTGATTTTAAGACAAGTAAATTCCCCTCTTAATGTTAATTTTAAAAAGTCAGTTCAAGATGAGGGGACATAATGTTGAGCTCAGCTGGCCAATTCGCTTATCTGGCGTGATGGCGGCAGGAAAGGACTCCTCTGCTCGAATTCTCCTCTGGGTTCAGGAGACACCTCACTGATAGCTAAAAAGACCAAGGAGTATGCTGTCCGACTCAGGATTCAGCAAAGCTCTGACTAGGTGCTGCTCAGTACCATCAAGACCACTGTCCCTGAAATCAAGAAGGATGTACCTTCTACTTCATAACTAATTTATATTTTCTTTTTACACTGATCACAATACATCACAAACATTGCGTTCAGAGCGTTAGGCCAACAGTCAGCTTCATCTGAAATACTTTATACCAGCATTACCATCCTTAATGGTCACTACGCCTCTGCACTTCCAGCATTATTTCTGTCTAATCAATCATCCAGGTGTCAGTGTACTATTTGGCCATTCCATGCCGTTTTACTTCTCTCCGACACCCTCTGTTCAGGCTGGAGCATTACAGGCTTTACCTCACGTTGGCCACTGAACTACACATATATATACAGGCATAAATCAACAATTCACATTCAATTTTCATTAAAAGATATTGAATGGTTCAAGCTTACCACAATTCATACGAATAACACAGATACGTTGATTAGCAATGAATTCTGGCACAAACTGGCACAAATTTCCATCTGCCTATGTTCCAGGCTTTTATTGAGCAAAAATATATGCTGGCTTCAACGCACTGATGCTTTATCAAGCTATTTTAAACAAGTGGTTTCGAACTAACGCTCCCAAGTGTGTATATCAGCGAGTCTGACCAATGAGCCCCGTTTCGACAAGTGTTTGAAAAAATGTTACCTTTCCCCGTTTCCCCTAACAACCAAGATAGTATTTATAGCCCGACCAATCGTGGTTAGGCTTTCATTTGTTGCGCTCCAATCAATTTGGAGTTTACATGGTAGGCTATTTCTGTAACGTAAATTTTTTTCAAACCCGTTAAAAAAAAATCTTATGAGCAGAAATGATTTTATGCTGTCAGGCACCCCCAATATTTTATTTTGGGTATAATTTATTAATTCCTGGACTATTTGCGTAACGTTTTACATATTATTTGTCAGCAAGCCCTAAGGAACCCAAAAATACAAATTTAAAGGAGCTACGTGGCTGCGTTCAAAATATGCAATTTCTTTTACCTCCTGTTTCGAAGATGTTCTGTCTGGGTACTGTTATGTTCTCAACCGTAAACCCATCTAATGTTATCTTTTCTAATAAGCGTTTTTTATGATTTATAAACCTAACTCTGGGAAAGGGTAGTGTATTTTATCACTGTCCGTCTGAAAAAAAATTAGTGCATGTAGACTTACACGCGTGATAGTAGTAATTGTGTATCGCGCGACGCGTGTTTAATGTTCGGCTTTCTGCCTCTCCCTTCTCGCTATCCTTTTGTCCATCTGTTCGTTCGTTTTGGTAACGTAATGTAGAAAAAGACATGAATGGAATTTAAAATTTAGGTCATTACGCAGTCTGCCTCTTAATGTTTTTCCAAGAAATACAGCACACTGAAACTGTCCAGAATCTTCTCGCTTTGTCGTCATCCACGTCTTATCCTTCAATCTTCTATAATGTTACAATACATTATATTCTCTCCTTGTCGTCATCCACGTCTTATCCTTCAATCTTCTATAATGTTACAATACATTATATCCTCTCTTTGTCGTCATCCACGTCTTATCCTTCAATCTTCTATAATGTTACAATACATTATATTCTCTCTTTGTCGTCATCCACGTCTTATCCTTCAATCTTCTATAATGTTACAATACATTATATTCCAGTTTTCGTCTTCTCAAAGACAGTGGATTATTGCCTTCTAGTACGGGTTATAAGCTTTCTATGAGAACCGGTACCTGTCAGAGCACACTGATTTCTCTCTAACTGTCTACATATTCTTAACATTCTTAAGTAAAAACCTCACCTCTCTGGCATCCAAGGATCTTACTTGTGTACTAATTGCCACTGAATCCCTTCCGCATGTCAAGATTAGCTCTATATAACACCGAAGAGTTACTCTTCCCCGCTGAGATATTCTGGAATCTCCAAGGTAAAATCACTGAAAATTTAAGAAAAGACACAAATAAACAAGATGTTGAGACAATTATATATAACCATTCAACGTAAACAGTCAATGTTGAGACAATTATATATAACCATTCAACGTAAACAGTCAATGTTGAGACAATTATATATAACCATTCAACGTAAACAGTCAATGTTGAGACAATTATATATAACCATTCAACGTAAACAGTCAATGTTGAGACAATTATATATAACCATTCAACGTAAACAGTCAATGTTGAGACAATTATATATAACCATTCAACGTAAACAGTCAATGTTGAGACAATTATATATAACCATTCAACGTAAACAGTCAATGTTGAGACAATTATATATAACCATTCAACGTAAACAGTCAATGTTGTGTACAACCGAAATAAGATGTTTAGAAAAAAAAAGAATGAGTTTAAGCAAATAGAGTAGATAAGCTAAGGAGATATCGGATAACATTTGGTTGGGACAACCCATTAAAGTAGGGCAAAGAGACAGCAAATCAGACTTAACATCGACCGTGGCAAACACCAGGTATTGAACCCCCCGAGTCTCTAGCAATGGATAAAGTGAGACAATAGAAGGTGCCATAGATTTCATATGCTCCTAAAAGACATTTAATTATGATATCAGGAAAGTGTAATCATTAAATCTGATTTTAAGCGCAGTTAAAAAAATATAAAATAATAGTTTTATACACTCACAGTCAATCTATATATTTAAAATAATCGTTTGTAATATTTAGTACCCTCAAAGAAATTTATCAATGCAAATCTGTCCACTATAATAATATTCTTTTAAAAATCCAAAGAAAATTATTTAGCACCAAAATTGGACATGATGTTGCAGACGTTTTTTTTAAGTAGTTTAAGCTGTTTCATCTAATGTAGTCAGAGACAACCACTTCATTGACATCACAAGTGATACAAGTTCATGAATAAATCGAACACGTTTAGGTTTATGTTGAAAATCTCGATAATAGAACAACCGTTATTGCTAACACACTAGCAGTTGACCCAACATATGGCGTGGAGGTAGAAAGCAACTTATAAACAGAATACTTCAGCCGAAATGATCATCATCATCATCAAGTGACGTATTCTTTCCAGAACGTTGTCTCCATTACAGCTGCTCTGAACGCATCACGATTCTGGGCAAGTCGACCTGCATCAGCCACAGACAAGTTCAGACTCTCTGTGATGTCCTGGGTCCACCGTCGTCTAGGTCGACCCCTTCCCCTTTTTCCAGGGACCATGCCTTCCATCACTGTTTTTTCCAGGCTATTATGTCTTTTTATATGACCGACTGGGAATATACATGCTCTGATCAGTTGTAACTTTGTTTCTTTGCTTGTGCCTTGCCATAGGTTTTTCATCTGCCGAAATGATAGTCCGTCAAAATTCATCTCTCATGCTCTAATGTTTCTATAGAACCATGTAATTGTTACACAGTTATTGCGTTCTCGGTCAGTTCACACAACAAGTTTAGTGGACGGTAAATTGAGACCTGGCGTAAAATAATACATCCAGATTTATGTTTAGTAGACGGTTAATCAAAACCAGGTGTAAAATGCTATACTGACATTTCTGTCCATATCAAAAGTTCTGTTACAAGAGCACTAACATTCTGATACTTCAGAAGTAGGAAAGCACAATCTAAGACGACCATACTTAAATGCACATGAAAGCTGCCGCAGCCGGTAACTATCTGACGACAAGGGTTATGTCATTTCAGTCCTCATATTTTTTAAATCAAAGCTTTTCCTCGTTTTGGTGAAGCACGCCCCTCCAACCTAGACTCAGGGTCCGGGTTATTCAAATATAGAATGCCTCATAGTCTGTTTTATAGTGAATTCAGTTCTATGTCTTCTTCCAGTCGAATATTGGAAACCTTATAATTAAAAACAGATTGCGTCTCAACCAGAGTAACTCTACATAACTTGTTGTCTCTTATCTCACAGATCGACCTCTCAATTCTCGTTCAACACAAAGCAGAAACGTCAAAGTGAACTGGTTCAGAACTGACAACCTTCCCTCTCACAAACTTTAACAAACTCAGTACTGGTCTTTCAGCCCGTGTCATCTGTTTGTCGTTCCTGTTCCGACAAATTCCACCATTCACCTGGTTCACGTGTTTCATAACAAGTTCATTCTTCCTTGCTTCTTCGCGCTCCATGTGATACTTTGCTAACTTGCTGAACAGAACTCTACTCATTCATACTGACACAACAATCTTTCACTCAAAGTTAACCCCTGAACCATAATAATCTAATATACACATTCTGTCATGTACTGCTAAAAGCATTATCTCCCCTTTTATATTGTATACCTCTCACATTCTCATTTTGAAACACGGGATAGCCGAAATAGATATTTGTACACCCTTCATAGAACAGACGTAGAACGACAGAGAAACGAATATTGAGAAACGTAACGCAGAAGTAAATGAATAAACTTGGTTATTATTGACACTCAAGCCAGGCAAATATTGAAATTAATAACTCGAGAGCGGTAAAAAGAGCTCTTTCCTGAGGCGGCCCTAGTCGATATTGATGGTCCCATTTGTCCCGTTGGTCCCATCAGCTTTTCTGGGTCTCTGGGTCTGATGATATCTAAGGGCCACGCCGTGGGAAGTGGTACCTAATCTTCCAACTCATTCTCTTGTTGGTTCATGAACTCTATGTCTGTCTGTTCATTCCGAAAGTCTGGCGACTGCCTGTACGTTTGTTTGATTGCTGTATTTATTGTTCGTCTTCTAATCTATCTATCTATCTATCTATCTATCTATCTATCTATCTATCTATCTATCTATCTATCTATCTATCTATCTATCTATCTATCTATCTATCTGTCTGTCTGTCTGTCTGTCTGTCTATCTATCTATCTATCTATCTATCTATCTATCTATCTATCTATCTATCGATCTGTCTGTTGGTCTGCCTATCCGTCCGTCCGTCTATCTATCTATCTATCTATCTATCTATCTATCTATCTATCTATCTATCTATCTATCTATCTATCTATCTATCTATCTATCTATCTATCTATCTATCTATCTATCTATCTATCTATCTATCTATCTATCTATCTGCCTGTCTGTCTGTCTGTCTATCTATCTATCTATCTATCTATCTATCTATCTATCTATCTATCTATCTATCTATCTATCTATCTCTCTATCGTATTTGTCTGTCTGTAACGCATAATACTGTCACGGTTGGCTAAGAAAATTCTGGCACTCTTGCGGTTCAGACCACAATGGTCTTTTAGTCCCTCCAATTTCTTATTTACTTTTGTCTCTTCACAACTGCAGATTGGGGAAACTGGCCTGTCACTATGTAATTGGACAGTTTAACTCTCCTTTCTTTAGCGTGGGTGAGCGGGGGAGTATCTTAAGTTTTTTCATGTCTTCTGTATGCTGGTCGGCATAATTTGTAAGGCGTCCAGGGATTCTTTTATTGCTGGTGGCGGCGACATTCCTAGAGTTCTTTGACACCGAGCTTGGTTACTGCACGCTCTTTCTGGTAGAGAGCGGCAGAGTTCCCGGGTCTTTAACCCCGGGGAAAGCCGTTGCCTTTCATGTGACCGTGCATGGCTAGAAACTCTACGCCAGAATGTCGGTCCAGCTTTAGTATTGCTTTCATCCAGGAAACACGGGAAACCAAGTTCCCGGGGGCCTTGTGTCATTATTTCGCACGCTCCATGTTTCCGGGGAATTCGACTCGCAGGTGAGACGAACATTTGCAAGCTTTAGACTCCTATATAATTGGGCAACTCACTTTGTCTAGCACTTAATGTCTCCAGAATTATCTACTGTAAAGTGGGCGCTGTTCAATACCTAGTACCGATGACCAGCTACATTTTGGTTTTATTGGAATTCTTGACATGTCGGTAAGAGCTCGTAATTAAATAGAAAGTGGGTGTATTAGGAACTTAGTCATAATCTTAATCAGGGGCTAACGAGTATAGTATTAAGTTTTTACTATCACTTATTATGACGGGAAAGTGAATAATTATTAAGCTCGCTACCTACCACTAAACCATGAATATGTTTCAAATAGTAACTTTTTGTTCGAAGGAAAGTGGGTGTGTGGTTATGTCAATTTTTTCTAAACAACGTTAAACCCAACTTAAAGTGCTGCTGCGAGTTCTTGTAAAGAATTTTCCTAGTGATGTAAATAATTGTGCTATACTGATGATTCCTAAGAGTATACTGTACAAACAACATAGAGGATTACCCATGAGTACCTTTATAAGGTCTATTGTCACATGGCATATATGTAAATATTGCTGTTGGTTAGTGTGTATCAGCCCAGTGGATGTAACCCGATATGGGTCTTGTTGTGTTATTATTAATTTTGTAAAAGACGCCTTGCGGGTGGAGATTTTCACGCAGTCCGGGTTGGGTCAAGCTCAACAGGGCACCAGGTTTGTTTACATTCAAGCTTTAGACCTATTTATGTAATCCCTGTGAGCGTAAGTCTGGTCTGCAGAGTCACCGGCGTTCGATTGGTTGATACCACGGGAATGGGAGATGGTTGTGTGTGTGAGTGGATCAGCCGGTGCGAACCGGTTTATCTTTCCTAGCTAATGTGTAGGGGAACGTACAATGTTGTTTACTGTAAAACAGTGCCTGATGTACTATGAACTTTTTAAACTATATATTGAACCCTTATGTAAGGACAGATGCTTATAGCGGTTGTATGTATTTGTATTTTTAGTGAAGCTCCCATACACTACTAAAGGAAAACTGGGAGACAGTAAGTCCCACCCTGAATTACATTCTCTGTTTGGAATTTACCGGTCCCGATTGAATTCCCGATTTGGGCCCAGTCTCGCTTTTTTTTTGGGGGGGGGGGGGGGAACCTAAACCATTTATTGCAGTACACAGATTTCAGTACACATTTACTAGTACCCCAGGCTCCAGCTACAGCAAACCCCAGAGACAGCCAACGCTGAAGCTCACCAAACTTCAGAATAGTGCGCCAATCCTAACCTCCTTTGTAGGTAACTTTGGCCATGTTCACTCTACGCGCAAAGGAAAAATATAGACTCAGGGATTCATAGACGGGGTGGGAGTTAATGAATTATCGAGTGAGTGCTTGGTTGTGCTTGTAAGAGAGAGAGAGTGTTTACCTCTCGGCATTGTTTCTTTGGATTTGTTTTGTTAGGGTTGTGTTTTTTCTGTGTAGTCTAGATCACGGTCGTCTCGCCATAGAGACTGGGGACCGTTGATAGGACATAGATTAGTAATGTTTGTGTTATTCCAGGAACCTCCTGTGGATTTTCCAATTTATTATTTTTCAACTGAGGCTGCCATTCTGGATTGTAAACTAGAATCGGTTTGAGGTTTTGTTCTGTTGTTTGGTTTTCTTTAAGTTAGTGAATGTGAATTTATTTGGTTTCCCTGACATCACTCAGGCATAATTGTTTTTTGTTGTTGTTGTAATTTACACTTTAATAAACATAGAAAAACTATTAGCGGATCCTTTCTGTCTCTATATTTAATATTGCTGAATGTGAAGTCACATGTTGTGCATGATTCCCTTACTCAATATATATTAATTTGTTGAAGAGAGGGGGTGGGTGGTGTTAACATTTAATAGAAGTCCGAGTCTCGGGATGAAAGATTGTTTATCAGCTTTGTACTCCTGACTGTTACACTTCAACTCAACATTCACATTCTATATTTCAGACACACACCTATTATCTCACTCTTCACTCAGACTTTTGTCTTGTCGCAGACTGACTCTTTTTCTCCACTCGTGATAAATATCCAGGTAACTATCTCTCTGTCTGTCTGTCTCTCTGTCACTTTTTTTCTTGTCACTTTCCATTTCTCCAGTTGTCCACCCTCGCTCTGTGCTCACTTCTAGTTATACTCGCTCCCTCCTCACATTCCCGACAATTCACGTTTGTGAGACCTTACATAAATGTGTTGTCATCTGTGTGTGAGGTATACCAGGCAGGATGTCGGTTACATAAGTTGTGTAACATTTTTTAATAGTTACAACTGTTGGTTAATAATAATATTAAAAATAGTGGCTCAAGGTTGACCTGGCATTATCATTATACCTGAAAACTCTAGCAGCAGCAAAATACAAAAATAAAAAAGTGTCATACTAAGTTACAGGTCTAGCTTTTAGCCAGTGAGATAATTTCGTGAGTTATTCATGAATGCATGTCCGTTAGTCCAAAATGACATCGATGCATGTCTAGACAACCGTTGAACAGCGCTGTATTGTGAAATTCACTGTCAAGGAGAAAGTGAACCACGCAGAAGTACTACAGACATAATTAGATAGTTTAGAGTGAAATCCAGTCATAATCAAGAACTCTGGAGTAATAACATCGTTCAAGGGGCTTGCCTATCGCAGCAAAATTACCTGGTTCCGTGATCAAACGCTGGAAGCGTCACGCTCCAGTGTACCCAAGTGTTTGTATTTTTTAAATTTATTTATATATAACGCATTTCTGTTTGCCTGTTTCCCCAGAATCAACTTTTCAACGAGTCGAATTTTCACGTCGCGTGCGTCTGTTATTCGCACACTTAAAAGTTAAGAGGGTTAATACCATAACAGAAGCTGTCGTATGGGAGTGAAGTGTTAAAGACTTCCATATGCTACATCCATCTTTGTGAGGTGGGATGATGACCTGTTTCTTTCCTCGCTGCTTTTGTGTGTGTGTGTGTGTGCGTGCGTGCGTGCGTGCGTGCGTGTGTGTGTGTGTGTGTGTGTGTGTGTGGCTGTGGCTACCTTAAGTTAAGCTATAAAGGAATAAGTGTGCAAGGGGGTGCTAACATATTAATGTTTACCAAACGATTCAAGACGAACGACCTGGGACAATGTTCAAGGAAATAATCTTGCTTCACGACAACACTCACCGACATACTACTCCTGTCACCATGGAGACACTAGCATCAAATGGTTGGGAGATCCGGGCATACTACAGTCATGATGTAGCCCAAGTAATTATTATTATTATTATTTTTTTTGACTGATGATGCTGCATTTAGGAAGACTGTGATTTGATAGCGGGAAATACCTCAATCCAAAGCAGGTCAAATCTTTATCTACAGTAGGTGTCTGGAACCTGCCAGGGCGTTGGTAAAAGTTTATTTAATTTCTAGCACCAATAAACTGATGAGGAATGATGTTGTGGTGATTGTCGCATTGGACTTTTGTTTGTTTATTTCCTTTTTTGCAAAATAAAAAAATGTCGTTGTTTGGAATCAATGTAATAGACCACAAGTAGGCAAACAAGTGTCTGTGGGATCCTACCTTACAAACATTGAGTTATCCAAAGATCTACAGTGAACAAATCATATCTCTTTTCAGGCTGTAGAATATTTAGAATTTTGAAGAAGTACAGCCTGTGTGTAACTGTTATCTGTGTCGGATGTTCATCTTCCTGCAATTTCATCGACCACACAGTGGAAGATTGAAAGTAAATGATATTTTACCTAAAAATTAACATCACTTCAAATAAAAAATGACTTTCCTGCCTTAGACACGGTGAGTTCTAATAAACTAGCTTTGTGAATTTGTACTGAAAACTTGGGGGAATTACTATTTATCCAGGAGACACCACTATTTATCCAGGGGACACCACTATTTATCCAGGAGACACCACACATTTCAATACTAGAGGGAGAGGACTGTCCAAAATGTCCCTGGCGTACACATTTTTCATTTTTCCCCCTCCATAAATGAACCAAATTATTATAGCCTGTGATCTACCAGGTAGATTGCGGTCGACCTATTGCAACCCCTGTATTAAACTCGTCAGTGAGCGAAACGATAAAGGACATTTTACTTGCAAACAATACTCAACCCTATATATCATGTATAGAGTGCACAAATTATAGAGGAATAAAGTTACTATCAGTGCCAGGAAAAGTATTAAACATGATCATCCTCGAGTTATTAAAAAAGTCCATTGACAAGAAACTGAGAGATGAACAAGCAGGTTTTCGACAAAACAGTTCCTGTAGAGACCAGATAGCCACTTTGAGAATATGTGCCCGCGTCAGTTGAATGCGGCACTAGTAGTTATATTGATTTTATGTAGTAAGAGATAATCCTTCATATGTTGTGGTGGTTCAAGTGATAACTGGCCTTCCGCCAGAGATGGTGATACTTGACCTTTTGTTAATTTATTTCAACCCAGGAATGTTCTTCCCTTTTGAGTTTTGGTGATAAGCAAAACGGTTTCAGCACAACAACGTATATCCGAAAGAAATTACTGTAAATTTCCACAAAAAGCAAATGTAGAAAATTATATTAGAGTTTATTGATGTCATTAAACAAATACTGTAAATTTCACAAAATGATGGTTGTTTATCCAAAATGAACAATCTATAATCCAACTGAATAATATAGGTACATCCAGATAGAATAATATATGTATATTGTGGTGAAATTACCGTGATACAACGTTAAAATATCTCAAATTATAAAGATAACGGGTAAGATAAAATGTAGGGATAAAATTATATGTAAGATATGCCGTGACTTCTTCACCTACGCCCGCGGTTCCTACCGCCATTCAAACTAACTAGTTAGACATGCAGACGAAACGGTTTACCCTTTTAGACGGGAGGGGAAACGGAGATAAAAAAAGGAAAAATATGACTGAACACGTGTTTGAATCTAAAAGGCAGAAAGACGCAAGTTGTAGTTTAAGGAAAAAAATTTCACGCCACTAGTTAACACAATGTAAGGAAATTGGTAGAAAAACAACCTTAGCTCTTGTTAGAAACAGTCATATATGGGACGTTTTTACGGTACTTGGTTGTTTTATTTGAATTCAGCGGCAAACGCAGTGGAGAAGGTTCGAAAACAAATTTCAAAATTAACCTTGAGAAAAGTAGGTTTTTTCTTTAATAATAAAGTTATGAAAATAAAACCTAGCTAGTTTGATAGCCCATCTTGAGCAGAGAAATAATATACTTTTAATTATACAGACGGACAGATAACACGGAAGATATTGACGAAAGACTGTATTGTTCACATCAGACTGGCGAACAGTTTTCTGTGCATACTTCACAAAAATTACGTTTTGGTGTCCTTGAGCCCTAAAAATGCAAAAATCAAACTGCAATGAACTAGAGGGGGGGAAGTCGGAGAATTGTGGCTAAAAATAACTTAGGAGGCAGGTTTGTGCAGTTTTTACGTGTAGTTGGTCCAAGAAACAAGTGTATTTTTGTGAAAAACCAAGTAGAGACAGACGGACCAACAGACAATAATACATACTTGACTGAGATCTGACTGAAATTTGACTTTAGTTTGAAGATTTGAAAAAAAGTTAGAGGGGAAGTCCGTGATTGGACAAATGTATTCATATTAGTGAATGGGAGACGCGCACTTGTGCCATTTGTTAGAAGACTGTCCAGTAACACAGTTCTAGACTGCTAGAAGTGATTTTCCAGAATTTATAAATAAAAATTCAGTGGGACGCCATACTCTAGCCAGCAGCTCAGCTGAGTTTTGCTAGTCCTAAGTAACTGTGTTCTCAATTCTGAATTGTGGTAAGGCCAAAAAGCATTTATCTTGTTTATTTAATATTTTGAGTGATTGATACTGCCATATCATGAAAAATGATTACAAGTGAGTGCTTGCTCTAGGTCCCCCGCCGCAGTCCAGGGCCTAGAGATAAACTAATAAAGAATGAAAACCTGTCTAAGACTATGGAAGGAGGATCGATTTATTGACATTGGCAGGCTGGGGAACATATCACCCACCTTATTTAATAGAAGAGGAAACTATTGAACATATTTCGGATGCAATGCAGTCCTGGGGAACTTGTACAGGAATTGATAACAACTGGGTGAGATGTGTTACGTTGGTCAGATAGATCTGAACCAATCTGTGTAATGTTGTTTTGTGGTATGTGTGTAAGAGTGGCGCAGTGAATAGAGCACTGACACATGGCACAACTTTTGTTTCAGAATTGTGAGTTTCTGATCTGGCACTACGATTGTGCCAGATGCTTTTATAGAAGTATCAAAGCCAGTGTCTGTGCAGCCTAACGTTTTACTCCAGCTAATGAGAGGGGTGGGCCACAAGAATTCTGTACTACGTCATTACAGGCCAGTAAACTGCAACCTGGCCTGCTGGAGATTCATTAACAACTCCCATCATCAATAGAGAAATAAAGATTGTATAGATACATTAAGATCAGTCCCTATGTTAAGGACTATGAACTGTACACACATAGATTGAGCATGATATTATTATTATAGACTTATTATTTACATGTGTGTGTCAGTGTATTTTATTACCTACACATTACATTTCAGTACCCTAGACTTTTAACGTAGCTAACACTCATTATAGTAGAATAGGTCTGTTTGAGGTCGTAAAGTGGTAGCAGAAAGGCCTCCTGTAACTCCCATAAACTTTTATCTCAGGAGCCTTCACAGCTGACCTCATACAGTACACTAGGTAACATATCAACCATACAATAACATCAAAAACCACTACAAATATTGGGGTCTTGTCCGGGGATTAAGTTATTAAAGATATTAGGATCTCCTGGTCTGGGAATTAAACTAGTGGGGGCATAAGGGAATAAATTTAAAAGTGTCCCTTAAATAAAAAGTGGAAAATAAAAGTTGATGAATCTTCACAGCCAGTGGTAATTAATTAATTAATTAAAATATATTACCTTGATAATTACACTTTGTTGTTTACCTTGGTAATTATATACTTAGAATTACCTTAGTCATTGCTAAATTGTATGTTGAGTATGGCAGATCTAGCAAAATTTAGATCGGCTGCTGTGCTGACGGCGAAGGAGATGAATATGGAGGGTCAAGTTTTAATTCAATATGTGACTTCAGAATGTGACAAGTATATTGAAAGGGAAGATAGGAGGTTAGCTGAAGAGAAGAGGTTACAATTTGAGGCTGATAAAGAACTTAAGAGGCTGCAGATTGAGGCTGACAAAGAGGCTAAGGCATTGGAGGCAGAAGAAAAACGACAGCAAAGGGAGGCAGAAGAAAAGAGATTGACTGCCGAAAGGGAGGCAGAAGAAAAGAGATTGACTGCCGAAAGGGAAGCAGAAGATAGAAGATTACAAAGGGAGCACGAATTACGACTAAGGGAGCTGGAATTACAAGGCCATGCTCCTGAAAATGGTGCCAGCCCTTTTGCCTCAGATGCTACGCCTAGTCAGGGAGCCTCAACCTCAGCTATGGGGTTTCATTTAGACCATTTTAGTGAGAAAGACGATGACATCGAGGGGTACCTCAGTAGATTCGAACTATTAGCTACTACATATGGGTTAGAGAGAGAGAGGTGGAGTCTTAAGTTATCCCAGGGACTGAGAGGTACTTCTTATGAAGTTTTTGCTAAGATGCATAGAGACGACCAAGACAATTATGACATGCTAAAGCAGGCTTTGTTATTGAGATATGAAAAGAATGGTGAATTTTACCGTAAGAAGTTTAGAAATGCCAAACTGTTGTCTGGGGAGACATACCACCAATTCTCTGCCAGACTAGAAACCTATTTGGAGAAATGGACTGCTCTGGGGAAGACCCAAGATCTTAAAGAGATGATCATGATAGAGCAATTAAGAGAGTCCATGGCTCCAGACCTGAGAAAATTTCTCATGGAACAAGGTGCAGAGAGATTGGGGGAGGTTTTAAATGTCGCTGAGAGGTATCAGGCAGCCCAGGCAGAGGTAAGTGGCACTAAAAAGAAGCACATAGAAAATTTTAAAGCTCCACAGCAATTTAGTAAATTTGATACGAGAGAACAAGGTAATAAAGGCAGGACAAACTTTGATAGGCCACGAAATGATTATCGTGATAGAAACTCACAGTTCAATGACCAAAAATATAACGAAAGAAAACCGTTTAACCAAGGAAAGAGATGGTGCAAATGGTGTAAGAAAGACAACCATAACACCGAATTTTGTAAAAGGAAACCTTCAAACATTGCTGCAATGAAGTCGGGGAAACAAAGATTAAAGGTTAATCCTAATGGACAGCAGGAACCTTATCACCCCCCAGTTTGTGAGGATGTTATTTGTAATGGGGTCACCATAAGGTGCCTATATGATACAGGTTTGGATTATGATTCAGTTGTGAAGTCTAGCCTAGTGGACCCAAGTCAGTATACCACAGAAACAGTGGAAATACAAGGGGCGACTAAGGACATACCACTCATGACACTTCCCATCGCAAGGATAACGGTGAAAACTCGCTATGTGGAAGGAGAAATCAGAGCAGCAGTGATAGATGAACCAATCTACCCTCTAATATTGGGGTGTAGATACGTCTTCTTGGGGAATCCCGAGAGACCTGTGATCATGGCGACAGTGCAGACCAGGTCACAGAAAAAGGAGGAAGAAGGTGAACCTATAAATGCTCATCCAGAGGAGATGAGGAAGGCGCAGGCTGAGGATAGGACACTCAAGCCATGTTTCAAAAAATTGCCCAAATGCCACACACCTCCAAGCAAGGGAGAGTACTTTATGAAGAACAAATTGATCTACAGGAAGGCCGGAACTGGAACAAATGGTCACAACCAGCTGGTTCTTCCCACTTCATATAGGGAAAAAGTGATGGAACTAGGGCATGCGATTCCCTTCAGTGGTCACATGGGGATCAGCGCCACAGGACAGCGTATAGCTTGTCATTACTTCTGGCCAGGGATAACGGAGGATATAAAAAGATATGTCAAATCCTGTCCAGAATGTCAAAGGGTAGCTCCAAAGCATTGGACTGCTCCTGCAACTCTAGGGGAAATGCCCATAGTGGGAACACCTTTTGAGAGGGTTGCAGTGGATATTGTGGGACCTCTCACTCGGACCAAGAGGAGGAACAGTTACATCCTTACTCTGGTGGACACTTGTTCTATGTGGGGAGAGGCGGTAGCCCTGCCATCAATTGATTCGAAACATGTAGCAGAGGCACTACTTACAATATTCACAAGATTAGGATTCCCGCATCAAATCTTGACTGATAATGGCTCACAGTTCAAGGGGAAACTAACGGAAGAAGTTTTTAAGCTATTTCAAGCCAGACACTTTCATTGTAGTCCGTACCATCCACAAGGGAACGGCCAGGTAGAGAGGTTCAACGGGACTCTCATTTCTATCCTGAGGAAGCTGGCACATGAAAAACCGGATATGTGGGATCAATTTCTGCCCGCCGCGTTGTTTGCGTATCGGGAGGTACCACATAGTTCAACCGGGATGGCTCCCGCAACCCTGCTATTTGGGAGGCCAATAAAAGGTCCATTGGAAGCTTTATTAAGGACCTGGACAGATGAGAAAGCAGAAGAGACTGTTACCTCATCATATCAATATGTGAACGAGCTGACCACTCGTCTGAAAGCTGGATGGAAACTGGCAAATGATAATTTGAGACAAGCCAGGAAGAAACATGCAGCTTACTTTAATAGGAAGGCAAAGGACAGAGAATTAGCTGTGGGAGAGAAGGTGCTTCTTCTACTACCCGGCAGCCAGAATAAGTTGCAAATTGGATGGCAAGGTCCATATACGGTTCTAGAGAAGGTGTCTAGAACAAACTATAAAATTGACAAAAAGGGGAAGGAGAAAGTATATCATTTAAAACCCATGAATACCCATTACATCCTTGTGAAACA
>JAMPIV010012381.1:0-49684 GCA_024509875.1 Oreohelix idahoensis
TCTTTATGCGACAATTGGATTCTCATTCAACGTCAATTGGAGTGCACCATCAAATATATCTGCGACAATTTGAGGTCTCAGTCCGGAATCTTACCTTTGGTGACCTATCTGCAGGAGAATTGTTGAATCTGTAACTAGTAGTCTATCAATACCTTGGAGTAGAATCTATTGTATATCCCTAGACAACGAAACTTCTTATGTTTTATGAACAGAATTGTGGAATTACACAGTAGAATAAGGAAAGTGAAATCTGAATGGTCCTGGAATTAATTAATTAATTATTTAATTAATTAAGTTACTTAGATTAATTAAGTTCATTAAGTTAATTAGTGGCTTAAGATAACTAAGTGTACAAGTTGATGATTGTATGTGAAAGACTGGCTGCAATTGTAATATCTTACTTCAGAAGAAATAAGAGTATACACAGGGTTAAAAATAAATAAATTATACTTGAGTCTGGCTCAAGTTAATAATATCTTAATTCAGTAGAAATAAGTATATTATTAAACTATCAATTATACTAGTCTCCTGAAAAGGGATACATTACGTCAGTAGACTTAATAGTATTACATCGAGCCTCAGTAAATTGATCAGTGGTTATTATTACAATACTTCATAGAATTATCAGTAATAATCGGAAGCAAGTGTAGCGTCTGTCTAAAGTTAATAATACCTTAATTCAGCAGAAATAAGTATTATTAAAATATCAATTATACTAGCATCTGTAAAGGGATACATTACGTCAGTAGACTTAACAGTATTACCTCGAGCTTCTGTAAATTGATCAGTGGTTTATTATTACAATACTTCATAGAATTATTAGTAATAACTGGAAACTAGTGCAGCGTATACTGAGAGATTGAACTACCTACCCAGCGATCTAAAATGAATGCAGTAGCTGAACTTAGAGCTCAATTTTTCCAATATCTGATAGATCACAAAGTGATTGATTTCATAAAAATTATAAGATGTTTAGATACATGGATAAGTGACTCTTATTTGGAAGGCGAGGAAAGAGGTTACTCGAGAAAGTTAATTGCGAAACATGTCTTAGAACAGGCAGAACTTTTCACGAGAACAGAGATGGAAATGATAGAGAGTGATGAAAAATGGACTCGCGACTGGAACGAGAAGGAAGCCAAGTGGAAAGAAGAGGCCATAAGCAGTGAAGCAGCTTATGAGAGGGAACAGCTGGAAGTTCAACCCTACCTTAAGTTGAAGATGCCGCCACTGGAAACTCAAAACTCGCCAAGAGATTTGAAACTCATGACTAGTCATGAGGCCACAGAATCCCAGAGCCCCATTCCCAGGTCAGATGAACCATTATTTCAAGAGGAAGCACCCTCTGCTCCACAGGAAGCGCAACTTAGTACTCAGCGCCCATGTTTAGGCAAAGCAGAGAGGCGGACATCGAACTCGAAAAGTCATGACCCCTTTGTGAAGGTACCTACGCATATAAATGAGGAATGAGGACTGTACAGAAACGTCTAAGAAGACAGATAACTTCAGTAACGGCCCCATCCCGCGATTAATGTCATCTGGGCAACAAAAGGACAGAGAGCTTAATAGTAGCCCAGAGGAACCTCTCATTGTTGACACTTATGGAGTGAACGACAAGGGAAGTTATATAGTTCTAGGAGAACTGAAACAGCCTTTGATGGTACACGCGGAACCACCAAAAGGGCTGATAAAACATGTGACTCATAGAGACACAATGGGCCCTTTACTTAGAGTCGTAGACCAGGTTCAGGAGGAAACGTTTTTACCTGTGACTTTATCCACTGGAATGTTGGAAAAATATAAACCGGCAGAACATTGCCATATCACTGGATTTAACCCAGCACCAAAAACCCCACCCCTTCACTGTGATAGAGAAGCGAATATGACACCCAGCGAACGTAGTTCATAGGCGCCAGGTGGACAAAGTCCCTTCTGTGAAAACCTCCCGTGCACGGATGAAAATGGGAGAGGTCATACTTCTGCTGAGAAGCCATTTTATAACAGCTTCCCTATTCCCAAGGAGACGATTAGTGTTACAGAAGGAGATGCATATTTTCAAATTAGAGGAGATACGCCAGGGTCATTGAAAGATCCAAACAAAATTTTGCTTGAGAAAATCACAACAGTGATAGGAAAAACCCAGGCTGAGATACAAGATACGCCTGTGATTGAGAAGGGAAAAGATAATGTGAATGACTCTTGCACTAAACCACTTGTGAGAAAAGCTATAAAGTAGTTTTTCACCCATCCCAAACTGCTTCGTTCATACCTGAACGCCAGTGACACTCAATCTTGGTGTGATTTATCAAAGAACAAGTTGTCTGCAAACTTGGGAGGTTTAGAAAACTTAACTCTTGTTAGATTGAACTCACGTAGCCCATGGGAATCTTTCAATCCAGAAAGAAAGAAAAAGAACATTTACCGCCTAGGCAGGTCAAACGTAGGAGCGGAGTCAAGGAGATACCTGAGAATGTCCTATGTCTTATGGAAGAGACACAAGCAAGACTCTCATTGTTACCGTGACAAAGGATGTTTTGCACGCCCATTCAAGCGGGCCACGGAACAATGGCAGACTAAGCGCAGCGAACGGACAACAGATAGTGGACGGTCAGAATTAGTTCATTCTAACCGTATTTTGTGTGAAAAGGTGAATGAATACAGCATTTTGGCAAGACGAACGGGGCCAGAACGAATTACGAAAGTTAGCTCTTTGAGAACTCGGAACTTCAGGGATTCTCAAAATGTAGAGCCATGGCCAAGTGGAGCGTTAGCAGGCGGACAAAGGTCGAGAGAATTGAAAAGTTGGGTGACAGAAGGACTTTATAATTTAGACAAAGACCTTCTCTCTTTGAATAGTTTGCAACTATTTTAAACTGGGGAGTATCTGTCACAGAGTGCTCGAAGTTTTGTCTAGATTATTTTAAAATTCCTTACTTTTCTTTTCCTTCCCATTTTGTCTGTTTTCTCTACGGAAATATTTGCACCTGCGATCTGTTCTTTAGCTGTTTTTTTTCAAGTCTTCACTAATAGTCCTGACATACGATCCAAATTCTATCTTCTTCTACAAGGCACTTAAAAGCATTTCTTTAGGGATGTCTTATACGATTTATTAGCTTGGTCGAAACCAGTGGTTCCCAGATTATTAAATTTCCGTGTTCAGTGGTCAACAGGAGACCACCCGATAAATCGTCTGGCATGGCTGAACGAGATACGGGAAATAATTAACTATTGGCGTGGGAATCAGGGAATATTTTAACTTCATGCAAACGAATGCTGAGTTTTAAGATCACTTACTGATTGACCGTTGGGATACAACGCACGCTTATAAGTTATAGAATAGAAACCTCAACTTACCTCATATCTACAAGTATATGTGATTGAGAGTAAACGCTACTAAAGTTCTATTTCTTAAGCTGTGGATAAAGTCCTGAGCGGTAAGCAAACTCTCAGTATGCGCTTAATTAGCTAACTCTAATATCAAGGGATTAGTTAATGGATGTAAAGTGTGAAATACTTAATATTGTGGTTTTATTTCTTTACATTAGATAGATAGCGATTTTGCATTTATGTATTATGAATGTTATTGATGCATTATAATTATGTAAGTACTGGCTGATATGGGAAAGTACTACATTCTAATGATTTTGAGAATGTGATGAAACAAACTGTTGTGAACGAGAGAAGAACCATGTTGTTCAATGGACGAGTGAATGAAATAGCATTCCTCCAATGCAGTCACGCATGAACGCACACGGCCAGGCGTCTGCTTGTAACAAAGGTTGACCTGACTGACCTGACCTGAGTGTGAGACTACTGCTAGACAGGAATTTGTAAACAAATAGACAGTCGCCTTTAAGGAAGACTGACGTTACGGTTTCAGGTAAATATATTATTAGGCACCATTCTGAGACGAAATGTCCAGAGTGGCTGTAGTCAATATATCTGTAAAACAAACAGAAGATTGATTGCCTGTATTGTCTTCCTCAGCCCAGTTGCAGAATCCTAGCCAGTTTCTGGATTTTGATTGCTGTAAATTGTTGCGAGTAAACCGCCTAGTTGCTCCATGCTACAGAGAGAACTAGTGCTTACATCTCAAACCCTCTAGCGGTGATCACAAGTCAGCACCCCTGTGCAGTCTATAGCAGATGAGCAGTCTACAGCTTTAAACATACAACACCTCGTCAGCACCTAAACTTCCTAACTCAACTTCACAACCAGGTGAACGAACAGCCTAGTCATCTCTTGGACGGTAGCTCAACTGAAGCACATTATCCAGTTGGTAACTCCTACCTACTGAGACGCCCAGGAGAAGTCCAAGCAGATAAGTCTACTTAAAACCCAGACCAAAATCAGAATTCACTTTTCCAAGAAATAACCATAGGAATAAACTTTCGTCCGTGAGGAACCAAAGACACTGACAGTCTAAATTTCCTAGTATTTCTTTTATTCAAAATACATGTCTACATTGATTTTATTTTCCACTGTAATTAAAGTAATTATGTACATTCTGTAACTCACCATCATTCTGAGTTTGACTTAGTAGATTGTATGTTCTGTTCAGAAAAAACATTCTCAACCCTCTTTGTATTACGTGTTACTACTAGTTCATCTTCAAAAAGATTTGAGTAAGAAAGAGTTAGTCGTCGCCAGAAAAATACAAGAGTTGGTAGTCTAAAAGGTGAGAGAATCACTGACACCAACCTGTGCCCTTCTGTTAACTCTTTCCCTCAACACTAGCTCACATCTGTGAAAACTAGTGCCTAAAGGTCTATGTGCTTTCTACACATCTTCCTTACTATACAAAACTCTTTATGCGACAATTGGATTCTCATTCAACGTCAATTGGAGTGCACCATCAAATATATCTGCGACAGTAGCGGCTTTGAGTTTTTTTCCCTTCTTGTTTTTTCTTACTACTGTATTCTCTAGTTTTAGAAGCATCCAGTTCTTTGGCATGGCAGAGAAAATTAGGATAAGATCCATTTTGAGACAGGAGGCGAAGGACTCCGGATTGGAAGGAGAAGCCGCGAACCTGTTTGTCAACAAAGAACTTGAAAGATATGACGCGGACCAACAGAGAGAAGAAGCTAGGAAGAAAGAAGCGGACGATCGTCAATTGGAGCAGAAAAAAATTGAGGCAGAAATGGAAGCTCGCAGGGAGAGAGAAAGGGAGAGGGAAATACAGCATGAATTGGCGCTTAAAGGCTTTAGAGAGTCGGGGCGCCTCTACTTCGAATAACGGTGAGCCGTCTTCGCCCCAGTCTCAGTCATTAGATCTCTCCAGTACTCAGTCTGCCCAATTAACTGCGATGTCTTTTGCTTTAGAGTCTTTTCCTAGCCCCAATGAAAAAATTGACAGCTACCTAGAAAAATTCGAGAGGCTTGCAAATCTGTATGGGTTAGAGAGTTCTCGTTGGGCACTTAAACTCTCAACGTCATTAAAAAGTACTGCTTATGACGTATATACAAACCTGGGAACAAACCAACATGATTACGACATGCTGAAGAAAGCCTTGCTAGAGCGGTTTGAGATGACCGCCCGAAAATTTCTGCAAATGTTCAGAAACAGCCGGAAAGAGAGCACGGAAACATTCCCGCAGTTCTCTTCACGTCTCACGGGCTATTTGACAAAGTGCATTGAATTATCGGACCTACCTCTTACATATGAGGGACTACTTGAACTTGTTCTTGTGGAACAAATAAAGTCAACTTTGTCAAACGAAACCTGTAGATTTTTGGCTGAACAGGGCGCAGTCAGGCTTGAGGACATACTCAATAAGGTAGAACGCTATACCAATGCAATGGCCGAACTTCCCAGCACAAAACGTAAACCCACAGATGAGCCATCTCGTAAACAAAATCTAGAGCAGTCATCCTATTCCTCTAATCCCTCTCAGAATTATAACCAACGAGAAAATAATACCCAGAGACTTCCCAAGGAAAAATCGAAATTCTACCAAACCCGATACCACCCTAACAACAATTCTGATCAACCCACCAAGCCTACGTGGCAGCGCGGCCACCAAGGTCAAGGAAAAGGGAAGACCCCTACACCAGGAATGTCTGATCAGGGCAAACAAACCGGTCCAAACCGCGTCGGATGTTTGCATACAGCCTCGAAAGGTAGAGTCAATGTCAGTGATTCTCAACCTGAGGGGGACCGACCCTCAACTCGAGGAACTGTAATTTTGAATGGTACCTCAACTACTTGTCTCTTTGACACTGGACTAAGCTTCAGTTGTATTGTCGCTAGGCACCTAGTCAAACCCGGTCAGGAGACAGAGGAAACCGTCAAACTTAGTGGAGTATTCAGGAGTGATGCACCCAGGACGCTTCCTATCGCACTGGTAGAAATACACTCTGACTTTGTCAGAGGAGTTATTAAAGCGGCCATTATGGATGATCCTATCTACCCAGTTATCCTGGGATGTAGATATGTGTTTATTGGGAGACCAAAGGAGCCGATTGTGGCAGCGGTAACCACAAGAGGACAAGCGAAGAAGGAGAGTGAGCCTGCGCCAAATTTGTTGCCGAATGAACTGAAGGAGGCGCAACAAAAGGACCCTACTCTGGAGCCCTGCTTTAGAAAACTGCCCATGGCTAAGGACCCCAGACACAACGGAGACATCTTTTCTAAGGACGGCGTACTGTATCGTAGAACGGGCAACCCGGACACGGGGAATAACCAGCTCCTAGTACCGACGCAGTTCAGAAGCGAGATCTTAGAAATGGGGCACTCTCTTCCCTTTAGCGGACATATGGGACAAAACGCCACTATTCAGCGAATAAAAAACCACTATTGGTGGCCAGGAATGAACTCTGACATTATCAGGTATGTGAAATCCTGCGCCCAGTGCCAACGGGTAGCACCAAAGCACTTGACACCCCCAGTACCTATGGGGCAAATGCCAATAGTGGTTACTCCATTTGAACGGGTTGCTGTCGACATCATTGGATCCCTGGAAAGGACCAAAAGAAAGAGCAGGTTCATCCTGACATTAGTCGACACTTGCACAATGTGGGCCGAAGCTATACCGCTAACATGCACAGATTCCAGACATGTCGCAGAAGCCCTCGTGCAAATTATTACACCGTTGGGATTCCCTCAACAAGTTTTGACGGACAATGGATCCCAATTCCGTAGCCTGTTAATGGAGGAGATCTTTAAGATCTTGAGGGCCAAACATATCCCCACAAGTCCCTACAATCCGGCCGGAAATGGGCTCGTGGAACGTTTTAACGGCACCCTCACCACCATGTTACGTAAGCTGGGTCAGGAGAAACCGGAAGACTGGGACCTATATATATCGGCTGCCTTATTCGCCTACCGAGAGGTTCCCCAAGCGTCTACGGGATTCGCGCCAGCTACACTTTTATTTGGCAGACCTATTAAGGGGCCACTAAAAGCCTTACTTCGGTCCCTGACAGACCAAAAGGCTGACGAGACAGTCGTCTCTGCAAGCAAGTATGTATCTGAGCTCAAGGAAAGGCTGAAGCTAGGATGGGATCTAGCTACTACCAACCTTAAGAAAGCCCGCGCTAAACATGCTAAAAGATATAACAAAGCTGCAAAAGAGAGAGAACTACAACCAGGGGAGAAAGTCTTGTCGCTACTTCCAACCGGAAGCAATAAACTTCGTATCGGATGGCAAGGGCCCTTTACCGTCCTTAAAAAGATCTCACGTACTAATTACAAGATCTCGATAAAAGGAAAAGAGAAGGTCTTCCACGTAAATCTCCTTAAGAAATATTTGGAGAGACCGGTGGCATCCTCCGAGCATCTCCTGGCTGTCGCCATAGCAACGGAAGACGAGGAAGATGATGATGGTTGCATGGAGTACCCATTGCAACCCACAGAATCCTTTAAAGATGTCAAGTTCGGCGACAATCTCTCACCAGAACAACAAACAGAAACCAGGGCTCTACTAAAACAGTACAGTGCAGTCTTAACGGATGTACCTGGTCGAACAAATCTCATCGAATTTGATATGAAATTAACAAACGAGACCCCTGTTCGAACCAGAGTTTACCCCATCCCGTACGCTAAAGCTGATGCACTTCGCGGAGAAATAGACAAGCTGCGTCAGGCAGGAATTATCAGTGAGTCTACATCTCCTTACAGTTCGAGTGTAGTGCTGTTGCAGAAGCCCAATAAGGAAGTTCGGCTGTGTATAGATTACCGGCTGCTAAACGCTGTAACGGAATTCCAGCCTGAACCTCTCCAAACTGTTTCTGAATTGTTCACCAAGCTTAGCAAGGCAAAGATTTTCTCAAAGATTGACCTCAGTAAAGGTTATTATCAAATACCAGTCAAGGAGGAAATTAAACCTTGGTTAGCTTTCAGCACTAGTGAAGGACATTACACATTTAATGAGATGCCATTCGGTTTGCATAACGCACCAGGAGTGTTCACCAGGATGATGAGGAAGCTTCTAGAACCTTTGCAAAGTCCCCATATCCATAATTTTATGGATGACATATTAATTGCATCGGAAACCTACGAAGAACATATTGCTACGGTTGCTATGCTCCTCAGGAGACTACAGGAAACGGGTCTCACAGCCAGACCTAGCAAATGTCTCATCGGGTTTGAACAGTTAGACTTCCTGGGGCATACCATTTCTCACGGATGCAGTTGGCCTATTAAGAAGAACGTGGAGAAAATAGTGGCAGCAAAAAGACCCCGAACGAAGAAAGACGTACGTTCCTTCATATCACTATGTGCATATTATCAGAAATACATCCAGAACTTCAACGGACTGACGGCACCTCTGACTGACCTCACAAAGAAAGGGCGTCCTGATAAGGTCATGTGGGATCAAAAGTGCGAACACGCATACAGCACTTTGAAAGGACAGTTGTCTGCATACCCCATTTTGAGGTTGCCTGACCTCAAGAAACCTTTTGTATTACGGGTCGACGCGTCAGGTCAGGGCATCGGGTCAACACTGCTTCAAGCCGAGGACAGTAACATGAACATGCTATTTCCAGTTGCCTATGGCAGTCGGAAATTAAATAAAGCTGAACGGAACTACAGCGTAGTCGAAAGAGAATGCCTCGCTCTGATTGACGGTATCAGACGCCATCATGAGTTTCTCTATGGTACATCTTTCACAGTGCAAACATACCACGCTCCGTTAGCATTTCTTGGTGCCAATAAAGAATTTAACGCAAGGATCATGCGTTGGGCTCTTCTTTTAAGCGTTTATTCTTTCAAAGTGGAATACATTCCGGGAAGACAGAATGTCGGGGCTGATTTCCTGAGTAGAAACTGGACTACGGAGGAAGAGGAGGAAGTTGAAGATACCAATCATCCTAAAGCTACCGTTCAGGGCAGCTTCGTCGTCATAAATCAAACATGAAAAGAGGTTTTCATGTCTCAAAAGAGGGACGATTGTGACAGACGAACGCAGCCGACCCTGAATGATATGATACGACTCTTCGTAACGACCCCTTGGATAACATCAGTGCCCCCGAAATATTGTAACCTTTCGTCAAACGAGATTTTTCTTTTCACCTGGACTCATTAGCTATGCAACCTTTCCACGCAGATTGGCAACACGCTTGCTGATTAATATGTGGACAGCTTATCTACCGTCCATTCGGGTCATCGCATTGATTTAAGGAGAGATTAAATCACGCCCATGGTCATCTCTTGAGCAATCATATGCAGTAATTTCATTAACTTGGCCCAGAGGGGGCGGCGCCAGAATCAAACAGATAGCAGCGCCATGATCAAAGACACAGACTGGGGGATCTCAGGAAAGACTAGCGCCACGATCAAAGACAGTAGTGGTCCCTGACGAGCGACGCAAGTTCCCTGCCGGTATTTGGCATCTCCGTGCCAAGCGCAGAACCGATCGCAGTAAAAGCGAACGGGGAAAGCCGGAACGCAAGCAGCGAGCGAAGATACGAGAGACCAGGGGCGGCATCTCTCTTTATTCTGGCGGTCAGATCCCCAAAAGTGTCCTGAGATCTAATAAGGTGTCAAGTTTCTCATGTCCCACTCATCTTTCATTTCATTCTAGATATATACAGACCACGTAGAAATACACTTTATCACTCGCCGGCCAGAACTTTACAGAAGCACTAGCTATATTTGAAATCCTGCTAGATTATCCCATGGATTTTATACATATTTGCAGTGAATTCTATTTCTGTGCAAAACGGTAAAATATATATTGTGTAAAGGGATCAGTGGTCTAGTTCATTCATTCTATTTCACTGGATTTTGTGTTAATTTAAATCTATTAAATTAAACCATCTCAATAGTTCCAGTTGTAAATGTAATGATATACCTGCTACATTATTTCCAAAAGATAATAGATATTAAATGCTTTAATTAACTTTTAAAGTCGCGAAGGAATTTATAATTAATAATTTTAGTTAAGTCCTATATTTATAGATGTGTGTTTTAACCACTATAACTCGCGCAGTGTTTATTAAATAGATAATTAAATACGCGAGCGTATATAAAATAGTCTTAACGGGAAATTTATCGCGCTTTAGAAGGTTATTTGTTTTCGGAATATTACATATCTTTTTTTCTTTCATACAGAGTGATCGTAACCTGTGCGATCCCAGCATTAAGAAAGCAATAAAGCAAATCAATCTAAGCAATGCAAAGCATAAACAGTGTGTAGAGTCTCCCTGACTCAGAACTTGTTGAGACTGTGTAAATTTTTAATCTTTGAGGCGATTCTATGTTTGGAATTCCACTATCTAACTTATAGCAAAGAAAGCACACCCAAAGTCAAATTTAACACCCCATCAAGCAAACTAAGTCGTAACGGCAAGACGAACACTGGCCCGAGCTTTTGTTTATTTACTGCCCTACTGTGAGAGAGTACATATTTTCCTGAACTGTGACGGCTTAAGTTTTTCCTCACTGGATTAATAAACTTTCCGGTCAGTTACTATCATCACGCATTGAAGGAATTTTACCATAGCGGAAGATTAAAGAAACCACTTCATTTTCACCCCTGTGTCGAACTGTGTCAGTGCCATCCCATAGACTCCTTTTATATAATCAAACACCAGAACTCTTAGGCTTCAAGTCCAGCGATAAGTGGGAATAGTGCTATCAGCCAACCTCGCTACATCTGGGGCGGGACATCGTAGTACTAGACAGTTCACATGTTAAAGTGTAATTGCTGCTTATATAATTCTATGGATTGTCTGATGCTGCAATCGGTAAGTGTGTGTGAATATATGAGTGTGGATCCTCATGCGCGTGTATGAATGACAGGAAATTTAATCTTTTTTTTTGTAACCCATTTGTTAACTTGCTTACCGGGTAATACATTTTCTGTATCCCCGGCATTGTTCCTTTAAGTGGGATAGTTTTGATAAACTCTGTTTTAAACCCCCCTCCTTTTCTTTTGCTTAGTAAAGGGAAGAACAATTGGGAAGAACAGGATTTTTTTCTACCACCTATACCTAATTTTGAAACACCTCTTTCAGAGTAATTAACTTCACTGTTAGGTTAACTTACCTATGTTCCTGATAACTATTTATCTTTGGACTGGGTTTATCTTTGTCTGATAAGCGGGACGGGCTTAGTCGATACCAATCTTCTTCACCCCCTCCCTACCTTGATATTTGCATGTTTCTGTAATTTTTATAATTCTTGCTGTAAACACATGATTATTGTAGTGATTGTTTTTTAAATTTTTAATAAACAACATAAACTTAATCGTTATTGTGTTGGACTACCCAAAGCCCAAATTTACCCCTATTTGTTTAAGATAGCTGTATCCACGTCGTCTGTGTGTTTGAAGCACCAAATCGGTGTGAGAGCAGGTGCGTGTCTGGAAAACTGGCAAATAATTGTTTGACTAGGAGAGTGGAAGAGAAGATTGAGAGAAACGATTTGTCGTAAATAAGTCTGTCTTTACTCTCCTCCAGCACTCTGTGAAGCATCTATTTACTCTCTACATTTCTATCACTGAGTTTTTCACCATCATTCTACACTCTAAACCGGACTACTATTTCTAAGACTCTTTCTCTCAAAATAAATTTACGACACCGGCATAACACAATCCTATCAAGAAGGAACAGACAGTAAATCAGTATCATGAATAATATGTCTCTGACCCATACAGTACATTAACAAAAAATAAAATAATAGCAACATAATACAGCGTTTCCCGTTGTAATGGCTGCTTAAATTATATTGTTCACAGCAGCAGGACCTGATTATTGACGGAAGACTACACTTTTTGTTAATGGGGAAGACGGGACATGGCAAAAGCGCCACTGGGAACTTCATACTTAATTGGAGCATATTTAAAACAAGTTCCAATATGACGTTAGTAAAACGAGAGGTCAGTTCTGGCCACGTAACATTTGATAACTGTATACTTATGATAGTTGATGGGCCTGGTTTGGAGGATACAGATATCAACAAAGTCAGTGACACGGCAGCTGCAGAGAAAAACATGGACAAAGCGCTGGCTTTGTGTTCTACAGGTGTGGATGCATTTCTGTTAGTCATCAAGTTTGGCGTTCGATTCACTACGGAAGAAGTATGTGTACTTGAAACTATAAAAGGGATATTTGGGGAGAACGAAAGAACGAACCAACAAACTTTATTTTCGAAGGGTTAAGAATTGGGCTCGCATGCCCGTCTAACATTCTGCCCTTCCACTATCATTTATCTTGCATATTATATCCTTTCATTCCCACATGTTACCTAAAGCATTAATATGAAGGCATGCAACATTATAAAGGTAACAAACAGCGTACGTTTACAGAACTACTTTGACCACGTCATCGTCGTCATGACGCATGGAGATTTATTTGAAAGAAAAATGGAAGAAGACAACTGTGGCGTCAGTTTTGAAAAATGGTGTCATCAACAGACAGGAAAATTTAGTCGGTTGTTTAAAGCTTGCAGTGGTCGTGTTGTGTTGATTAATAACGTAGAGAAAAATGAGGAGAAAAAGCAGGCACAGAGACAACAATTAGTTCAATGTGCATACAACATACGAACCCGCCATGGCCGCTACACCTCCACATGTTTCGAAATTGCTAGACTCTCGAAGTTTAAAATAGAACAGGATGAGCTTATACTAAGAGAAGAAATACAAGAAAAAAATTGACCTTCTTAGTGAAGATATAGAAAAGCTTCCTAAACAGCCGTCAAACAGTGACAGGAAAAAGATGTGGAGACGCATCCAGGCTTTGAAGCACGAGATAGAAGCATGTGACACAGGTCACGGCACAAATGATGACCTGATTAAACTGTTAGAATACATTAACAGTAGTCTTCATGAAACCGCTGAACTTCAGCGCCAGGAAGACCTGGAACTTCAAGAAAACCAGAATGGTTAAGATGTCTTGGAGCATGATTGGACCGATTTGTGCTTTCTGTAATGGAGTACTGAGACTCATTATAGACAGGGTAACTGAAGTAGCAGCAGCGGCAAACTTCAGCTTTATGTCGTGAAGTACAGAGAGAACTGACGCAATTAGACAGCATGAAGTACAGACATGAAACGTAAATTTTGCGGTTTGAATACGACTATTGAATATTAGTAACAATATTCTTCTTCTTTGATCGTTAGCAGCCGACCGTCAAAGCAGTCAGTGGCCATCGTGCCTGGAGGCGTTTTGTAGGGCAACAACAAATTGATTCCACTTTGCTCGGTCGGTAGCCATCCTTCGTACAGTGCACCAGCTCTGGTTCATTCTTTTCATCTCAGCCTCCACAGTCCTACGCCAAGTTGTTTTTGGTCGGCCTCTCTTTCGTTTTTCTTCAGGGGTCCATAGCATAGCTGTTCTTGTGATGGTATCGGGGTCTCTTCTGAGGACATGGCCAACCCAGCTCCAGCGTCTGCCAGATTTGATGGTGTGCATGTCCTCTTGCTTGCTCCGAGTAAGGAGATCTTGGTTGGTGATGGTATTCGGAAAAAAGATTCGGTGAATTTTTCTAAGGCATGTTGTGTGAAAAGAGAACAATTTCGACATTTCCTTCTCTGTAACTCTCCAGGTTTCCGCACCATAGAGAAGCACAGAAAGTATACAGTTCTGATATAATCTTAATTTTATGCTTGTGCTGTACTGAGAGGACTTCCAGATGTTGTTTAGACTAAAAAAAGGCTGTTCTTGCTTTGTTCATTCAGTTGTTGATGTCTTTGCTTGCTCCGCCGTCTGGTGTTACTATGTATCCCATGTATGTGAAGGTGTCTGTCTGTTCCAGTTGCTGATTCCGTACTGATATGCGCTCAGGGCTGCTCACATTGAGCGTCATGACCTCTGTCTTCTTTAGATTAATGTTCAAGCCCAGCTGCTGGCTATACTTGTTAAGTCTATCCGTTTTTTCCTGGATGTGTTGATATGAATGTGCTAGTAGTGCAATGTCATCTGCATATTCCAGATCTTCCAATGTAGAAAATGTAGTCCATCGTATTCTTCTTGGACTGCCCTCTGTTGTCTGGCGCATCACACACTCTATGACTGTTAAAAATAGTGGTTGATAAGGGACATCCCTGTCGTACTCCTGTCTTCACCTCAAAGGGTTGCTCTGCCCAACACTCCATGTAAAGTTGGCATAGTGGCTTTTTATGATGGACACTATGCAGCTTGGAATTCCATAAGCCCTCAGTATTGTCCATAAACTGTCCCTATGTATACTGTCAAAAGCCTTTTTAAAATCAACGAAATTAATGTACATCTGTCTTTGCCATTTTGAGCACTGCTCTATAATGTTCCTGAGGGTAAATATATGATGTACACATCTTCTGTTCTTTCTAAATCCTGCTTGTTCTTTCCTCAGTTTGTGGTCTACAGCTTTTGAAATTCTCTGTATAATTATCCTGCCTAGTATTTTGCTTGGAACTGAGAGAAGAGTGATTCCTCTCCAATTATTTCAATCTGCAAGATGTCCCTTCTTGGGCAATTTGACAATTATTCCTTTGTTCCACTCCGTTGGTGTTGTCCTTGTTTTCCAGACTTGTGCATATAGGGGTTCTAATAGTTCTGCTGCTAGCTCAGGGTCTGTCTTAAATAGCTCTGCATTTAAGTTATCATGACCAGGAGCTTTTTCATTCTTTAACCCTTTGAATGCTGTGATGATTTCTTCTTTTCGTGGAATGTCTATATTAACATCTAGATCGTTTTCAGCCTCAGGAACATTCAATTGTGTCTCTGGTAGTTCCTTGTTCAGAGTTTCTCTGAAATGCTCTGCCCATCCTGTCCCTCTGCTGTCGTGACGGGATTTTCTTGCTTATCTCTTACTAATGTAATATTGTTTGCACCTCGTTTTCCGCTGATGATTTTAGTTATTTTGTGTACTGTGCTTTGTTCATTTCTCAGTGCTGCCACTTCTGCCTGTCTTCCTTTCGTCTAAGAAATTCCTTTTGTTGGCTCGGGTTTGGCGTTTAACTACCTTGTCCAGATGACTGTATTGTTCGCAATATAGCTGCTTTAACCTGGGGGACTTCGCTTCTGTTTTCTTTCTTTTCATTTCCTTTCTCATCGTTAGGGCGTTTAATGTTTCTGGTGCTATCCAGTCTTGCTTCTTCCTTTCTTGGAATCCCAAGCATGATTTGCTGCTTTCCTTATATATTGTTGAAATGGTGTTGAATTTCTGGTCTATATCGTCAATGTCTTTTCCTGACTTTTGGCAAATTAATATCGCTTCTTTATGTCAGCCGCAAGAGTTTTTCTGGTAAGGGGGTCCTTCAATTTGCTGATGTCAAACCTTTTCTGTGTAGTTACAGTTGGTTCAGCCAGTCTGAGTTTCACTTTCACTTTTACTATTACTAAATAGTGGTCATTTCCCACATCAGCACCTCTTCTTACCTTCACATCTTGTAATGCATGTCTCCATCTGCCATTAATCATAATGTGGTCTATCTGGTTTCTGTCCCGACCATTTGGTGATCCCATGTTAATTTGTGAATTTCTTTGTGTGGGAAAGGGTTCCTCCAATGACAAGGTTGTTAATGCCACAGAAACTTATTAATTTATCCCCATTTTCGTTTGCTGTTCCGCTGCCGCATTTCCCCTTTACTCTTTAATTATATCTATTGTGTGTTTCAACTTTCGCATTGAGGTCTCCCATTACTACGGTAAGATCATATCTAGTTATGTCTTTCATTTCTTTCTGCAGTTGTTGATAGAATTCATCCTTGACATCTTCATCGCTATCATTCGTTGGTGCGTAGCATTGTATTATTGTAGTATTGGTAAATCTACCTCTCAATCTTAATCTTATCAGTCTGTTGTTGTTAGATTTCCATTCCAGTAATGTCCTTTTCTATTCCTTTCTGTAGAATAATGGCTACACCTTCATTGTGCGGTCCATCCTCTCTTCCAGAGTAAAGTACTGTTCTCCTGTTGCTGTTTTAACTTTTCCTGCCCCTGTCCATCTGCTCTCGCTTATCCCTAGAATGTGTAATCTATAGTTTCTCATGTCTGCTGTGACTGGTTTTAGTTTACCCGTCTCGTTCAATGTCCTGATATTTCACAATCCTATTCTTGTTTCACGTTTTGCGGTCAGGACATCCGTTTTCGTGTCAGTGGCTGACAGTCATACGAGCCTCAGACTCTGGATGTCCATCCCGCAGCAAAGTTTGTTCATTTGTTGTCGTTTCCGTAACTTCATGTCTTTTTTACATAGACAGGGGTGTCAGCCCTATACTAAAACCCCCAACATGGAGTACCAGGGTGTCTGCTTTAGTCTGACCCTTGCCAGCGCAAAGCTGTCCAGCTTGGTAGAACTTTCCAGGAGTAAAACTCCCGCTGGCATAGCTCTGGGGGTAATCAGGTTACGCAAGCCGCCATACCTCGACAAGGTATTGACACCGGTGATGGCAGGGTAACAATATTAACAATGTTATAATGTATATTTTTATATTGACAACTAAACACATGGCATATTTGTGACCTAACTGAATGAGAGAGTGGAAGATATGCAGACCTAACAGCTTGACCGTGTAGAAGACAGACCTAACAGCTTGACCGTGTAGAAGACAGACCTAGCAGAGTCACCACGTAGAAAACAGAGATAAGTAGTTGAATATTTTCCAAAATACAGTGGCAACACAGAAGGTAGAACCATCTAGCTGAGTAACAGCATAGAAAGTAGATAAACGTATGTGAGTTATCATACAGAGAGATTTACCTTAGATTATGCAGAAGAATTACAAATGCAACATATTGAGAAGGTAGATCATACACAGGCCTAACTGAGTGACCTTATAAAAGAAAGACAGACCAAACTCATAATCCTTGCTGTGTAGAAAGACCTAATTAAGTGACCTTGTTAGAGATAGCCAGGTCCAGCAGTCAAAGAAAATAAAGGTCTTCTACAACTGCTGCATCGATGTAACCAGTGACAAGGTGTGAATTCTCTTTGAAGGTACTATGGGTAATGTTATGAGTGTTGTTCCTGTCGTGCGTCCTTCATATCCACTTTTTCCTATGATCTAGCCCGGATCTACAAGAAATGCAGATATTGGAGTTTTGAATGCTAGCCATTTATTATATAAGTATGAGTTCCGTTCATTGTTTATGTCACGGGTTGCCTTCCCTGTTTTGCAGTAGTTGTCCAACAGTGGTCAAAAGAGTATCTAATATGGGCCTTCAAATGTGTCTACCTTTGCATAAGGTTACTCTTGGTAGAGTTGTAGATAGAAGGGTAATTACGCTTCTATCCCAAGGAAGTATCCACAAGATATTCAGAAAAGCGAGAACAATACTGCGTTGGCTGAGCACGTTAAACTCTATGATCTGCCGACGACTTTTGTGAAGGATTAAGCAATTATTAATTTTAGCTCGTCAAGCCCCCACCCTGATTTACTTAGAGAATTATTATTATTGTTGTATAGCTCTGTTTAGAGTGTATTTAGTAAATTGAATGAGACAAACATGCAGTACATTAAAAATGATTAAATCGAAGTTAAATTTGTATAATTACAAATAACACATGTAATAATCATTTAGTTTTAACAAGGGCTTAAAAGAATGAATAATGTTTTTTTTTCTCAAAAAGGTATCATCACGGTTGTGATAAGATAACAGTTTATAAAGGATTCACGAGGCAGCTTATAGGTTTCACTTATCTGCCACTGGTAGGTTCTGTAGGTTGATTCTTTGTAGACTGATTACTAACAACGCTCGTCGTTGGTCAAGGATGTAGGGCGTAGCACGTTCCCAGAAGTGTCATGAAGTGTCTACAAAGTTAGTCCCTCGTCTTAAAGCGCAGGCCACTGTTACCTTCTTGTTCCACAGATAGTACCCTCAACTGGTACCACCACCAACAACTATGGTAAAAGAAAGAAACGAACGCTTTCCTGAGTATTGCGTGTCCCGACACATACTTATGTGCTCTCTTTCTCTTATTACACCATCCCTTGTATCTCAGAATTTACCCTCGATGAGAATTAAACTTAATCCCTTGAGAGAAAACTTTCTTCACATTTGAATTGAATAGCTTTATATTGATTTTACATTTAAATGAAAAGGTTAAAAGTACAGTTAGAATATGTTTACATTTACATCTCCACTGACTGAAAAGTTTTCACAGTATAAATTGAACATGTTTTCATTTATAACTACGCTGGTCGAGAAGCTTGAAACTTTAATTATTTTTAAAGTAAAAATGTTTACATAGACATTTACACTGGTTTTTAAATGTAAATATTATACTTAGAATGTACATCATTTCTTTCATCTTTCCTTCACTGCTCCATATGGAATTTGGGACTACTAATGCTTTTAGTTCTCTTTAAGAAATAAGCGATAAGCACTCACCAGCCATTGCAGTGGTTCAGGAAATCATCATTTTATACGCTGAGGTTGTCAGTCTCAAATGACTTGAACACCCACTAGCGATTTTCACATATTAATATTCACATGGCAATATATACATATTAGTTCACATGTTAGTAATGAACAATATAAAATGTAAAATGACAACTTACACCAATCCTGGCTCACAGACGTCTTGCTCAGATGAATACAATTAAGGCACTTGAATCGGCCTCTTACACGTGTTCTTGGGGGTCGTTACTTTAATAAGATAATTGCCTCTTTGACTCCGTGTGTTTCAGTTTCCTCAGATTCCGGTTCCTTATTAAAATGATAATGATTTTCTGGGCTTTGTAAGTCCTTTTAAAATACTCTAATAAAAGTCCGGCCTGATAAAATGGAATTCTGAATTCTAACTTCTGGCATTCTGATTGTGTCGTCTTGGCAAGCGATTTCTCACAGTGAAGTTAGACTTGAACAAACGCCCGGTTATATTGCCTGTCCTACCCCCGCATCTGTTTTTTGTGAAGCTACTCACGGATCCAATCATTTTCTAACATGCTTGTTGAGGGGGGTAATTTCAAAATATTCTGACATGGAATAATTTTGCGCGTGACGCAAAGGTCACGTCTTCCATATATGACAATAAAACGTCCGATGCCTGGTGTACAAACTCACTAACACATCTGTAAGTTCATAGGACAATGTGTTTCATGTAACAACATATTACCTTCAGATAAAGTAATGTCTACGTCAAAGTTGGACAGGAAACGATTATGTCATTCGTGTCTATCCAAAATGTGTTGCACAGACGAGTGATCTTGTTATCTGTCCCTTGAGCACACAACTCAAAGCGAAAACTAAGCAGACCAATATGGGTTTTACCTGCAATAATCTCAGCAAATCTGTGCAGCGCCTAGCAAACGTGATGTATTATCACCAACAAGGAGTGTCAAATATTTTGACAATATCAAATATCTTTACATAATAGAGAAAGAAAAACACGCTGACCACGGAAAAGCACACAATTTGTAAGTACACCAATTTAAAATGAGTAATGCCGGAGTGAAAGAGAGATCGAGAAGGGGTCGCCCCAAATCCATCTCGTCACACACCCTCTATCCTAAGATATTTGTAGAATATTCAGCTTTGGGGCGGTCACTTCTCTGTGGGTTTAATGTGCACCGGGTTCTCTCTATCTCGTAGAGTTTTCCTCTCTTCCCTTATCTCGGTGGCGAGTGACTGAATTGCTTGCTTGGCAGTGTGTACAGCCACAGCTTTGCATGTACTGATTGATTTCCGCACACTTTCTAGGCCAAAAGTAATCCTCTTTAAGGTTACTCATAGTGGTTCCCAGTGAAACATGTTCTCCCGATGTGGGTATGTTAGCCGCTTTCATAAGGGAGGGTCTCAAGGGGAGAGGCACTACAAGTTGTCTTCCCCGCCTCGTCCGTCGATAAATAATCCCATCTTCTTTGTGGAAAGTTCCAGCTGAAGCATGGGTTATCTTGATCTGACAGAATTAGTTCTATCGCTGGGATAGCGAAACCAGACGACAATGAACGATGTGCATGAAAGTAAATGATTGATTTTACGTAACTCAGTTTCGCCCCAGACGCAGTAAGGCGAATGACCACACGTATTCGCGGCTAATCGCTAACCCTTCCGATACCTCGACGAAAAAGACAAAGAAAGCCAGATTGTCTGAGGAAAACGTCTGTGGTCCGCAAATGTGAGCCATTATCCGTCTGGTGAACGAATTCAAGTACGGGTGAAAACCGCTTAATCGCATACGACCGGACATTTTCTGTGTAATTATTACAGACAAACATGTATGAGAAGACATTATGAGCATTGAGGGATGTGATCACAGAGATGTGTTCGCCAGTCTGTATAATAGAAACGGAAGTAATCATGTCACATTTGCGAGATAGGTCACGTGTTTAAATTTTAAAGTGATATTTTTTAAAACACCCGGGGGATAATTATGGTTAAACGCCCCGACTCATCTAGTCTAGCACAGGGACTGGATCAAATGAAAGCAAGAAATAAACAATCGTTCCCATTGGATGGTTGTCGGAAGCACCATTTGAAAACTTGGAGCGAGAATTGAGAATATAAAAGGAAAGGTAAAGGATGCATTTACACGCCCATTCAGGAACATTGGGAATATGGTGTTAGGCCCATTTTTTTGACCATCGGCACACGAGGGGTGATATAGTCAGCATCACGCCGTAAACTTCCCAGAGTTGCTTTGGTACCCAATATAGAGGCTGAGTCGACCTCATAGTTGTTTGCGGTCTAATAAGTCCCGCCTCAACCGGGTATCGAACACCAAGCTAGGAAGCAAGTGCAATTACCGCTGCTGTACCGCGGCTCCCAGTTGAAAATATAACTTAAGACAATTTGAGGCTAAAATACACTGCATTGCAATACGTCACTGTAACAACTCTCAGGAGCCAGAGAAGAATCGGAAGAGAATTTCTTAATTAAAAGACAGGACAGAGTATTTGGGCATCTTTAAGACTTTAGAAGAAAACTCGACTGTAAAATACAAAGACTGTAAACCTAGGAATCTGAGCACCCGTCATAAGAAGGATTCTAAAATTACCCCAGACCAAGTGTTCGAAGCATCTAATCTAGTTGCTGTGTCCATTCATCTGTGCCAGGAGATTGTATATCTCAATATTTTTTGGGTAAGTTGTAACCATTATTTTACAATGTGAATTGGACATGTTTGTACTTGCTAGTGGTTTTACAAGTCATACAAGGCTGGCAACCTCAGCATATGAAAATAGTCTAATCATAAACCACTACAGCAAGCGCTAGTGATTTCTTCATGCTAGTTCGTACAAAGAGATAAAAGCAGAGGTAACCACAGACTCCGAATGGAGCAGTGAGTGAGGAATGATTACTTCACCTGTGCAAAGTGGGTATTATCATTTTGTGAGATATCTGTAACTTAATAATGTTCATCCAGGCACAAGCAATCGCACTCGCGCTGTCCAGACACATTGTTCCTATTAAATTAACCAAACGAATAATGGTAATTTCTCATCATATTCCCTGAGTACAAGTATATACTCAGTAAGAATAAAAATTCTGAGAGACAATAACTGGTGGACGGACAGCGAGAAGCGCGCCTGTTTAATATTCCGACCATAACGTACTTAGCAGAGGCATTTGTTCTTTTTATTTCCTCTACAGTTTGTGGTACGAGACCAGTTTGTGGTACGATTTACGCAACTAGTTTGTGATTCAAGAGCTGAGGGTCGACATTAACCACCTACATTGGACGAGTTGTGAAGATACCTACCTTGACCTTAGGAGTGGTTATCACTTGAAGTTTCTAGAGAAGTGCCCTCATCATAAAATAGACTTGACTTAAACAATAATAGCAGTACTCATCGATTTCAGCTAAGTGCTTATTAAACAGGCAACAGCAACGAACATTTACATTCCACTATGAAGTCTCCATTAAACAAAATGTTTCTAAATTTCACCCTTCCTTCATATTTATTTTAAACTGTTAAAGAATAATTGATCCTTAAATTTGTTACATGTTATTTTACAAATTCATTGTTGATTCAGTTATTATAGATAGCAGTGCACACGTGTGATTCAGTTATTATAGATAGCAGTGCACACGTGGGATTCAGTTATTATAGATAGCAGTGCACACGTGTGGTTCAGTTATAATAGATAGCAGTGCACACGTGTGATTCAGTTGCAGAACATATTACTCCTTCGTCCAAATTTTCTACCCATCCTTTTGTTATCTTCCCCTTTGTCCTTAGTCTATCGATAAGTATCTTTTCGATGGGGTACGCTGCCCTGGATAACACCAGAGTTTAGCCAGTGTCGCATGTTTATCTTTTAATTGTGTTAAGTCAGCTCTCTTTGAAGCGAGACAATAACAGATTATGATTAAGAAAACACCCCAATCACCTGGTCGCTTTATTTTAAAATATGGAAGGGATAGTCGCTTACAAGACAACTTAATAATTTCTTGCCTGGGTGACCTGAGACAATTCACGATCCAACTGGAAAATGATAATACTGACCAATAGTGTGGTTGCGCCCACGTGGATAGAGTAGACAGACACATATTGTAAAATTAGGGCAGGTTAGATTATTTCCGGAGATATAAGTAATGAGCAAAACTATCCATCTATATCAATAACAACCTTATCACATAATATAAGATGGGTAGATGAATTTCACAAATTAAATAACCCTACAGCGGTGACTGGTGTAAAAAAAATAATAAACTAAGCTGAAATTAAATTACATCTTTGCGAAAATGTTGGCTATAAATACACGAGCGTTTACCCTAGAGAGGAGATAGGAACAGAGTTTGCTATAAAGTGATTAAGGCTAGAATTGGCTTTGGTGAAATTAAGAGTGATACAATTCGATAAAAGCATTTATAATCACGATTCCTGAAAAATTAACAACCCATACAGAGCCAGCATCACTAACGCAAGGCCACAGTAACAGCTTATTAACTCAGTACACAGACACTCTCCCCTCCACTACAATTAAAACAAGTTCCAAAAAAAATACCAACGGGCTGATCACCCGTTTGCCAGTCACTTCGATTACGGAAACAACAGCAGATGGATTGATTTGCCGTTGCCCTAAAGACGCCAATAGGCGTGATGGGAAACAATGGCAAAGAAAACCTATCTGCTGTTGCCCTAAGACGCCACTAGGCGTAATGGCCACTGACTGCTTTGACGGTCGGTGGCTAAGGACGGAAGAAGAAGAAGAAAAAAAATGCTATTTATAAGATACCAGCCCACTGAATTGTTTTTCGTTACATCATCCACATTTAATTTAACCTTGTTATAGAAAATCTGAAAAATGTGTTTGACAGGGTCCCCTGGAGCAAACTTTGGGACTGTTTGGCAAGGAAGAACATTCCAGCACCTCTGATTCATGCTATACAGAGCTTCTACGAGTCTTGCAGAAATTATGTGAGGACAGCAAATCATAAGTCATAAGAGTTCAGGACCACCACTGGTGTAAGACAAGTTGATATCCTGTCACCTCATCTTTTCATACTCCTCATGGATGATGTCATCAAGGCATGTAAGGAGAGAACAAGAAAGTATTCACTGGGGTACTGGAATATGAGACAGGTCTGTATTTCAAAGCTGACATTTGCTGATGATGTTGCCCTGACTGCTAAATCAGAGGCACATCTCCAATCCAACCTGCAAGTCTGGAAGGAAGAGCTGGAGAAGAGAGGGATGGTCATAAGCAGCTCTAAAACAAAAACCATGGTGATATCACCAGAAGACAGAAAGCATCAGATTAAGCTGGGAGAACAGGTCCTGGAGTAAATCGACCACTTTAAATACCTCGGAGCTGTTATAAACCGGAAGGGAGACATCAAAGAAGAGTTGGCAACTCGAAATCAGCAGCTGGGAGACTTTCTCATGCCATAAACCAAATCGAGGATTCCTCAGCAAGAGAGAGATTGGTAAGAAAACGAAGATGGCTGTATACCGCTCCACCTATGTCCCAGTCTTGATATATGGATGAGAGTCATGGACAATGGCTACAACCCACAAAAGCCAGATCCAGACCTCAAAAATGAGGTATTTGAGGAAGGTGGTTGAAGTAACAAGAAGAGACATGGTCCGCAACTAGACAATACGTCAAGGCCTAAAATACCACTCTATGCTGACCCAAGTAAAATAGTCCCAACTAGGATGGTTTGGCCGTGTCTGCAGAACGAGAGAAGATCGACTACCACGACAGGCATGGGAAACTAAGAGCTAGGGATCCAGACCTCTAGGACGACCCAGAGTCCGCTGGGAGGACAACATTAGACAATCTTTGAACGACCGAGGACTGTAATGGAACCAGGCCAGGAGAAAGACTGCCGAAAGGATAGTCTGGCGCTCTCTCTTCCAAACCTCTACACCTCACGGTAGAAGGGGAACGGCTAAGTAAGTAAAATTATATATATATATATATATATATATATATATATATATATATATATATATATATATATATAATTTATAACTTGGTTGATTGAAACTTGATGTGTGCACACGTATGACTCATTTTATATACTTATGTACAGAGCTAAAACATATAAATATATTGCTGGGGGCTCATTAAACACCAGTCTATTATCACATCGTGACAAAAATACTTATCTCACAGAAATGGGCGAGGAATAAAAGTTTTACAACAAACCGAGAACATTTAGTTTTTATAGCTGCCATCGTAAAATAACAATGAGACTTTCTGAAAAAAGGAGCATAACCCTACTATTTACTTTACTGCCAAGAGTAAGTCTTGAGAGTAGATTTAACCTTTGATAAACACATCCTTTACTATAACACATTAGCAACTTTTGTGGACCCACTATGGTTGATCAAGGTGGATACCTGCGATAGTTTCTTAGAGATTTGGAAAGCTGATCATCCTGAGACATACTGTAGTAATACATTAGCAACAATAGTTCCGTACAGTCACAAAGAAGTTCACAATAAATTGTTGATTAGGTTTTACTGTAAATTTAGAAATCTGGTAGACTAACACTTTGTTACTTTTACATTAAAAAGACTTTCACGTCAGTGACTTTGTGAATTTTATTTGTTTTCCCCACAGAGTCAGAACACTGGAATAAATGTTCAGCTGAAATTTTTATTAATTGCAAAATCGGGGCATGGCAAAAGTGCGACTGGAAACTCCATACTTAATACTGACTTTTTTCAAACAGGCTCCGATTGTACGACATTAACAACATATATCATTTCTAAAAGTGCGGATGTTGGTAACTATAAACTTACGGTCGTTGATGGACTTTGTTTGGGAGGCGCAGATAGCATAAAAGGCAGTAACAATTATGTTACAGCAGAAAACGTCAAGAAAGCTCTAAATATGTGTACCGGAAGTTTTGACGCTATTCTATTTATCCTTAAGTTCGGCAACCGATTCTCAAGGGAAGACAGATCTGCACTGAAAGCTCTCAGTCAGATATTTGGAAAGAACTTCTTCGATCACGTCATAATAGTCCTCACATATGGAGATTTATTTCAGAGCACAGTAAAACAAGAAGGCTCGGACATCAGTGTCCGTAAGTGGTGCAAAAAACAGAAAGGAGCATTCCGTAAGTTGTACAACGTTTGTAAGGGGCGAGTTGTATTGTTTAACAACAGAGAGAAGGATGAGAAGAAGAGACACGCACAGACACAACAATTAATTCAGCTCTCACATGATCTACAATCCCGTCATGGCCGCTATACATCCGAATGTTTTGAAACTGCTAAATCGGAACGCGAGACACCAAATTAAGCAAACAAACCATCTTTACGTACTAAAGAAATTACAGAAAAACAACATCTTTTTTTGGCAGGAAACAGAGAAAAAGTTTAGAGAAATGTGCAATTAGACAGTGGAGAAGTAATGATATAAAAACTTACGGGGATCTGACAGATACAATAGAATTAAAAGGCAAAGAATAGGACGTGCTTAATAATGTCAATGAGCTGGTAGAAGATTGTGAGCGATTCTCCACGAAGCTGGTAGAAGATTGTGAGCAAGTCTCCACGATGCTGGTTCAATAATGTGAGCAAGTCTCCACGATGCTGGTAGAATAATGTGAGCAAGTTTACACGATGCTAGTAGCTGATTGTGAGCAAGTCTCCACGATGCTGGTAGAATAATATGAGCAAGTCTACACGATGCTGGTAGCAGATTGTGAGCAAGTCTCCACGATGCTGGTAGAAGATTGTGAGCAAGTCTACACGATGCTAGTAGCAGATTGTGAGCAAGTCTCCACGATGCTGGTAGAAGAATGTGAACAAGTCTCCACGATGCTGGTAGAATATTGTGAGCACGTCTCCACGATGCATGTAGAAATAAAATTAGAGAAAACCATAATGGCTAAGTAAATATGAAACATGATTGGATATGTGTGTATTTTCAATGGTGGTGAGGTAGCCTTTGCTATAAATAAAGTCGTTGCTACTGCCAACATTATGGTAACTAATGTTGGCGAAATGACAACCATCGCTAAAGAGTGATACAGAACATTGTTGTGTATGCTTTTGCACACAGACGTATGCCCGTTCCTATTGGAGATACGGCTGTTTGCATTACCTAGTTGTTATGTTTCAAAGCACTTGTATTGAACGCCGTGATATTATTACGTAATTGGTAACTAAATGACGTCTGCTATTGAAGCACAACGGCTAATTTTCTGAGCCTTTCTTTAGTTTACGTCGACCAGTGAAGACGTCTATTTTCACGCTCCTGATCCGTGGAGACTTTATTTCAAGTGGCTATGTTTTGAGAGGCCGCCACTAAGTTATTATTGGCCATGACAGTTCACTAACTTAACAGAGAAGCATAGTGACCAGTTTATTGGAGTATTTTCGTAAGAATGTCGTCAGTAACTAATAATGCAAGAGAACTTGGGTCACGCCGTGTCAAAACTGACCTCTAGTCATAACGGCCACAACTGAGATGATGTATTCCTCCATTGTATGCTATATTATATGATTCTGCAATTGACGGACTATGGACGTCTGAATGTGAATATTGCTACTAGATGTTTTTATTGAAAGATATGGAGCCCAATAAATGTTTCGTTGGACTTGACCTGATTTGCATTATCGTCGACTGTGTGGAAATTATCCCATTGTATGGCGTTCCAGTTGTGTTGAATGAATCTACCTACTAAGCCTTCGACACTTGCGTTTCAAGCACGATAGGCTCTATTCTGCAGTCACTACACTCAAGTAATAATACAGAACTCTTTCCGCAACAAACATACACGTCGAAATGCACCAGTTTGGATGTACACAACTCAAAAGAAGAGTAACAGTTAAGAAACAATTTATACTCAGCACAGGCCACAGCAAACTGGGATACGCCCAGTGAGATAAAGACAGAAACAACTCAGAAAATGTGCTTAGCGATAAAGGCTCTGATAACATGACTGACCTACATCAGCTGCGGGAACACTTTCGTGTTACTTTCTACTGTTGGTCTTTCTACCTATTAATGCATGAACATTTTGTCTATCCATCTACCTATCTGCTTAGATGTCAAACTACCTATCTGTTTTGATTTTGTAGCATGTTACGCAATTGCCTAGTTAAATGCATGAAGACCGGAAAGTGGAACACAAGTATATGAGCCCGAACAAATGAATGCAAGGGTATTTTCTTGTGTGTATCTAGGGCAGCCAATCAGAAACGGGGTTTCCCACGGACAGATAGGAAAGACTTCGACGATTGTATGTGGAAGAATAAAATCGTCCGAAACATAGTTAAAATTAGAGATCGGGAAGGAGAACGAAATGACAGACAACGATGAGAATGGTCTCCTTTTGACGAGGATATCTTCATTTATGTGTAGGTACAAGGAAATTTGGAGGGAGTAAGTAGTTGTGAAGAATTTTGTAAGAATAAGTGTCCGTGCATTGAGAAATCCTGTTTTTTTCCTATTCATAATTCAAGATAAAATCGTTAACACGACCAATATGGGAAGACAACATATGGATATAAAGGTCAACTCACTGAGAATGGAAATTTATAACTCTAAATGCTTGAACTGGGAAAGGTGTGATGCACGAGATAAAGATTTGAAACCCATCTAGCACAAACCCCTCGGAGTTATAACTATTTTGGGAAGTTTGCTGGAGTTGCGATCCTTGTTTCCCATACGTCCCGAAGCTCCATATATAAGGGCTGTCGGAAAGGATTTGAAATTCACTTGTACAGCGAAGAAGACAGAAGGACAACGGCTGGAGAAAGAGAGACGTGTAAAGACCAATATCTTATTATTTGCAGCCAGGCAGTTCTATTACTCCACAAAAGTCAGTCTTTACTGATCTTAATTAGGTCCTGCGGGGGTATGTAAAGTTACTATGTAAAATAATACAGTAATTACAACTTTTATTTCAGGATTTGATTAATCTATATGTTATGAAAGTAACATGCATATTAATTGGTTACTTGGTATGATTGTTGAAGGTTGGAACCCGATATATAACCACCGTGACTGAGTCCGTATCAGGGCTAGCACAGTCCTTTTCAGGACTAATAACAATTCTTTTCAGAATTACCAACAGCCATTATCAGGAATTATTCAATCTGTCTTCAAGTTACGGCACTTTACAGAGCTTACTTGTCAGGCAGGGAGATACTATAACCTCATACCATATATGTGTGTACATATTATTTTGTGTTATTTGATTTTATAAATTGTTCCACAGTAGACACCTGTCTTGTCACTGATCCATAATCATGCATTTCCACGCATACATCTGAAAACAAACTCATCTCACCTACAATAGGAATGTGGTAATTATTATCCAATAAAGCCACATATCCTACAATTATCTGCAGGTGCATACTTGTCAACCCAAAGTTAGAGGTCCATGATCATGAATTGCTCGATGATCAATGCTAATCGCCCCAGCAGTGTCTGGATTGTGTAACCGGACTGTCACGGCATCAATAAATGCTATGTAACCGTGTGCTTTATACATTTATTTCCAATCCCAAGTTAGATCTTTTACTGGCTTGAAGACCGCCAGAGATTTAATTTTCTTGGTGTATTATAAGGAATAGGTTCGTTCCATTCCTCTTTGGTTGTTATTGTTAGGAGAGTTTAGTGGTGTACTATATTATGAAACATGTACTCTTTACATTATCCAACATGCAAGGAAATCTCCAACAGCCAAGTCAAGTAAACACGAAACTTTATTTTGTATAGCAATTTTCATGTAATAAATCCAACAGAAAACGTTTACAATCTTTGACAAAGGTTCATCTCTATGCATCCTGAGTGTTCTTTGTATACTATATATTTTTCAAGTCTAATTTTCATCCATTCTGAGGTAAAATATTCATCTGCTTCATCAGCATTTGTTAAGTTCTTATGTATGTTTATCTCTGGGTTACGTATCTTCTTATTGATTATCTTTGCCACTTCTATATTCTTTCTACAATTCTGATTATCTTGGGCTTCTTTCATTTTTCACTTTTGTAGTTTGTTATAAGTGTTTGTGTGACATTAAAATCAGACGAGCTGGGCTGAAATAAAAAATATCGAGACAAAATCTGTAACTACTTACATGAAGCATTATCAAGTGAACAATGGCATGGATAGATGTTCATACCTATCAAATCAAATGTTCTCCAGCATCTGGAGGTACATCTGAAGACATAACGAATCCTCACGAACAATATTTGTGTGCCACAAATGAAGAAGACAGACGCTCTCTAATACGCATCTGTATGTTTGGCTTGTTTTCTTCTAACTGCTTGCTCTAAGTTTCCCGGCAGCTGACCTCTGTAGTGCGTGCTTAGCTGGCTATTTCTATTGGTTGGCGATTATTCTATTCAATTTATTATTGGTTATTCCTTCTCGTGGTCTTACTAAGTTTGGGGCGGTTCCTCTTTACGTCATACTCTCCATGACGACTGCCGCCTAAATTAGCGTGCATTGTGTCAAAAACTTACCTAGCCGATTTACTATCACTCTCTACCCTGCCCTTAGTGTCTCGGGTTATTTTTGTATTAGTTAAGAATCTTGCTTGCTTATTATAGCGAATGGTAGTTTTTATTATTATTATTATAACTAGACTCTAGCACGAATAAATGCTATGGTGGTGGTCATACGGCCACAATAGGTAGAAGCACAAACTACTGAAGCTGTACATCTCATATGAACACTGATCATAGAAGACGAGTGATATTTGTGACAATCGTGCACCCAAGAAGTGATAATTGTCAAGCAGAGTTTTATGATGACAATTTGCACGATAAACTAGTGAAAGCTGTAAAACGAATAAGACAGTAAAGAAGTCTATTACGCAACAAAGTGGAAGAGTCTAAATAAATGACATTTTAGTTTAACTTGTGAAAACTGTAATTGATTTCATCAATTTGGTTTTTATGTAAATATAAATTTGTGTATCAACAGTCACCCACAATCACCACCATTAGATAGATGTAAATAAAGAGGACATATAAATTGTATTCACCAGCTTTATTCATTCAATATAGTTGATATTGAGTTTGGTTGAATTGTTATTAATATCACAGGTGGTCACATAGCGGAGGTGGCGCAGTAAGGTCTGACTGTTCTCTCAATATCTTTACGGGGATTCAAATAGCCTCAAACTGACTACTGCTTTCTTTGAGAACATTCAAGTGGACGTCTGAGTGTGTACGAAGAAGAAGAAGAAAAAGTATTCTCTCCAGAATGTGTGAGGTCCCAGTCTCATTACGTGGTTTCTACCAAAAGTATATTAAAAACTTTAACTCCATATGTGCTCCATTGACTGATTTAACGCGCAAAGGAAATCCAGATAGAATTACTTGGTCAGCGCAGTGTGAATTAGCCTACCAAGAGTTGAAGGAAAAGCTCACAAGCAAGCCTATTTTGAAATTACCTGACTTGAGTCAAGAATTCATTGTGAGAACGGATGCTAGTAATATAGGTTTGGGTGCAGCTCTATTACAAAGATCAACTTCACTTGATTGGGAATTAACCCCAGTTGCTTATGCTAGCCGTAAGTTGAACTCAGCAGAACAAAAATATTCAACAAGTGAAAAAGAATGTTTGGCAGTTATATGGGCTATGAAAAAGTTCCAGATTTATCTCTATGGAAAAGCATTCAAGATCCAAACAGATCATAAACCACTCGTGTGTCTGTCACAAGCAAGGCATGAAAATGCTAGATTGTTACGCTGGTCTTTGCTCTTACAGCCATTCCAGTTTACCATAGAGTACATTCCCGGAAAAACCAATGTGGGTGCCGATTTTTTAAGCAGACATCCGTACGACGAACATCAGAGTAGTCACAAGGCATAGGTAGTAAATTTATCTATGTGTATTTGGAAGTAGGAACTGACATATGATAGTCTGTTCTAAGTGGGGAGATATGTGGTATGCTTCTAAATACAATATCTAAATTAGAATATAACAGTATAATGCCTTAAAGTCAAAGATAGGATAGTACTAAAAATTTCGGTGAGAATTGTACATTGTCGCCTACGCCTTCGGTATATTATTTGATAACGCTTGGGCCGAAACAAAAAGGGTGCCCTATTATTCAAATTCGTCCTTGAAAAAAACGCACCACTTTTTAAAAGTCAAAAGAAAAATTTGCCAAAATGCATTGTGGAAGGGGAGGGGCGGATAGATACCCAACTCAAAACACGTCTCACATTGTTTATAAAACTAAAAAAACTAACTCGCTGACCTTGCCCTAGGCGATTTTCAAATTACAACGCAAACGTTAGAAAATGTTCGGGAATTGGGTCATGCAGACAGCATTTATGACGTAATTAGTTTGAAAGTACTTGGAAAAGACATGAATATTTTGAATATTGTAGAAAAACACCTAACATAGAACAAAGATAGAATTTTGAACCAAGCCACGTAGCCCCATAAAAATCATATATTCGTGTAACTGAAGACTTGTTGACTAAGAATATGTAGTTAGTTATCTAAATAGTCCATTAGATAATCAAATATTGGTAATAATACGTAGAAAATTTGAAATACTGTCAGGTCAAGTCATATCTGCTTAGATTGGATAGCATATTTTTTGGGAAAAAAAATTAGGTGACAGAAAGGTTAAGATGGTACGATGAAATTTGAAGAAAGCCGTAATATTATTGGCTGACCTAATATACAGATCTCGTTGGTAGGGGAAACGCATAGTGGTTTCAGATTTTTTTTTTTTAAAATTCATTCAAAAAAAGAGATGCTTGGTCTCATTGGCCTAAGTCGTTTACTTTATCGAAATGGTCAGCTGCTCGCTGCCATTTTTCAAAAATCTTCAGAGGAGCAAGACATGATGAACAGACTTGTGCTTTTTAGTAATAATACTACCATCTTAAAGCAGTCTGAACAGAGGCAGTGATGAAAGTGGATGAAAGTGTGCCATATTCTATTGCCTAATTCATCGTTCTTGTTTATATTTCCTTGTTATGTGGTAAGATTGAATTTTATTGACTTTTTAATAAAAAAGGGTTGTGTGGAAAAAGAAAAGGCCACGTAAAAGATGGTAATTAAATGGTTCCATGGCAGGCTTAGGAATGACCTAGATGTTGATCCATCATATAAGAGACTATCTAAGAAGTTTAAAACTACAGGAATATATATATGATGGTCATATAGGAACATTACACCTATCTTATTGCATGGAAAAGATTACTATAGGAATGACAGAGGCGTAGCATCCATTAGGGAAGAGAAAAGAAAACTGGTACCATTTGTTCCATCAAACTAAAGTGGAGAAGCAGGGTTGTCAGAAAGAGCTGACCATGTTCTTTATTTCATTGAATGTATGTTTACATGTAAATTAGGAGAAATTAGTTTGATGTTACGACAGAATCATAACTTGCATCGACAGGGGTTCATGCTGGCACTTGTCTGGTGCTGGTTCTCGATGATAGAAAAATTCAGCCCTAGTTCTGAGAATCGCTGGTACCTGCTGGTATTAACGAAGTGCAAGTCCAGTGGAGATTGAAGCTTTTGGCCAAACCAACTGCAACCGCTGTAATTCCAGGACCCAGATAAGTGAAATATCTGGCCTGGGACAACATATCACAATAAAGACAATCTCCTATTTAGATACAAACTGTCCTCTAAAAGACTAACATAAAAGATTATATTGAAACTACAGAACATAGGGATGATGTAAATCCCCAACCCTCATCTCCAGGACCAGTAGTTAATTAGATTAATTATCAACAACTTGAAACTTTGTACAATGTACTATGGACATATTGTCTATTGTATCTAAATATATATATATATATATATATATATATATATATATATATATATATATATATATATATATATATATATATATATATATGTATATATATATATATATATATATATATATTTGTAATTATATCTATCCATCTAATTTGATTTTAAAAGAACAGAAGTCCTGACGAAAACAAATTCAGGTTAAGGACTAATAAAGTTAACAAAAGAATTTTTAATTATACAATTTAAAAGCTGGAATTGGTTGAGTTTATCATAGTATTTAGTATATGTTTGTATATGTATTGAGATTCTTTCACAACACTCTTACAATACCCTAGACACTTTATGTAGCTTTCAGTCACGCTAGTCAATAAAGAATAAAACTTAGAGTGAGATCTTAAATGTGGTAACAAAGAAGGTACTCTGTAATACAGTTGTTCAGTGTTTACCTCAGAGACCTTCACAGTTGATCTCACTCAAGTACAAATATATGCACACCATTCTTCTTAACATCTTAACACACCACAACGACACACTACAGAAATGGAATCCAGTGGACTCTGACTAAACAGTTAGATGATCTGGATTTTGCTGATGACTTGGCTCTTCAGTCCCATCACCGTAATCAGATGCAGGACAAAATGAAAACACTCGATGAGATGTCATAGCAATGGGGTCTGAAAATACACTGCGAAAAGACAAAAATATTGAGAATAATTGCAGGAAAAGATAATATGGTTGAACTTGAAGAAACTCCACTACAAAATGTAGAATCGTACACATATCTTGGCAGCAATATAGACAACGAGGGATAGACAGGGATATAAAAATAAGAATACAAAAAAGCAAGAGGAGCATTGGGAAATATAAGGAGATCACGAGAAAATGGATCCAACACACACAAAAAAAGAAGAATCTTCAACTCAAATGTCAAGTCCGTACTGTTATATGGCTACAGACTTTCATAAATGGGTGCTTGCATAGAATAGAAGGATTATAATTGTACGGCAAGGTTACCAATGTTGAACTGATGACAAGAACCAGACAAGTGCCAGTGGAACAAGAGATGAAAAGAATACGATGGCGATGGATAGGACACACACTGAGGAAACCTGTTGATAGCATTACAAAGCAGTCCTGGTACTGGAACCCCCAGTGTAAGAGAGGCAGAGGTAGACTGTAACGATATTTGTGTATGTCATTTTACATCGCTTTCGTTATCTCCTGTATTATCACTTTATTTCTTCATTTTCCGCACTCATTGTCCTATTATTTGACATAATTGATGTTCATACAATTTATTTGCGCCCAGCCGCTGCCATACGTATTTACGTTTCACCAGGTGAACTGTAGTATTATCGAGGTTAATTAGACAAGTCAGCGGGTAATACGTTTTTCGCTTGAGTCGCCTAGCCACCGTTGATTGAGACGATTTGTGTTTATACAAGGTGGTCGCGCACGATCGATCAAAAGAAAGCCATATTGTATGTCTGAGAAATCCTGCTGGGGGGTTTACGCAGACACAGGTGATAGTACGTAATCGTATCCGCTGGCCCATCCTTGTTTCAATGTTACCGATAATCTGTCTAAGGAGACAATATTGGTGGGAAAGCATCTAGACAGGACATAAGTTCACAGATTTGTTTGTGAGTTTGCATAAAGATGCAATCGGAAGTATTACGCCTTATTAGAAAGAGGTTACATGTTGTAATTTTAAATTTTACATGTTAAAATACGCGGGGGATATTAGATTAAACACACCGACCCATATAGTTCTTTAGAGCTTATCATTGGCTGGATTTGAGAGCCGGAATAGACTTTTATTGGTAAGTAGGGCTGAAAGTACATTTTGAGATTTGAACTGAGAAATTGAAGATATAACCTTTCGAAGTCGGAGTCACAGATCAGACTGCATCACCACATCAAGCTAGCAATTGATCAGAGCCAGAGATAATAAAAGAAGAACGGATTTCAAAATTATAAGTGACTTATCAGAGTATTTGGGCAACTTTAAATCTAAAAAGTAAACCCGCAATTTTTAAATACAAAGACTGAAACTTGAAGGACCAGGACCGAGTATTTGGTCAACTTTAAAACTTAAAAGTAAACTCGCATTTTAAAATACAAAAGACTGGAAACTTAAAGGACCAGGGCCAAGTATTTGGGCAATTTTGAAACTTAAAAGTAAACCCGCATTCTTAAATACAAAGACTGGAGACCCAAGGATTCAGATCACTCGTCATAAGAGGAATACTAAAATTTCCAGACCAACTGATTCATTGAACTACTAAAAGTTACTTTGAGTTAAGTGTAAACATTTATTCTACAAATGTAAATTTGACATGTTGTTCTTGCTAAGTGGTTATATATGAGGCTGGCAACCTCAACATATAAAAATAGTATACTACTCGTCAAAAGTCAAGGGCCACCCTATTATTTTCAATGCACTTTTATATATGCGCATAGAATGATTAAATGAAGGCAGTTTTTAGTAAAAATGGGTGCAATATCTTCCTCTGACAGTCCTCTATGCACGTTAAGCATAAAAACATCTCACCGACAACCATGGTGATCACGTGTAATTTGGTTTGCTGACCATAAATTCACATTTTTAATCTGTTTTTTTCAAACTTCCGTACAACCAAACAGGTAAAGTAATCGTGCTGATTGACATTCCACGTGCAATGGCGACTTTTCGTGAACAGAGTTCACTCTTAATTTGTTTTAAAATCAGCAGACTTAGGGTAGTTTCATTACTTGCAAAAACTATGCCACCGAGAAGAAGTCTTGACACCTTACAAAGAATGAGGGCTATAGCGTGGGTTGCAAGTGGTTTATCTGTCCGTGAGGTTGCTAGACGGCTTGCAGTGTCACACTCTACTATCCAAAGAATTTTGGAGAGATTTCAGGCCACAGGAAGTGTGGAGGATCGCCACCGGCCAGGTCGCCCTAGATGCACCAATAGAAATGATGACCGGTACCTCTTGTTGTCAGCCCTGCGCCATCGAGCAGTGACTTGTTCCACTCTAAGATGCCAGCTGAGACAAACTGCAAAAATTAATGTCAGTCAAAGCACCATTCGCAGACGTTTACATGAATTTGGACTGGCTGCTCGACGTCCTGCAGTCACAATCCGTCTTACTCCTGCTCATCGCAGAGCCCGTGTTGCTTGGTGTCGCGATCACATCCGATGGACAAGGCAACAGTGGAGTCAAGTTCTCTTCACTGATGAATCTCGCTTCACTGTGTCATTCAATGATGGCAGGATTCGAGTTTGGAGACGACCAGGAGAGCGATTTACTGATGACACAATTCGAGAGGTGGATCGTTATGGTAGGGGTTCTTTATGGTCTAGGGAGGCTTCTACAGACACGGCAGGACCGCACTCTACATCATCCAAGGCAACTTGACCGGCCCAAGATACCAGAACGAAATCTTGAGACCAATTGTTCAGCCTGCTGTGGAGGCTATAGGTGGTAATGCCATCCTCCAAGATGATAACGCTCGACCCCGTCGAGCTCGTGTGGTGAATGAGTTTATTCAGCAACATGGGATCATCAGGAAGGCGTGGCCAGCTCATTCACCTGACCTTTCTCTGATTGAGCACCTCTGGGATGTCCTTGGTCGAAGATTGACAACAAATCACCCCCTGCCAATGGATGTTGCACAGCTGACTGCATTTCTGCTTCAGAAATGGCATGCTGTTCCTCAGGATACTCTTCGGACCCTTGTGGACTCGATGCGTCTACGCTGTCTTGAATGCCTTGCTGCAAACGGTGGTCATACCCGATTTTGAAATGTCTATTTGTCCAATATCTATTGTGTGACTTTTGAAAAGGTGTGTGACACACTTCACAGCTTCATTGTGTTTGAATGTGTGTTTCCATGTCTTTAAGTGACATGTCAATTTGGTAATCAATAAATGCCGTTTTGACTGATACCAATTACGTTTATATCAGATTTGTTTTATAGTTTCAACCAAGGTTTTTCTAAGTGGCCCTTGACTTTTGACGAGTAGTATATATTCATAGACCACCACAGACGGCGCTGGGGTTTGTTTTACTCGCTCAGAAACGCGAAAGCAGAGGTGACCCTAGACTCCTACTGGAGCAGTGGTGACTGATGATTACATCACATGTGCCTAAAGTGTGTAATATCATTTTGTGAGATATTTTTACCTTGTTAATTGTATGTAATTCAGGCAAATCATTGTATTTCGCGCTGTCCAAGCACATATTTTCCCAGTTTAATACCCAGAAAAATATTGGTGATGTCTAATCATCTTCCCTGAGTTACGCTGTGTATACTCAAAATAATTTAATTATTCAGAGAGGCTAACATTGGTGGGTGGACAGCGAGACAATGCGCCTGTTAATGTGCACCCCACAAATGTACTAAGCAGAGGCATTTGTTCTTTTTTGTTTTGTCTAAAGTTCGTGGAACGAAACTTTCAGACAGTTCGTGGAACGAAACTCTCAGACAGTTCGTGGAACGAAGCTACCACTAGTTAAGAGTTAAAAGCGAGGAAAAAACACTAACCGCCTACATTGGACGAGTTGTGTGGAGAAGTGCCCTCATCGTAGAAGAATTGACGAAACCACGGCGGCAGGACTCACTTATACAAATCTAAGCTCTTATAAAAGAAACCAGGAAAAGGACAATTGTTGTTTAAAAATCCTCAAACCAAGTCTCAGTGAAGACAATTTTATTTAAACTAAAAGTTCACCATTATTCCATTTTAACATGTTAAGACTAACTGAGTATTAAATGTGTTACATTTTATTTTATTGTTTATTCAGTTATTATAGGTATGAAAGCATACATATGAGCAAGACTCTTTAATATATATATATATATATATATATATATATATATATATCTATATATATATATATATATATATATATATATATATATATATATATATATATATATATATATATATATATATATATATACTGAAGCACATTAAAAACGCACTACCTGTATAATCCAGGAACAGAGTGTGAAATGTAAATATAAGTGTTTACAAGTTTACATATTTGGAATCTTTATTCATTTTCCTATGAATCCTTGCTGGTCATTAGTTTGTACATTTGATTGTTATGAAATTCATTGCATTCTGTGCAGGCAACGGAGAAAACCAAAAATGCAAAAAAATGCACGTGCGTTATCCTGCTGGAGAAGCTGCAAGTCTGGATAAATTGTGAACGCAGGAGCAACCAGTGCATCCAGAACCTCATCTCGATATGTCACAGCATTAACATTTCCACGGAAAACGCGAAGAGGCAAGCGATGGTGAATACTGCCACCTCCAAATCGGTTGACACAGCAATCTGCAAAGCGCTCTCCACACCGTCGCCAAATCCGCATACGTCCATCAGCAAAGGATATGTTGAATCTGCTCTCGTCTGTGAATAGGACAGCATTCCACTGCAGTCTATTCCATCTGACATGTTGCTCTGCCCATTGCAGGCGCTGCTGACGATGTCTGTGAGTCAAGTTTGGCCCAACATAAGGTCCTTCTTGCAGTAAGGCCTGTATCTCTGAGTCGTCGTATGACTGTCATTCGAGAGACTTGCCCATGTCTACCCATTATTGCTCTTGCTGTTTGACTTGCCGGGAGAGTACGATTCCTTAGGTAACTCAGCACAATATGACGATCTTGCGCAGGGGTAGTAACTCGTTGTTGGCCACTCCGAAGTCTATCCCGGGCACTGCCAGTAGTTCCATAACGTTCATTAAGACGTACAATAGTGCTGTGGTGGCAATTCATTCTTCTGGCAATGGCCCGCGAGCTCATTCCGGTCTCCAACATACCAACGGCTCGTTGGCGGTCGTTTTCAGATAGTCGTGGCACTTCAAGCACATGTACTGGGTGTTTTGTCTCAACGGCCTTTTTATACCGAGTATACTGCCACAACGCGTACACATTTTCAGGGTCATAGCTGTTGGGAATCGAGTTGCACGTGTAACTTTCATCGTTTTCATGTAGTCTGTACACAAACCCGTGGGTTGAATCATGCACTTTCCATTCCAGCAGCCACTCGCTCTCTACCTCATGGCAAACACGGGGAAAATCCATTCCCACACTTTTTTTTCCAGCTTCTCGGCATCAGTATATATAATAGTGGTGCGTTTTTAATATATAGTAATAATAATAATAAAATAATAATAATAGCCCTTCAGTCATAACTGACTATGGGAATGCGCCCCTGAGGTGACAGCCCTCAGCTGCTTATTTTCCTGATTTTCGACGTTTTCTCCTCCTCTTCGGCTTATTGCGTGAGCTTCTTTTCGCCCAATCTGAGGTGGCGCCGTAAATAGGATCGGCAGCTTCATCCTCCCACGTTGCTAGATTTATGTCTAGTGCTCTCATATCTCTCTTGTACACCTTTGAACCGTAGCTGCGGTCGCTCAGCTGTTCTTTTGCCATCTACTAGTTTCCCGTAGAAGATATCTTTAGGATGCGACCATCGTCCATGCAGTGGACATGGCCAAGCCAGCGTAGTCTGCACTGTCTAAGCAGTGTATACATGCTTTGAAGGCCGGCACGTGATAACACCTCGACATTTGTCACTTTATCTTTCCACGAGATGCCGAGGATGTGGCGTAGACACCGTAAATAGAAGGTATTGAGCCTTCTTTCTTGCTTAGCATAGGTTGTCCAAGTCTGGCTGCCATATAGGAGTGTGCTAGTGACGCAGACGTTATATACCGCAGCTTTGGTCTTCGTTGTGAGTTTGGAGTTTCCCCAAACACGCGATGTGAGGCGGGCAAAGGTAGCTGCAGCTTTGCCAATGCGGCTGTCAATTTCTGTGTCCAGTGAGAGTTTGTCATTGATGGTAGACCCCAGGTATGCGAAGTTTGTGCACCACTGCCAATTCATAGTTATCGATAGTGATAACTGGTGTGGCACCCGCATTCTGACTCAGCACATTCGTTTTCTTTATACTTATTGTGAGGCCAAAGTCCTTGCATGCTTTAGTGAAGCGATTCATCAAGCTCTGAAGCTCTTGTTGGCTTTGAGTGACAACTGCAGCATCATCAGCGAACAACAATTCCCTTATGGTGACCCTTCTAGTTTTTGTTTTTGCCTTCAGCCTTGAAAGATTAAACAGACGGCCATCTGACCTAGTGTGAAGGCATATTCCTTCAGCTGCATCTCTGAATGCATATTTCAGGAGTAAGGCAAAGAAGATCCCGAAGAGGGTCGGAGCCAGAACACTGCCTTGTTTAACGCCACTTTGTATGTCAAAGGGTTGTGATGTGCTTCCAGCATATTGGAATGTCCCCTTCATGTCGTCATGGAATGACTTTATCATTTCCAGCAATTTAGCATGGCAGCCTATTTTCATGAGGATTTTGATAAGTCCATCCCTACTAACCAGGTCAAATGCTTTTGTGAGGTCTATAAAGTAACAGTATCACCACGCTGAGAGCTACTGAGCACTTTCTTGAATGTCGCAATAAATTGAGCGATCATGACAGGGTCTGACATCTTGTTGGTATCAATGCGTCGTGTTCCTTCATGTCTGACACGATAGACTTTTCTTGGTTGTGCTCTGATTTTACAGCAAACCAAGGAGTGATCTGTTTCACAGTCTGCACTATACTATGAGCGCGTGGAGAGCACAGACCTGAGAAGTGGCCTTCTGACGAGGATCAGATCCAGTTGGTGCCAGTGCTTGGAACGTGGGTGTCTCCATGATACCTTATGCTGGTGCTTTGTCTGAAGGTAGGTGTTGGTCACGCAGAGGTCATGAAGGACACACAACCCTAGGAGCGATTGTCCATTTTCATTCATCTTGCCAATACCAAACCAGCTCAGACATGAAGGCCATGACACATTATCGGCACCCACTCTAGCATTAAAGTCACCAAGAAGAACAAGCTGTTCTTGCCTAGGTATGCTTTAGATGACTGCTGCTAGATTATCATATAACTCATCTTTAGCTTCTGAGGCAGAGTACATAGTAGCAGCATACACAGTGACAAGGGTGATGGGACCTGCGCTAGTTTGCAGTCGGAGCGTTAACATGCGTTCTGATCCATTCTCACCTGGTTCAACCATTTTAGTTAGCGATTTTTTTACCGCAAAACCTACTCCGTGTTCTCTAGTGTTATTAAGGTCTTTCCCTTCCCAATAAAATATGTAGTCCTTCTCACTCACCATTCCAGAGCCTGTCAGGCTCGTTTCTTGAAGTGCAGCTATATCCACTTGAAGTCGTTTAAGCTCATCATTGATTATGGCTGTCTTCCTGACATCATCTATGTCCTGTAGGTTTTCGGATAGTCCAGTCAACATAGTCCGGACGTTCCAGCATCCTAATCTGAGAGTTGGCTTATTTCTATTATTACTCGTATAATTGCTTGGTTCAACATTTTCTGTCCACTGTTCTCGTTTGACTCTAATCCCCATGCACCCAATGGGGAAAGTAGACAGTGGCGGGAGAACACCTTATTGACTGGGGGCTGCCCAGCTTGAAGCGGATGGTAGCTGTCCAATGAGATCCTAGAACCTCTCCCACTGTAGGGAGTAGCCCTTGGCAATGCCCTACTTCAACTGGGCACAATGCTTGTAACTGGTAACTGTTACTTCCGTACTGTTTTGCCGAAACCTATAAGGTGAAACTGGAGTGTCCTCTCCAGGGCGCGAGCTTGGGCACATTTATATGGAGATGAAGCTGTTGCATATGCAGCATGTTTGTAGGGAAGTGAATCTGTATGACAACACGCTAAAAAATTTTCCCCGCTCATAAACTAGCTATCGTATTTTTAAATCTATAAATAACTACAGTATTTGAAATTTGTCTGAGGGCCCAGTCAAATTTACCGCTAACAATTTATCTAGTGTATTTGAATTTGTCTAGGAAACAAGACAAAAGTTACCGCCCACCCAAAAATTATCTAAGAGTAAAAGTCCAAAAATTAAGAACCAATCAGAAAGCTCCTTTTCTAGTGTCTATGAAGGTACTTTTCATTATAAGCAAAAAGGGCCTCATATGTGTTTTTGCTGGGAAGGAGTTATTTTATTTCTCTAAGACTAGCGATAAATAAAAATAAATACATAGTTGGTATAACATCGGATATATTACTCTATAAATAGGTACAAATCCAGCCTCATGGAAATAAGTCAATTAAGAGAAACATTTATTTTAGTAATATTCATATATCAGGGAAACACCCGATTTAATTACAAAAAAATTAGTTCTATTGACATGCAAGGAAATAGCGCGAAAATAAACATATAGAAAGATAGAGATAAACTGGCCATTTTATTATCACTTAAAATAATTAAAATCGGTCCAATAATAACTATAATATAAATAAAATAAGTTTATTCAGTTTGTACAAGCAAGTTAAAAAACCGTTTCGGTAAGATTATTTACAATTTTCTTGACTACGCTCTGATTGGCCAGTCGTTTCGCTATGAATAGCACTGGGAACCTCGAAAAGCTTGCCACAAAATTTTAAATTCAAACCAAGCGATACGCAGTCTATCAGACGGGAAATGCCGCATCTTTTGCCGTTCTGAACTGAAAGCGGACCTAGAGAGCCGTTTGACGGCCTGTCAGCTTGTGTTTGTATGCCTGATGGTAAAAGAGACTTATCTAAAATATGTGTGTATGTATTATTAATCAATTGCTGGTGAATTTCAAACTATGTGTTCGGCATGTGTAGGAAGTGAAATCACTAATGTGTTGCTGCCATCTTGGCCTAGTTGAAACTATGTGTAGTTTTAGTTTCAAATACGACAGGTCAGAAAAAGGGGAAACAGTATCAGATATTTGCAAATTATGGCACAATTGAGCATTGTAAGTCTGTTAGTGTGTTTGATTGCATATTTTCTCCTGCAGTTACACATTGATCATGTATATAGGATAGAAAGACAAGAATTGGTAACATGAAGTAATCAAGATGTCACTTACTGTTGTATACTTAACCCCAATTATGGTATGGAAGCCAAACATGGGGCAAAGGATTCTATCATAGAATTAGTACAGAAAAAGAATATTCACGTGGAACTGGCGGTAGGAGGAGACGTTATCTGTCCAGTGCAACCTGTTAGCACAATTACAGAAAGGATGAGTTGTGATGTTGAGTGTGAGTGTGTGAACTCAAGCAGATACCTACATGGAATGTGATCATTCCTTTATTCCAGGTTATGTCTCACTAGTGCTAGGAAAGCACCTGTCATTGTGTGAGGAAGCCTGAGGACAACAGTTCTACATAAAACTCAGTATTACGCCCAGCTTCCAAGGTTTGAGATAAAATTTGTGTGGTCAGGGAAGGTGGAGAAGAAATCATCAGTTACCAGGATCCCAGATAGGTGAATGTGAGTTCACTGTACAGCTCAATCCAGAGATCCAGAAAAAAGTTTCACACTTATGAAAAATATCCCTTTATGAAGAAAAAAACGACTAACAATACTTATGTGACTCTTACCAGCCAGAGAAAGTGAATACTTAGTAGTAGAGACTTTTTGTGAAAATTAGTAATACTTCACCTTTTATTCAGGAGGGAAGATTCTTTTCAGTTTATTTATTTTTATGTGTATATATCCTTACAGTTCTCTTGAGTATTCCTGACCGAAAAAGATTTTACGGTTCAGGACAAGAAAAAATTGTAAATATTTCATTCAGACTTGCTTGAAAAGTTTTATTAAATTTAAAGTTCTGTATTTGAAATTTATTACAGTAAATACTTTAAAATATCCCTTAGATAACTAGTCAAATAAAACATATCGCAACATTAATCATTAATCTTTGTGGGATCTTGGGAGGTAGCAGTTAGGGACTCAGAGTACATCATTATCATTATCGTCTCTGAGAACTTACATAGCTTGACCCCAATTTGATGTCTATACACCCTGGCTATTTTCAGAGAAGGGGGTATTACTTATAAGACCAGTCTCTTATCTGGCATTATCCTGGTATCCTCTGATACACCTATTTGTCCAGGATATCATTAATTCATAACATCTAAACCTCTCGCTACAATGTTCCCCCTCTCAACGCAGCTGGCAGATCCAAAGGAACGGCAGTAGCCGATACAGTTTGGTACCAGCCACGTAGCAGGAGTTGCCAGAATAATGTCGAATCAACATTAGACACATTAGACTGCTTTAGGGAGACCGACTCCGGATTTATCCTCAGGGTTTACTCCCTAAGCCAATTCCATAAAAAGATATTCCCGCAAGACAGCGGCTGTTTGAATTCAGAGTTCCTTCTCTTAGATAAGTTGCCAACCAAGGATCACGAGCCCTTTCTGCTTCTTTTAAGGCTCCAGTCGCTCGCCTTCGCCCCTTCTCCCGTCAGTGGAAACAGTTCCACCGGGCTCAAATTAAGCCTCACATGAAGGCCGGGAGCTGGACTTGATTGTCAGAGGCAACATGAGACGCATGCCATAAAAGCATTTATCTGCAGTGAGAGCTTATCCTCACCACAACTCCCGGCTATAACAACCTTTGGAATATATATATATATATATATATATATATATATATATATATATATATATATATATATATATATATATATATATATATTGTCGTGAAACATTCTAAATCCACATATATAAATTAGAAGGTAAATGTAAAGCCTAACGAATAAATTCAATAAAAGGAAAGAAGAATGGTAAAGAACAGTGCTGTCACAATGACGGTACTCGAGATCCCCTTTTTATGCTTCGTCTGCATATTCTCACGCTTTCACGTTGATATTAAAGCCTACTGCAGCATACACGCGTTTCCACAACACAATAAAACGTGTACTGCCTTTCTAAGAAAAACCTTGGGATACGCAAGCTGATTAATGACCTAAATTAATACAAGCATTAATTACACTACGTTACCATAAACGAACGGACAGATGGACTTAGGATAGAAAGAAAGGGAGGGCTGAAAGCCAGAACGCATGCAAATCTAACACGCGTCTCGCTATACAATTACTGCCATCACGCGTGTAAGGCCACATGCACTAACTTTTTTTCAAATCGACAGTGATAAAAAAAACACTACCCATACGAGAGTTAGGTTTAAAAACTTACAAAACGCTTATTAGGAAACCTGACATTATACTGTTTTATGTCTGAAAACATGACAGTACCCAGACACCACATCGTTTCGAAGTGAACAGGAGGTAGAAGAAAATGCACATTTTGAACGCAGCCACCTAGCTCCCTTAAATTTATATAATTGGGTTCCTTAGGACTTGCTGACAAAGAATATGTTAAACGTTACGCAAATAGTCTAGGAATTAACAAATTATAGCCAAAAGAAAATAGTGAGGGTGTCGGAAAACACCAAATCAGAATCGCACAGTGGCATGTTTTGAAACCACCATTGTACAGGAAATAGGCCACCATGTTAACTCCTATTTGATTGGCGGGAATGATATGTAAGGCTAAACACGATTAGTCGGACTATAAATACTATTTTTTGTTGTTAGGGGAGACGGAAGGAAGGGTACTTTTTTTCAAACGCTTGTGTAAACATGGCTCGATTGGTTAGACCCGCCAATATAGGCAATTAGGAGCGTCAGTTCAGCACCACATTTTCAAATAAACTTTCTAAAGCAACAGTGCGTTGAGATTCAGCTTATATTTTTCTAAATAAAAGCCTGAGACAGCGGCAGGTCGGATTTTGTGCCATATTCATTGCCAGTCAACGTAATTGTGTATTATTTCCATGAACTGTGGTAAGCTTGAAATATTTGATATCTTTTTAATGAAAATTGAATGTAAATTGATAATTTATGTCTGTATATGTGTGTAGTTCAGTAGCAAACATGAGGCAAAGCCTAGATATTGCTCCAACCTGAACAGAACGTGTCTGAGAAAAGTAAAATTGCATGGAATTGCCTAACAGTACACTGACACCTATCTTATTGACTAGAAGGAACTAATGCTGGAATTGCAGAGGCGTAGTAAACATTAGGGAGGAGTATACTGGTGTAAATTGTTTCAGATGAAGCTGGCAGTTGGCCTACCGCTCTGAACTCAGTGTTTGTTATGTATTGTGTTCTGTCTGGAAATAGATTATAAATTAGTTCTGAAATAGGAGGTACAACCTTCTTGTTTCAGGGACTGTGGTCCTAAAGTTATTGAGCAGCACCTGGTCTGAGCTTTGCTGAATCTAGAGGCTGACAGCATACTCCTGGGTCCAGATAGTGACCAGTGAGGTATCTCCATAACACAGGGAAGCTATCGAGCAGAGGAGTCTTTTCCTGCCGCCATCACGAAAGATAAGCTTCTGTGGCCAGAGGAGCTCAACATTATGTGTCCCCCTCTAAAATTGACAGTATAGTAAAACAGAGGGAAAATACATTGTTAAAATTGATAGGAACTGTGAACGTTTCCCCATACTATTTCCAAGATAAACAAACACTTGAAGTCATGATGACAATTAACAACATAGCTTGAAAAACAAAACCAGTATTACCTCATAGTACTACTACACAACTGACACACATAGGATAATACTAATACAATATGTCACTACAAGGTTCACATTCATAAATTATGTACATATAAATTGTGATTACATTTGATTGTGATTCCTGGTTCACTGTGTAGTTGAATCAGGATATATATATTAGTGAAAGTAATTAATACATATATATTTGAAACTTTACCAGTGACTCATTTAAAATAGTCTTATAGAGTGTTAAATGTGTGTGAGTGTCACAGTGTTGTCAAGTGTGGTGGAATAAATTAAATTGTTTATCTGTCTGTTGTTGTTGTGACTTACACTTCATCATTTACATAACCCTAGACATTCAACGTAGTCATCACAATATTCCAGAATAATTCTGACTGAGGTATAAATGTGGTAGCAAGTAAGGTTATCTGTAAAACACTACACCTATTAGATACAGATACCTTCACAGCTGATCTCAGTCAATACAATAAGTCCCCTATAAGTATTTATATCATCCCACTTTACCACATATATTGGGGTCTCGCTCCCGGGATTTTGAATCTTTCCCTATTAAAAATATTGGGGGTAATTCACTTCAGGGAATAATAGAAGTTAAAAGGTATCTTTGGTTGGAAATAAATAACGTTGAGCTCTCAGTGCCTGTGGTGTCCTTGGATAAGTAATTACAGATTGTATTGTTTAGTTAGACATTACATACATTTACCTGTTAGAAAATGGCCGACTTGGCAAAATTTCGATCTGCTGCTGTGCAGACTGCAAAAGAGTTAGGAATGGACGGACAAATTATGATTGCTTATGTCACTGCTGAATGTGACAAATATATTGAACGGGAAGAAAGAAGATTAGAAAAAGAGGCCGAAAGAAAGTTAGAGGCTGAAAAGGAAATTAAGAGGTTACAATTTGAGGCTGAGGCTGAGACTAAGAGGCTGGAGGCTGAGACTAAGAGGCTGCAGATTGAGGCTGAGGCTAAGAAATTGGAAGCCGAGGAAAAAAGATTAGCTGCAGAGAGGGAAGCAGAAAGAGAGGAAAGAAGATTGACTGCAGAGAGGGAAGCAAAAAAGGAGGAGAAGAGATTACAAAGGGAACATGAGTTACGACTAAGGGAGTTTGAGTTTCAAGGCCATGCTCCTGAAAATGGTGCCAGTCCCTTTACCTCTGATGCCACTGCTAGTCAGGGAGCCTCAGCCTCAGCTATGAATTTCCATTTAGATCATTTTGTTGAGAAAGACGATGATATTGAGAGCTATCTAAATAGATATGAACTATTAGCTACCACGTATGGGTTAGAAAGAGAAAGGTGGAGCTTAAAGTTATCTCAAGGGATTCGTGGGGCAGCTTATGAAGTTTTTGCCAAAATGAACAGAGGTGATCAAGAAAATTATGACATGCTAAAGCAGGCTCTTTTGTTAAGATATGAAAAGAACGCAGAATTTTATAGGAAAAAATTTAGGAATGCTAAACTACTGTCAGGTGAAACCTATCACCAGTTCTCTGCACGGTTAGAGACATACTTGGAGAAATGGACTTCTCTGGGGAAAACCCAAGATCTTAAGGAAATGGTCCTTATAGAACAATTAAGAGAGTCCATGGCTCCAGACCTGAGAATGTTTCTCATGGAACAAGGTGCAGAGAGGCTGGGTGAGTTGCTACATGTTGCTGAAGGTATCAAACAGCTCAGGCAGAGGTATCAGGTAATAAAAAGAAACAGGTAGAAAATTTTAGGGCACCACAGAATTTTAATAGATTTGATCCTAGAGATCAAAACAAAGGTAAGCACCAGTTTGATAGGCCACGGTATGACAATAAAACCAAAACCCCACAATTCGATGAAAGGAAATATGATGAAAGAAAATCTTACAACCAAGGAAAGAGATGGTGTAAAAATTGTAAGATGAACAATCATGACACTGACCGTTGCAGAAGGAACCCTATAGTTATGGCCACCCTTCAGGTCAGGTCGACCTCAAGAAAGGAGGAGGATATTCTGTTAGATACCACTCCAGAAGAGATGAGGAAGGCACAGGCTGGGGATAAGACCCTCAAGCCTTGTTTCAGGAAATTGTCAACTGGTCATACAACTCCAGGCAAGGGAGATTTTTACATGAAAAACAAGTTGATTTACAGGAATGCCGGAACTAGATCCCATGGTCACGGACAGTTGGTTCTTCCAAAGAGATATAGGGCAGACTTAATAAGGAGCCTACATGTGAAACCAGATAGGGACCATGAGAAAATAGGTACCATCATCCAAAAGGTGGCTCACAATTATTATTGGCCCAAGGCAAGGTGGGACATTGAGAATTTTGTAGAAAGGTGTAGCATAGCACATGAGGGAACACCCACAAGTGGGAACATTGATCAGGACCTGGACACGCCACGGGGCAAAATTAGGCCTGATAATAAAAAAAAAAATAAATTTGATAAAGTGGACCAAATGGAATGGGAAGCCCCTTTTCACGGACAAGCTTCAATTAATTGTTTTACAATGGCCACTATGCGGAGAGTGCAAAAAGATGTCTTACCCCAGGATAAGCCGAAAATCCCTCAATCGGACTTAAACAAACTGGAGGAAGAAGATGTAGAGAGGAATTCTCTCATCAAGAATTTTAAGTGGGGAGAAAGCCCCAAAAGAAAAATTGGTAGCGGTCGTTTTGTGCATGATAATTCTGGGAAGAAAAATCATCACTATAGCGCGTCGAGTGGAAG
>JAMPIV010012382.1:0-192584 GCA_024509875.1 Oreohelix idahoensis
GTTTCCCTAAGTGTGTGTGTCTTGTCCGTTTCCAGCATCATCTTCTCGTCTCTTTGTTCCACTGACACTTGTCTAGTTCATGTCATCAGTTCCACATTGATGATCTTCTTGTACCATTTCAATCCTTCTATTCTATATAAGCACCTATTTATGATAGTCTCTAACTTCTTGATCAGCATAGTTTAGCCATTTTCATTCTAATACGTCAACAAAATATATATTCCCTCGTCCACTCACCTTTCCAGTCCTTCTCCTCTATCAATAATTTATATGATTAGCCTTAGGTAATTTAATGTCCACAGTGTGCAGTTTTCCTTTTCTTATTTTTCTTGAATAGTTGCCATTTCTAAGGTCACATTTTCAAGACTTCTTTAGTCCATTGTCTTATGTGTGTGACGTTATGAATATTGTGTGATTTGAAGCTAGTAATCCTGTTAGTTGTATCATTTAATATCCAACTTTAAAGGCCATTTGTGAGAGTAAACTAGGTTTATAAGCTGGATATGTTATCTTTTTGGAGACTGATTTGTACCTTATGAATTTAATTTTAATTTGTTCTTTGATAAACCTTCAGCTGCTATGGAACATAAGACCTTGAAATAGTTCATGCCAAGTCCTCCTCTTTTGTGGTATCTTCTCATGTTCCTTTATAAAGTCTCCTATCCACAGCTGTTATGCTGTATCAAAACAGTAATTTTTTTTTAAGATAATGAATGAGATACTTAATTGTATAGCTAATAACTCCAATCTTACCATAGTTTTTTTTTAACCGCTGTCTGTAGATACCAGTCAAATTGGGTAAAAGGTAAAGGATCCCGTTACAAGCCCATTGAGGCGTATTGGGAATATGGTGTTAGGCCCATATATTTTGACCATCTGCACACTAGGGGTGATGTGATCAGCATCACGCCGGCCGCTTTAACCTTCCTAGAGTTGCTCTGGTACCCAATTCATGAGGCTGGGTCGACCCCGGCGCTGTTTGCGGTATAAAAATGCCACCTCCACTGGGGATCGAACAAATTGAGAAAGTAGGTGTTAAAATTTGCTGTCTTAACATATATTATTCATAATGAAGGCATACAGAATGTTAAAATTTACAAGTATGAAATAAAATAAATATGTAAGCCTAAAAAGAGTTGTTTGAAAATGTGTCATTCCAATTTTGTGCTACATAAAGTATTTATTTTATTAAACAACTAACATGTACAGATTTAGAACAGCTCTGCGTTACTTCGTCATATACAAAGTATTCTCAGAAACAATGAAGGCTAAAAAGAACATTTTCACATGGTGTGCTGTATAGGCCTACTGTTTAAGTCCTGTCGGCTTTTCTGAACAGAACATTGCTATCTTATCTTCAAACTATGTAATTTCATAAGCAGCAAAGGCAAAAGACAACTAAATACTCGGTATCAGTGGTATTTCAATATGTCACATTTCAGTATGTCACAAATTTATTGTCAGGCTTGTGAACTAACCCAGTCTTATTCATAGACAGAAGCATACCACATTTCATAATTAGGTGCTTGGTAGAATAGAAGGATTAAAATGGTATGACATAGTCACCAGTTTGGAACTACTGACAAGGACCAGACAAGTACCATTGGAACAAGAGGTGAGACAATTTTGATGCTGGATGGGTCACACATTGAGGAAACCTCTTATATAACAAGGCAGTGCTTGTTCTTGAATTCCCAGGGTAAGAAAAATAGAGGGAGACCAAAATACACATGGTGAAGAGAACTTGAGAGAGACTTGAAAGGGAACAAGAAGAGATGGAAAAATCTTTAATGGATGGCACAGGACAGGAAGGCTTGGCGTGAATTTTTCAAAGCTGGTTACTTATGGAGCTGAAGTGTGATGGTAACGATGGTGTTATTGTTATTGTTGAACAGAATTGACATCACTGCACTCCGGGCAAGCCCATAGGTGCTCAGTCTCCCTCAGTATATGTCGAAGAGTGTGTATGCTAACTGTTCCTGTAGCTCGCTAGTTATATACACAACTGATGCATCCTCTCATACGTCCATCTCTGCTAGCTTTACATTTGATGCCAAATTCCAACAGTCTAAACCTTGGTGATTTATCTGTTGCAGTTTCATTCTCTAACATTCCATCATTAATTGTTCTCAGTATCTCTCCCTTATACAAATCCAGTGTCCCCACTGAGGGTGCTCTTGATGCTAGTCTATCAGTTCTCTTATTACCACTTACCCCTGCATGATCAGGACAGTAGATCCACACTAAAGATGGTGGTAATATCACAGCAAAGCTTTTGGTAATATCACAGCATAGCTTTATAGAAAAACAGTGCCACAAACATTTGACACTCACCACATATAAATATCTCATTGAGCCTATACAATACACACACAGAACAAGACATTTATAGACACTGCACCAGTTGTCAGAGATATCGTGTGATTAATTAAATGTAACCTGTGAAAAGAGTTCACAATAGCATCTCACACAAAAGGCCAATCTATCAGGACTGAGTTCCAGAAATAAAATCACAGGATTATGTAATAGATTAACAAACTCCAGAGAAAAAAAACCTGAACATTTCAATCCCTTAAACAAAAAAAGTCATTAGACATTGTAATAAATGTTCGAACAAACGACACACTGTTTATAGAGAGCATGAAAGTCTGCACTAAACACAGTAACGAGGAGACATTCATTTAACATACTAGAAATTAACTCTTAAACTCCTGACCAACGCTCACAGCATTGCAAATGCAACGCGCCTTGCCCAAGCAGCTGTCAGAGCTTTGTTTTTAGTTTATCACGAATAAACCCAAAAAATCGCCCGTTTAATGCAGTTCATATTTTAAAACTCGTAGAATGACTTCCACTACTATTTAAACAACTAATTTGAGTGTAGTTAAGCAGCACGTGTGCATGTTTTGATGTTATTATCACAATTTGTGTGACGATTCGGGTGTTTGCGTTTTTCGTTGTTATTGCTGCAGAAATATGTCACACTTTATATTTACATTTTCTAAGTCTCCTAAGTGAATATTTGCATCAGACTACTTATAAACATTGCTGATATTGACGATTATTGTTTGGTAGTCACAGTTTGTTGTCAAATAATGGAATTGGTGTAGAAAAGCTAAACACATTAGATTTAGTTGATGAGTGGGCGTAGTCCTATTCTGGCCGATCGAAAAGCAACAAAACTAGACCTATAGTAACATCTGATCACTAGTCCTAAGTAGAAGATGAAGCTAGGGATACTATTAAAACATTAAACAAATGTAAAAAGTTTTTATATGATGTTATTCTTTATTTTTTGAAAATTGCGTAATGCAAGATTGCATAATTTATTTCTTATAAAGGACCACAGTAAAAACTGGTGTGAATAACACTAAATGTACTAACTGTGGCTATAAGCAATGTTTTTTACTTCCTAAATGGATTAGCTTGATGTTTGAAGACTAAAAAGAAAGTTTTGTTGTCTACAACAGTAATTTGTCTTTGGTAAGCTCGTATTCTACAGTTAACTTTTAGTGTTTTTCAATTTTACATGCAGAATGTTTCAAGTACAGTAGAACTCCATTTATCCGAACCACAATTATCCGAACATCCAATTATCCGAACACTTTTTCGAGAAAAAAAAATCAGGCGCCACCAGTCATGTTAGACTTTATTTTTGAATCTTTTGATGCTGCAAGCTTCAAATGTGTGTGAACGATTTGTAGAGGATGGAATGGGCTAATGGTCGGTCGCTTACGTACAGGAAGTCAGTTAGATCATAAAGTCAGTTAATATCTGGTTTACCAATCTAATGTACGTGTGCGTTCTAGGCAGAACACTGGCTAAACAGACAGTTCAACTTAAAATAATTGTGTCTGCTACTACAGCAGAATAATTTTGGTGTGCAAGTATTTCTCTGTGCGATATGGCATCTTCCAGAAGGCCTAAAGCATATAAAAGGAACCGCAATGTTTTGTCAATTGAAACGAAAACAGAAATTATCAAGAGACTAGGAAAAGGTGAAACTGTGTCTTCACTTGCGAGGATTTTCAATGTTGGGAAAGCTACCGTCTCTGACATCAAAAGTAACAAGGATAAAATTATAAGTTTTGCATCGAAATTGGATAGTGAAAATGGGTCGAAGAAACGTAAACCATGAGACATGCGAAAGATTTGAAATTGGAAGAGGCTTTGTATATATGGTTTGTGCACAGAAGAAGCAAAGGGGAAACTATCTCTGGTTCTCTATTGTGTGAAAAGGCACTTCAGTTCAACAATCAACTTGACTGTCCTCCTGACTTTAAGGCTAGCCAGGGATGGTTAAGAAACTTTAAATCTCATCATGGCATACGAGAATTGGAGATCCAAGGGGAATCCTTATCTAGCGATGCAACTGCCGCTGAAAAATTTAAGGAAACATTCTTGGCTTTTTTGGAAGAAGAAGGTTACTCACTCGATGTGTATAATGCCGATGAGACTGGCTTATGCTGGAAATCATTGCCTCAAAAATCACTTGCATCTCAGCGCGAAGCAGCTTCCCCTGTGTTTAAAAAGTGCAAAGAGAGAGTAACAATTTTGGTAGCCGCGAATGCCAGTGGAAGTCATCGTTTACCGGTGCCAATGATCGGTAAAGCCAAAAAACCACGTTGTTTAAAGAATGTGACATGTCTCCCATTGTGCTACAAAGCACAGAAGAGTGCTTGGATGAATAGTGAAATATTTCTTGATTGGTATACAAATCAGTTCATCCCAAATGTGAAGAGGTTGAGAGAACAAGAAAAGAAAACTGGAAAAGTAATTCTTCTACTGGACAATGCACCATCTCATCCAGAGACGGATACGTTGATGCAAATTTTAAAGTAATTTTTCTCCCTCCCTATGTAACAGCACTGATTCAACCAATGGATCAGGGTGTTATAGCAAAGCTTAAAAAGATGTACAAGAAGGAAGTCATGCGTCGTTTATTGTTGGCTGAAGATGAAGAAAGTGTGGTGGCGTTTTCCAAAAAGCTTAATCTCAAAGACTGCTGATATATGTTAGCTGATGCTTGGACCACCCTGTCACAAGATAATCTCAACAAGGCTTGGAATAGATTGCTTGGGAAAAAAGGAGGAAATGAAACTACTGTAGTGGACACAAATGATGATTGTATAAATGAAGTTGTGGAACTGTTTCAAGCAATGCCCGGATTTTCGGCCTGTGACAAAGATGATGCACACATGTGGCTAGAAGATGATAATGATTCTGGTTTTCAGTTTTTGAATGACGAAGAAATTTTGTCTTTTGTGCAAGAAGAAAACCAAATACATGTAGTGACCGATGATGAAGACACCTCAGAAGTACATGATGTACTTGTAGATTCTGAAGAAAACCCAAAACGTTGACCAAGTCCTGAAGAGGCCTTTATAGCACTAGAAACAGCGATGGCTTGGTACGAGCAAGAAGATGACAGCTGTCCTACACAGCTTCTGCTGTTGAAGAGAATGCGGGACTTAGCAGCCAAAAGGAGACTATATAGTTTGGTGCAAAAGAGGATTCCTCATTATTTAAATAGTGGGTTACATCTGTGCAAGTACATGTATACGTAAGTTGCGCCTGGTTTTGAATCGTTTGTAATGTTATTTTGAAAACATTTCTCTTTCTTAAAAAAAATAATTAATACAAGTAGTACATGCACTGCAGTGTAATGAAAGATTTTGGTGATACAGTGATCTAATACAGTGTGGGTATTATTATTACAGTACAAGTAAATATGTTTTATAGTGTAATTTCCTTGTGATGGTTAATTATTTTTAGAAATATGTGCACATGCACTCGATACATTATGTAATCCAATTATCCGAACATTTGATTATCCGAACGATGCTCGGTCCCATGGGGTTCGGATAAATGGAGTTCTACTGTATACCGAACATACTTTGTTAACACATTAACTACCGAATTAAAAAACACACTGTGGCAGAATTAAATTTTTTTCCCATTTTCATCCTGTAGGTGTTTGCACAAAGTAAGCTGTAGTTTTTGTAATTGTTTACAGATTTGTATGAATTACATGTCATTTTAAAGATAAATGAATGTACTATTACAATAAACATTGGTTGCAACTCTACTAGAGGTTGTTGCTATTTAACGGCCCTCCGATGGCCGAGGACTTGCAATATTTTCACAATTATAACTGGTTGCGCCCCATCTCTATCAAAATCACAATTTCAATCAATGTGCACACCGTTTTCACTCTTGTCCTTGTCGCTAGATCTATCAGTCAATTGTTGAAACACGTTTCTATCCTATTCAGCTGTTAGACGAGATGTACACGCATTTTTTGTAGTCCTAGCACTAGTTGCCATGGTAAACAGTTTTACACGATTTGGTAACTAACCCAAAACGCTGAAAAATATGAACATAATATCAATTTTTCAGTGTTCTACAACAACCATGCTTTGGGAATTTGTTTTCCGGTGGCAACTTAAAATCTCGAACCAGATCAGAGAGTGTTTCAGTACATTTTTCATTCGTTTTATTACTAAAATTAGATTGGCGCCCTGAGCGGCTTGCGGTCCAAATGTGATTATGTTGTGAGCCGCTGACAGCGGCTTGCGGTAGTTAATGAGTTAATACTACCAAAGACACTATATATTACAATTCTCTATTTCCATACAGTTTGGTATAAAATAAGTACATGTTCACAGAAAAGATTAACATAAAATTTACACTAAAAGACGGTACACTTCACCGTTTAGAATTCTTCAAAAAATAATTACGGCACAGGGTGGAAAATAATTATGGAGTCAAAGAGTTAAGCAAAATTGTTGAACTTATGGGTGGTAAGGACCAAGAGAGATATGGAGATGTTTGTACGGGAGGAAACAAGAACTTGCTGAGTATTAGGTATGAATCAAAGCAGTGGATCTTAACTTTTTGGGGACAAGGTACCCTTTTAGGGCTGGCCAGGTCCTCAGGTACTATCTAAGATTATCACAGGCTTAGAATGCTAAGAAAGGGGTATTTTTCTGGGTTTTTTTTTTGCATGTATGTTTGTACTGTATTATAGAATGTAATTATCTCTTTATTCCTTTTGCTAAAAATCTATCCATAATTTGACAGTGAGAAATAAAAATAAAAAAATTATGCAGAAAAACCACGCCACTGCTTCAGCTATTACAACGCAAGGCATTTCTGGGAATTCCCCAACTTTCTTCGTGAGTCTGCATGAATGCAAATTGCTCTGTTGACTGAACTGGGACCCACACTAAAACAGGCCCAACAGTTCTCCTCACCGCTGGAGCTGCATACTGATTTCAGCGGATATAGAACTCAGGTCTGCAGTCACGTTGCCTCAGCCGATATTTACTCTTAAGTTTGAACCCCTACTACCCGCCTGTCTCTTCATAACAGTCAAAATAGGAATATCATAAATAAATATAAATCATTTAGACCTTGGAATCCCCAGGGTAAGAGAAGAAGAGGGAGACCAAGGAAAACATGGAGAAGAGAACTGGAGACAGTCATGAAGGGGGTGAAGAAGAAATAGAAAGTACCATGAGCTGATGGCACAGGACAGGAAGACTTGGCATAAGTTTGTGAAGCTCCCTGGTAGCTGAAGTGTAATGGATGAATTTAGAATCTTTTGCAGTTCGCTGTTTTATGTGGATGCTGGCAGTCAAAATGGAAAGTACAGATTCGATCTGCTAGTTCTGGGAAGAGAGAGTTAGAAGTATTAATGGAGAAAAATGGAAAGTAACTCTTCTTGCAGCAGTAGACCTCTGTGGTTTAGAACACAGACATGGAATACATTACTTGTTTTTATAAATCGCAGATGTATTGTGGATACATTATACCAACAGTATAAGGAGAGATGGAGGTGAAAATGACAGTAAGAGAATTTGTTGGAGTCTAGTTATGTATGGAATATATGAAGCAACATTGAAGACACCTTTTGATAGCATTACAAGGTAGTACTTGTTGTGCAATCCCCAGGTTAAGATAGGTAGAAGGAGATTGGGAGCCACGCTGGTGTAATGGTTACCACATTGCGCTGGCGATCGGGTGATCCAGGTTCAAGCCCAGGCGAGGACATTTGAAGAGTGTCGTGAAATGGATTTGGACTGGATTAATTCGAGCCCTGTCGAGAACATTTGAAGAAGTGGCGTCGACCAGGGACTGGAATAACCCGAATGGCTCGTGAGTCGATCCAGCTCTACTGTGTACTCTCCGAAGATGGCGAGTATCTGCCTGAATGGCGAGAGGACACCTGTCAGCATACAGGGAAAATAGGATACTCACGTAAAATCAGTCTCAGGTTAGACATACTAACCTGAGATTTTGCCTCGGGTAATAGTGGGCGTACGTTAAAAAAAGGGGGGGGGGGGGAAGAGTGAAAAGCTCACACAGAAAAGAGCTGGAGAAAGAAATATAAGGTATAAAGAAGAGATGGCAATGCTCACTGGGGAGTAGAGGGGTAATGATGGTGATGATAGATGATATGAAGCAACAACAAATGTGTATCATATATGAAGATCACAGGTCTGCAGTACAAATACAAATAGATAAACTCTAAAGCATTGGTTCTCCACATGGAGAGGTAAATGAGGCTCAGAAGGGGGCCATGGGCAAAAAAGGTTTGAGAACCCCTGCTCTAAAGTGTGCATAGAATAATAATGTGATAGAAACAAACTGCCACAGTAAGATCTGGAAGGAATTATTACCATACATAGACATAAAAAGAGGTGTCAGACAAGGTTGTGTGCTGTCCCCCTGCCTATTTAATTTATACACTGAAAAAATTTTCAAACAGATACAGGAAATACCAGGACTGAACATCAGTGGAAGGTCAATAAACAACCTTAGATATGCAGATGATACCGTGTTGTTAGCTGAAAGCGAACAGGAGTTACAAGAACTAGTGAAGCAAGTGAACAGTATAAGTCATGAATATGGACTCCACATTAATATTGAGAAAACAAAAACTATGATAATTAGCAAAACAGACGATAAACCCACATTAAAGATAAGCGTAAATGGGAAAATCCTGGAACAAGTCAAGAGCTACATATATCTTGGTCATATAATAACAGAAGATGGCAGATGTGAAACAGAAATCAAGAAGAGAATAGGAATGGCTAAAGCTACATTCAACAACATGAAACATATACTGACATCCAAACAGTTATCTCACAAATTAAAACTGAGAATCATAAAGTGTTATACATATTCTGCATTTCTGTATGGTGCAGAAACATGGACGATGAATAAGCATTTGGAAGAAAGAATTGAGGCTCTTGAAATATGGATATATAGAAGAATGGGGCGTATCTCATGGAAAGAGATGAAAACAAATAAGGAGGTCCTAGAAAATCTAGGTATGAAAAGAGAACTAATGAGGGAGGTCAAAGTTCGGCAGCTAAAATACTTTGGCCACATAAAAAGGCATAACACCTTGCAGAAGACCATAACAGAAGGGAGAGTTGAAGGCAAACGTGCAAGGGGAAGACAGTGCTATAAGTGGGAAGATAACATCAAGAGATGGACAGGAAAGAGTCTATCAGAGTGCACCACCAAGACAAGAGACAGAAGACGTTGGAGATCCATTACAGCCAACCTTCGTTGTGAAGATGGCAACTGATGATGATGATGAGAAACAAAGTAATTTTTTGGTGAAGTTTATCAGTCATTCTTTCCTTCAGTTTTGCTAAAAATATTTGTATATATGTTATTGTTCATGTATTCATTGCCTGTTTTGCTACTTATGGAGCCACCTTTGGAACTGGCCCCCTTGTTGTGAGAGCCTACATCAAAGCATATGTTCCTGCAGCGGTTGTTTCTCTAGATATTTATTTTACATGATGAGGTTGGCAGCCCCATGAAAAACCTCACAGTAGTTGCCTTTTGTGACATGCATTAGGGGGCATTAGTCATGTTCTGTCTTTGACTCCTCGGAGAGCTCCAGGAACAACAGGGGGGCATATATTCATAATATAATCACAGTGTTGTTGTTGTTGATATCCCATAGCTGCTGAGCATGTCTACTCTTGGCAGCCCGTATATAATTACTATAAAACTGTAAACCATCCGAAACTAAAAACAAAAGATTTTAGTATATAGCTCAGCTGTATGACAGTTTATCTTGTGCTAGAGTGTTCCGTGCAGATACAGCTATATCTATAGCAGGTCAAGAGGAAGGTTGAACATATCCGCCTTGTAGTCTTTGGTTGTAGGGCAGAACAATGTATGCTACAGTCACTTAGCTTGGACTGAATAATAATGTCTACATTGTCATCATCTCATCAAGACCTTTCAGCTTTCCATGGGGCACAGGTCAAAAACATGCCATGCTCTTATGTAATGTGCCATCCGTTCAAGTCTTTCCATCTTATTTATCCCCTTCATATGTGTCTCCAATTCTCTTTGCCATTTTTTGGTAGGTTTTTCCTCTGTCTCTTTTACTCTGTGGATTCCATAACAGGGACTGACTTGTAATGCTGTCAGCTGGTGCTCCTCTCCAACACCAGCATCTTCTCCTCGCCTTCTTGTTCTGCTGGTGGTATTCTGGTTCTTTCTGTCAGTTCAACATAAGTGTGATCTTGTCACATCTTTTCGATCCTTCTATTCTACACGATCATCAGTTTAAGAAAGTCTTTCTAAATAAGTTAGTAACCGGGCAAAACGTGAAGGGGAAATAATTATGTTGTACTCTCGCTACTGCATGCCCTGATGATGGCACTAATTCTCCTATTGTCATTTTATTCCTTTCCATTCCATCACAACTTCATTTGATCTTTGTAGTCAAATTTATCATTTGATCTTTGTAGTCAAATTTATCATTTGATCTTTGTAGTCAAATTTATCATTTGATCTTTGTAGTCAAATCTATCATTTGATCTTTGTAGTCAAATTTATCATGACTTACGGTCAGTGGTCATTGTACCACCCAAAAAATATTGAGTGGGCTGCGTGTTATTTTAATCTGTGTTCAATTTATCTTCCACGGTGCAATGCATACCTTTTCTGTACTTTTCCCGAAACTCTAGTGGGACTGGTTTATTGTTTGTTTCAGGAAGTTTCAGACTGTTAGGCAATAGGAGGATTGTACATGTATATTAATTTTGACTTGTCTGTGTAGTTCCTGATCCAGCGCATCAATGTGCACTGTTATCAGGAGTGTCCGATAGGCAGAGTGATTAGAGCTCTGGCCTCTCATGGCAAAGGTACCGGGTTTAAAACATGACATCATATTGCAGTCTTCCCAGCTGTAAATAGGTACCTGACTGCTCTTGAGTTAGGCATGGAACAAGCAGCATGGAAGGGAACTGGTGGGACTACCTTTTATCTTTTTTTATTTTTTACTCTTATAAGGATGCAAGAAAAAAATTCCATTGGATATGGAAGAGGAACGGGCAAAGCAATCATGAGAATGTTAGACAGTGTAATGACCCAAAATTAGAAAATAAAGAACAAGAAAACGGCATGTCATGAATGTTGGTCCTACTAATGAACCAGCCCCTAGGTAAACACTGTGCTTTTATTTTCCCATAATTTTTGTTCTCAGTGGGTTTCCTTTCAAATGTGAACATGTGTTGTGTGATTAAACAAAGGGATTCAATAAATATTTTTTCTAAACTGTAGGATTGAACTAAAAGGTTTGAGGAGGAACATTGAAAAAAGGCATGGTCTGGGAAGGGGGAGAACAGGCTGGACAGGAATAGTCTGTAAACATTGTCTGGGGGGGAGCTCTAAAGAAAAGAATGTGGGTCCTGATGGTTATCCACTCATAACTTTTAGAAAGAAGAAGGAGTAATGCTGATGAAGTTACAGGTAACTGCTCATGATGCACTCTTTATAATGGCCAAGCCTGAATTGTAAACAGCAGTGCATTCTTTATGAAGGTTTATCCCAAATTATGGCATTTGTAGTGCCCTGCCCTGCCCCGCACACACCAGTGTTGACATTTGCCAGGGCCATTTTTTGAGTGATGTTAAAATAAGACAACAGTGCTGAAATTGAAAGAAGGGGGTATTTGTGAGTTGTTTTATGTTATTTTATTTTTTTTTTTAGTGTCTTTTTATGGGTTCAGACACTAGTGTTTAATGCTTGAGCAGGCATGCTTGCATACATGTATATACACATACGTAAATGTAAATTTAAGCATGCCTTTGATATAAAAGAGAATTGTTTAAATTCAGAACTGCTTGATAAAGGTCCCATTATACACAGACATGTGTAGTAATAAAAGATAGTGCTATAGCAGATACTGCAGTATGGGAGTGAGTGTTAGAAACTTCACTATACTAGGTCTCAGCTGTACGAGGTGGGGTGACCTGTTTCCTTCTTCCCTGCCTTTGTCTTCTCTAAAGTCATGAGCAATCAGGTACCCATTAACAGCTGGGTACACTGGATGTGGCGCTGCCATCTTTTGAATCTGTTAACTTTGCTTCAAGAAGCAAGTGCTCTGATGACGTTGAATAGAAAAAAATATGTGTTTTGGCTAGTTTTTGTTTAGTTATTTCTACGGATCATTTACACGGATAGAAAGAAGATGGGATGCTGATATCCATCCGTCTATAAGTAATGATAGTTTGAGCTCTGTCTTGTGTTTAAAAAAGGATAAAACGTAGATATAAAGTGTTATTAATGTTACTGCTACGACCCCCTTGTATATACATACATACATGCTTCTTATACATCAACTTAGAAAAATAGAAAAACACACGGAGAAGAGAGCTAGAGACAGAAATGAAAAATATGAAAAGACCTTGAGTGGATGGCACAGGACAGGAGGAAGGTCTGTGCTTGATGGGGAGCCAAATGGTATTGTTGATAACGTCAGGCTAGCAGCGATGGACGTATCGGAGGATGCATCCGTTGTGTTTATAACCAGCAAGCTACAGGAACAGTTAGCATTCACACTCTTCAAACATATACTGAGGGAGACCTATGGGTTTGCCCGGAGTGCAGTGTTGTCGATTCTGTTCAACAATAGCAATGTTGATAATATTGATGCAGAGTGAGGGGGAGAGAGTACAAGTCCAGAAGTGTACAGTGGAGGAAATGAATGTATGTATTTTTTTCACTCCTTAAGGAGTGCAGGGCCACCACTGTAGTAGGCCCTCATCCAGAATGCCTGCACCAAAACGTTATGCATTTTATGCATTGGTGGTTTCTAAAGCATAATGCTTTCTTTATCAACTGTTATTTTTTACATGATAAGGTTGCTAGCACCTTGCACAACATCATCTTAGTTGTCTATTACAACATGCCTGTGGCTGTCGTAGTTATATTGTTTGTTTTTATCATCAGAAATCTACAGCAGCCACACAGGGATAAAATGAAAGCATGACAATTACATTGTTGTGTGGCTGATGTAATTAAAAAAAAATACAATAATGTAATACAAAAAGCAAGAGGAGCTTTCATTGCATTGGGAAACTTATGGAGAACAAGAGAAATCAAGTCCAACACGAAAATAAGAATCTTCAACTCAAATGTGAAGTCAGTCTTATTGTATGGCTCTGAGACATGGAGAGCAACAAAAACAACTAAAAAGCTACAGACTTTTATAAACGGGTGCTTGCGTAGAATAGAAGGACTAAAATGGTATGACAAAGTCACAAATGTGGAATTGATGACAAGAACCAGACAAGTGCCAGTGGAACAAGAGTTGAGAAGAAGACACTGGCGATGGATAGGACACACATTGAGGAAACCTGTTGATAGCATTACAAGGTAGTCCTTGTTCTGGAATCTACATGGAAAGAAAGGCAGAGGTAGACCAAAAAACACATGGAGAAGAGAACTGGAAACAGAGGTGAAAATGATGAGGAAAACATGGAAAGAACTTGAGCGGATGGCACGGGACAGGAAGACTTGGCATGTGTTTGTTGAAGGCCTATGCTCCTCGGGGAGCTAAAGGGTATTGATTGAATGTAATTAAAAACATACTCAGCCCATGTAGTTCATGGGGGTATCAGAGGAAGCAAAAAAAAAATGAATAGGATTAATACTCTCTCAGACATGTAAGAAGCAACTAATTTGAGGTGGTGTATGCAGCTGGTAGTCTCAACGTATAAAACAAGTTGCTGCAGAAACTACCGCTTCAAGAGCACATTTGGTACAGGCTTCCTGCAAGGGGACTTGCTGCACTGCTGGCTCCATGTTCCATTATTAATATATATGTAACAGTGGATATATTGTTCATATTTGTTCAAAATTACTTATTTGTTTATTTTTTTTAATTCACAGGTCGCCATTAAAATTGTAGACAAGACTCAGTTGGATGAAGATAACTTGAAGAAAATCTACAGGGAAATTGAAATCATGAAATTGTTGAGACATCCACACATCATTAGGCTTTTTCAGGTAATGGTGTTTGTGGGATCGTCTTCTCCCATATTTATTTTATTGGATCTTCTCATGCGCCTTTTAATGGTAGCTTCTTTCCCCATGATTATTGATTGAATCTTCTTCTGCCTTGATTGTTTATTGGATTATCTCTTTATGATTAGTTAATGGGTTTTCTTCTCTTATTATTGAGTCTTTCTGTCGAATGACATGGGTTTTTTTTTATAGCTTATTTTAATTATTTGTTATTCTTCTCCCTTGACTAGTTATTGGCTCTTCTCCCATGGTTATGTAATGAGTCTTCTCCTGTGATTGCTGAGTGGTCCTTTCCTGTGGCATTTTGTGGTAGCTTCTGTTATGATTATTTATTCAATGTCTGGATCTCTTGATAATATACTGCATCTTCTTCTTCTTTGATAATTGTGGGGATAGTCATCTGTCTTAATTATTTTTGTGATCTTTTCTTCACCTTTACTTGTTGGATTTAAAAAAAAATGATTGTTTAATGGATCTTCTCGCAGTTATTGTTTGGACCTGGTGGTAGCTTATCCATCTGTGGTTTTTTTTGTTATATCTTTTTCCTCTGTGATGATTTATTGGATTTTCATCTCCCTGTGAATAAATATTTTAGGTGCTGGTAACCAGTCAATCACGATCTATCGTTAGATCATAGGGGATGATGTGGTGGACCTCTAGTTGATGGGGGGAAAACAGAAAGAAATTTAAAGCTTTGAAAGTGTTGGACTAGCCATTTTTCCGCCTACATTTAAAAGCTCCATTTCCAAGCAATTAGAAGAAAGAATTGAGGCCTTTGAGATTTGGATATGTAGAAGAATGGGGCGTGTCTCATGGAAAAAAAAGAAAACAAAATAAAGAGATCTTAGAAGACCTAGGAATGAAAGACAATTAAGGAAGATCAAAATTAGGCAGCTAAAATATTTTGGCCATGTAAAAAGTCATAACACCGTATTTAAAACCATATTAGAAGGAAGAGTTGACAGCAAACATGCAAGAGGAAGACAGCACTGTAAGTGGCAAGATGACATCAAGAGATGGACAGGAAAGAGTATCAGAGCACACCATCAAGACAAGAGAAAGAGGACATTGGATATCCATTGCAGCTGACCATGGATGTGGAGATGGCAGCTGATGATGATGGTTCCTAGGATTACAGGTACTTTTCCCACTTCTTCTTCTTCTTTGATCCTTAGCCGCCGACCGTCAAAGCAGTCAGTGGCCATCACGCCTAGTGGCGTCTTGTAGGGCAACAACAAATTGATTCCACTTTGCTCGGTCGGTGGCCATCCTTCGTACAGTGCCCCAACTCTGGTTCATTCTTTGCATCTCAGCCTCCACAGTCCTCCGCCAGGTTGTTTTTGGTCGGCCTCTCTTTCGTTTTCCTTCAGGGGTCCAAAGCATAGCTGTTCTTGTGATGGCATCGGGGTCTCTTCTGAGGACATGGCCAACCCAGCTCCAGCGTCTGCCAGCTATGATGGTGTGCATGTCCTCTTGCTTGCTCTGAGTAAGCAGATCTTGGTTGGTGATGGTATTCGGCCAAAAGATTCGGTGAATTTTTCTTAGGCATGTTGTGTGAAAAGAGGACAATTTCGACATTTCCTTCTCTGTAACTCTCCAGCATTCCGCACCATAGAGAAGCACAGAAAGCACACAGCTCTGATATAATCTTAATTTTGTGCTTGTGCTGTATTGAGAGGACTTCCAGATGTTGTTTAGGCTAAAAAAGGCTGTTCTTGCCTTATTCATTCTGATGTTGATGTCTTTGCCTGCCCCGCCGTCTGGTGTTACTATGCATCCTAGGTATGTGAAGGTGTCTGTCTGTACCAGTTGCTGATTCCTTACTGATATGGGCTCAGGGTTGCTCACATTGAGCGTCATGACCTCTGACTTCTTTAAATTGATGTTCAAGCCCACCTGCTGGCTAAACTTATTAAGTCTATCCGTTTTTTCCTGGATGTGTTGATGTGAATGTGCTAGTAGTGCAATGTCATCTGCATATTCCAGATCTTCCAATGTAGAAAATGTAGTCCATCTTATTCCTCTTGGACTGCCCTCTGTTGTCTGGCGCATCACCCAGTCTATGACTGTTAAAAATAGAGTGGTTGATAAGGGGCATCCCTGTCGTACTCCTGTCTTCACCTCAAAGGTTAGGTTGCTCTGCCCAACACTACACGTAAAGTTGGCATAGAGGCTTTTTATGATTGACACTATGCAGCTTGGAATTCCATAAGCCCTCAGTATTTTCCATAAACTGTCCCTATGTATGCTGTCAAAAGCCTTTTCAAAATCAACGAAATTAATGTACAGCTGTCTTTGCCATTCTGAGCACTGCTCTATAATGTTCCTGAGAGTGAATATATGATCTACACATCTTCTGTTCTTTCTAAATCCTGCTTGTTCTTTCCTCAGTTTGTGGTCTACTGCTTTTGAAATTCTCTGTATAATTATCCTGCCTAGTATTTTGCTGGGAACTGAGAGAAGAGTGATTCCTCTCCAATTATTGCAGTCTGCAAGATCTCCCTTCTTGGGCAATTTGACAATTATTCCTTTGTTCCACTCTGATGGTGTTGTCCCCGTTTTCCAGACTTGTGCAAATAGTGGTTCTAATAGTTCTGCTGCTAGCTCAGGGTCTGTCTTAAATAGCTCTGCATTTAAGTTATCATGGCCAGGAGCTTTTCCGTTCTTTAACCCTTTGATTGCTGTGATGATTTCTTCTTTTCGTGGAATGTCTGTATTTACATCTAGATCGTTTTCAGCCTCAGGAACATTCAATTGTGTCTCTGGTGGTTCCTTGTTCAGAGTTTCTCTGAAGTGCTCTGCCCATCTTGTTTCCTGTCCCTCTGCTGTCGTGATGAGATTTCCTTGCTTATCTCTTACTAATGTAATATTGTTTGCACCTCGTTTTCCGCTGATGAATTTAGTTATTTTGTATACTGTGCTTTGTTCATTTCTCAGTGCTGCCTCTTCTGCCTGTCTTGCAAGATCGTCTAGGAAATTCCTTTTGTTGGCTCGGGTTTGGCGTTTAACTTCCTTGTCCAGCTGACTGTACTGTTCGCTATATAGTTGCTTTAACCTGGGGGACTTCGCTTCTGTTTTCTTTCTTTTCATTTCCTTTCTCAGTGTTATGGTGTTTAATGTTTCTGGTGTTATCCAGTCTTGCTTCTTCCTTTCCTGGAATCCCAAGCATGATTTGCTGCTTTCCTTATATATTGTTGAAATGGTGTTGAATTTCTGGTCTATATCATCAGTCAATGTCTTTTCCTGACTTTTGGCAAATTGATATCGTTTCTTTATGTCAGCCGCAAAAGCTTTTCTGGTAAGGGGGTCCTTCAATTTGCTGATGTCAAACCTTTTCTGTGTAGTTACAGTTGGTCCAGCCCTTCTTAGTTTCACTTTCAGTTTTGCTACTACTAAATGGTGATCACTTCCCACATCTGCACCTCTTCTTACCTTCACATCTTGTAATGCATGTCTCCATCTACCGTTAATCATGATGTGGTCTATCTGGTTTCTGTCCCGACCATTTGGTGATTCCCATGTTAATTTGTGAATTTCTTTATGTGGGAAAAGTGTTCCTCCAATGACCAGGTTGTTAATACTACAGAAACTTATTAATTTATCCCCATTTTCGTTTGCTGTTCCGCTGCCGCATTTCCCCATTACTCTTTCATTATATGTATTGTGTGTACCAACTTTCGCATTGAGGTCTCCTATTACTATAATAAGATCATATCTAGGTGTGTCTTCCATTTCTTTCTGCAGTTGTTGATAGAATTCATCCTTGACCTCTTCATCGCTGTCATTCGTTGGTGCATAGCATTGTATTATTGTAGTATTGGTGAATCTACCTCTCAATCTTAATCTTATCAGTCTGTTGTTGATGGGTTTCCATTCCAGTAATGTCCTTTCTATTCCTTTCTGTAAAATAATGGCTACGCCTTCATTGTGCTGTCCATCCTCTCTTCCAGAGTAAAGTACTGTTTCTCCTGTTGCTGTTTTAACTTTTCCTGCCCCTGTCCATCTGCTCTCGCTTATCCCTAGAATGTGTAACCTAAAGTTTCTCATTTCTGCCATGACCTGTTTTAGTTTATCCGTCTCATTCATTGTCCTGACATTCCAAAATCCTATTCTTGTATCATGTTTTGCGGTCAGGACGTCCGTTCTCATGTCAGTGGCTTCCTTTCGGCTTTCACCACTGACAGTCATACGAGCCTCAGACTCCGGATGTTCGTCCCGCAGCAAAGTTTGTTTATTTGTTGTTGTTTCCGTAACTTCAATTTTTTTTACATAGACAGGGGTGTCAGCCCTATGCTAAAACCCCCAACCTGGAGGACCAGGGTGTCTGCTTTCGTCTGACCCCTGCCCGCGCAAACCTGTCCAGCTTGGTAGAACCTTCCAGGAGTAAAACTCCCGCTGGCATAGCTCTTGGGGTAATCAGGGTACGCAAGCCGCCATACCTCGACAAGGTATTGACACCGGTGATGGCAGACTTTTCCCACATTGCTAGTGAAAACTCATGAGCTAGCTAGTTAACATTCACTTTATTGGTCAACTGTTTAAGATAGGAACTTGATCTTTTCTTTGAAGTGAAGTTAATATTTAGTATACCCCAGGGTTCTCCACTATCACCAGTGCTGTTTAACATCTACACAGCAAAAGTAGCAACCTTTCAACCAACAGGACTGGGACGAACATTAACTTTCGCAAATGACATACTCATGTACAGAACTGGCTCAAACAGACAGGAAATGGTCCAAGGCATACAAGAGACACTACAGGCGGTTTCTAAATGGTGTAAGGAAAGTGGATCAAAGGTCAATCCCAACAAGGCCTGTGTGATGTGGTGCTCTTTGAACAACTCCATAGTGAAAGCAGACCTTCCAGGCATCACTTTCAATGGGAAGAACATTTAAAGGCAAGACAAGTTGAAGTATCTTGGAGTAACATTTGATCGTGGGTTATAGTGTGGTGAGAAATCAGGATGGGGCTTCTCTGCGAGAATAAAGGGCAGGGTTGTTGCTGAACAGAGTGGAGCCTAGATGACAACAACCTCCAGCATGAGAATGGAGGTAGAGGCAGTTACTGCAGCACTGAGGTGGGTGTCTGAAACTCCATCAACCAGGGCAGTTATATTGCCATGCTTCAGAAAGTTCAGAATGGATGGCTGCGGCAGGAATGGAAAACATCAATAGAATCCTCAAGTCTTCAAGAACTGGTGTCGATCTACAGTCCTGGTCATGCATGGGTACGTAGCACTGAGAGAGCTGACAGACTGGCCTCAATTGCACCCATAGCGGGGGCATTGGACATGGATAAGGGAGAGATACTAAGGACAGTTAATGATCACCTGCTAGATAATGACACTGCAATGGATGAATCAACAAGGCTGAGACTGTTGGAGTTTGATATCAAATGTGGGACTAGCAGAGATGGACGTGAGAGAGGATGCATCCTTCATATGTACAACCAGCGTGCTACAAGTACAATTAGCATTCATACTCTTCATTTTCTGAGGGAGACTGAGCACCTGTGGGTTTGCCCAGAATGTAGTGAGGTCAATTCTGATTAACAATAATAATAATATTTAGTAAAATATCATTTAGTTTGAATTTTCCACTGTTGGTAGAGTTTATGAAGCCAGATCGTTCAGCAGAGATAAAAGTTACAAAGAAACTGTCCTTGTTCCAGATTCCAGATACTCTAAAACCTGAAGACAGACATTGATTTTATCTAATTAGATCTTTCAAGACCTTGGCACTTCTAAAGTAGATCCCCACATCTCCTGGGATGCATGCTGCTGGTCTTTCTTCTTGTTACATCAAAGTTTCTCTTTTGATTATTGATGAGGTCTTCTTTGATTAGCTTGAATGGTGTTCTCATCAAATTATTTATAGAATCTTCTTGTGTGAACGTATACAGGTTTAGGATCGTCTCCCATAATTATTTATTGAATATTCTGCTCCCATGTACAGTACATGTGTGATATCTTCTTCTTTTATGGTTGTTTATTGGACTAAATTTATCCTGTGACATTGTATTGATCTTCCATGCTAAATTGTAGCATCTTTTCCTGTGATTTGTTTAAAAAAAAGTAATTTTGTGTGTGGCATCTTCTATGAGTAAAGCATGTGATCCTTACCCATGACTATATAGGTTAGCATTTTTTCATTTACTTCTTTATGTGATCACCTTCACCTGTGATCATTGTGGGATCTTCTTCTCGTATAAATGTTCAGACTGTTTTTCACACATACATATATGTGACATCTTTTCCTTCAATTTTTTGCAGGTTGTATTTCATAATTGTTAGAGTAATTACTAATACAAGGTATTTGTAATGGAATTAGTTTAGTAACTGATAAAGTTGATATTTAGTTGGATATAATATATGTTGATAAAGTACACCAGAACACTCCTAGGCGGGAAGACAGGCGTCTATCATCATCAGTTGACAAGATCCCTATGGTGTTGCCTGCCCCACTGTAGTGTATGGAATGTCAACTTGACCTACGCAGTGTTGTGTAGACATGGATGGAGTGTATAATGTGCGAATGATGATAAGGGTTCGTGTTGTTGACAAATGTTCTCTTCTCACACTCATGTATGACCGGAAGTCATCGACACCAACGACTGTGTACCTTTTCTAAAGTTTAATTGGACGTACACACTCGACAGCACAGATAGTGACAAATCACAGGTTGCCATAATACATCATAGTACAGTGGACAAATGGTCTTGCAATGTTACATGGGCACTCATGTAGAATAATGGTATAATGGACTGTCAATAGCCAAGCACTCAGTATCGCCCATACATATATCATCTGACGTCACTGACTGAGCACGTCAGCTTGTAAACAATATTTCAGATGACTTCTAAACCTAATCTCGTTTAGCAACGATTCTTCAACATAATGTTCAGCACATATTTTTCCATATAATAATATTGAACCGCTAACAATGGGTTCTCATGTGTAGCAGTGATCTCTGGACTGATCAAGCGATAATACGGGCATCCCTTTTCTCTTCTTGAAAGTCCTACATGTTTTGGTTCCAAGATGGCTCCACTCGTGAACTGTCACTCACGTTTGAATACAGATAATGAATCTGTTCTAAAGTTAGTCATTCATACAACATTTCGTTGCTCTGTAGATTTGGTCATGAACAATAGACTGCATTCTACAGAATATAGTGCTGCTAGGAATCGAAGTCGTTTTTCATCGAGTCAAATATATTCTCTTAAACATTCAAATCGTAATTATCGACAATGGTGGCTTCGATCGAGAGTTCATAAGAGTATCTTTGATTACCTTGGTAGAGGGAATATGAAACTGCCATTCCTTGGCAAGATGAATAAACACTGGGGTAAAGCATACACGATAGGTCTAGACGACTATCACTTTCCCCAAAACCACTGAGATCACTTTTTCAAGGCATCAAGCCGACATAGCAAAACACACACAGTCCCTATCAGGACGAAGCCAAATCACCCCACTCAAGCGACACATCCGCCGAATAGCCTTTGACCTCTCTAGAGACAACAGAACATATAGTTCGACTTAGATATGTAAAGATATACAGATATAAGACAGACTTGTCCTACTCAGACAAACAATACACATAAATTCAGGCCATAGATATTCTGAAGCAAGAACAATCTATTATTACCCAAACAACGAATAAATCGCAGTAAAAATGTATTTATCCGCGGAGTTCAAGGGAAGTAACTCAATAATGACTTTCCCTTAAGCACTAAAAAATTACCTATGTATAATATTGTAAGATATCAAAGACTGCACGTAACAGTCTTACCACACCTCCCGGGAAAAAAAAAATGGAACATTTTTTTTTTTTTGAAATACATCTAGGAGCAACGTACAATAGGCTCACAACGCATGAATAATGCGCAGATGAAAATATCAGGAATACCTATAACGCCTAATATGAGGCTAAGTCGACTTATGGAGCGACTGGTGAGAATGTGTCTCATAAACTGAGAGAAATTATTTCTCTACAAGTATATTTTTCCAGGAAGGTGTCATCAAAGTATAATACAATTCTGGCAATTACACAATGCCTAAAAAATTCATATCATCACTACGTATTAGATATCTTAAATTTATGATTTATGAAGAAAAAATCATCAAAGCACAGCGGTGAATAAACATACATGAACCGCTATGTAGTGATACAATCATTATATTATTAAATTACAAATGTGTATCTATCATGATATAGAAAAGGAACTACTATAGAACTAGACATATCAAGAAGTCTAAGCCCTAATAGTTATGTGGAATCATGTGGGCATCTTGACAGAATGTCTGCCATCACATTATCTGATCCACGAATAGCTCGCACAGAGAAATGAAAAGGTTGAAGAGCAATTGCATATCGAGTAGACCTCGAGCTCTTCAAATTCTTACTCTGTATAGCAGTAAGAGCTTTTTGGTCGGTTTCTACTATGAAATGTGCGCCTAGAAGGAATCTCTGTAGTTTGAGGATCGACCAAACCATAGCTAATAGCTCACGGTCTAAAACCGAATAATTCCTTTCTGCCGCATTAAGTTTTCTGGAAATATACATTACAGGATGCAGAGTTCCAGAGTACTCTTGCATTAGTGCCGCTCCAATCCCAGTGGATGAAGCGTCACTACGAAGAACGAATGTCTTATCTTTAGTGGGTAGCACTAAAATAGGTGGTGTTGAAAACAGTGTTTTAATCTTATCCAGAGAGCATTGGCATTCCTGAGACCAGTGGACCACATTAGGCGAACCTTTCTTTAGAAGTGTTGAGAGAGGTGCCATGATAGAGGATAGATTCTGAATGAATCTGCCATAAAATTGAATAAGACCTAACAGACTTCTCACCTGTTTTTTAGTCTTAGGGATTGAGATGTTAAGTATCTTACTAGTATTATGGTCCTCTGTCTTTAGGAAACCATGACCAACTCGGTGGCCTAGGAAAGAAATTTCGCTAAAACCAATATAGGCTTTAGAGGGTTTCGCTGTCAGGTTGTGCTCACGCAAAGTAGACAGCAATTCATCTAACCCTGAATAGTGATCTTCCCAAGTATCGCTGAAAAGACAGATGTCGTCTAGATATGCAATGACATCTGACCGATAAGATAGGATTCGGCGCATCATGCGTACGAACGTAGCTGGTGCGTTCATAAGACCGAAAGGCATAAAATTCCATTGGAACAAACCTCTAGGTGTTGAAAAAGCCGTGAGAGGTTTGGCGCGTTCAGATAAAGGAACTTGCCAATATCCTTTAGACAAATCAAGTTTAGTGAAAAAATGAGATTTGGAGAGTCGAGTAAGTAGCTCTTCCAGTAAAGGCATAGGTTCGGCATCGAACTTCGTTACTTGATTCAATTTTCGATAGTCAACGCAAAGACGTATGTTATTGTCTTTTTTACGCACAATAACCATCGGCGAAGAATATGCAGAGGTGGATGGTTCGATTATTTTCAAATCTATCATCTCATCCAACTCTTTCTCGACCTGTGCTTGAAAATGTATAGGTATAGGATAAGGTCTAACCCTAATAGGAGTATGGTCAGTTAGGACAATGTCATGTTGAATGACATTAGTTTGTCCAGGGATGTCAGTGAGTACATCCTGAAATGTTTGCAACATAGTTGAAACTTGTCGCTGTTCTCCTAGAGACAAATCAGGAGAGACAGTAACGTTCTTCCATGATTCACTGGAATGAAGTGGGATCATTGGAAGAGGAAGATTTACATCTGAAAAACTTGTTTCCTCATCCTGTATCACGGACAGTGATGAGTAATGACCATGTGGTACTGGAGAATTGTCCGTTGCTTGGAAAATGGGTTGCAAATAATCCGGACGTTCATGGAATTCAGTAAGCATATTGATGTGGAAGGTTTTATGCTTCCCATCAATATCGACAATATAGTCGACATCGGAAATTTTCGATATTATATCGTACGGACCTTTCCAAGAAATAAGTAATCTGTTTTCCCTACAAGGTAGTAATACAAATGCTTTGTCACCAGGACAAAGTTGTCGTAAGCATCTCTTCTTATTGGCAAATTGCCTTGCCTTCTGTTTCGCAAATTCAGAAGAAGAAGTTGCTAATTTGCATGCTTCGATAATCTTTTGTCTCAACGCGATGACATATTCGTAGGATGACTTTGTGTCATCGTCAATATTGTCAGATGTTATGAGATCGTGAAGCAACGACATAGGGCCACGCGGACGCGCGCCAAAGACGAGTTCAAAGGGAGAAAATCCCGTATGTTCATTGGGTACCTCTCTGTAAGCGAAGAGGGCCGCAGGTAAAACTCTGTCCCAGTCTTGAGGATGATCCTCAGTTATCTTCCCCAGTAAGTTTTTAAGTGTTCTATTAAGGCGTTCGACCATACCATTAGACATTGGATGGTAGATACTACTTAAAGATCTATCTATCTGCAGGTAGACATTACTTGAGACATGGTATCTGATATTAGTTGGGTGCCATGGTCTGACAATATCTCTCCGGGGAACCCCAGACGAGAAAATATAAGCCAAAGAGCATCTGCAATATCAGCAGTAGTAATGCTCTTCAGAGGAATAGCCTCTGGCCAACGTGTGCACATATCAACACACGTCAAGATAAACTGATGTCCTCTGGCAGACTTGATCTTAAATGGACCAATAATGTCTATGGCCATTTTTTGAAACGGCCGAATAGGAATGTCCGCCGCCTGAATGGGTGCAGCATGCCGTGGACCTTTGGATTTAACTTCCTGACATACTTTACAAGATCGACAATAAATCCGTATGTCCTTGTTTACCAATGGCCAAAAGAAAGCCGCAAGGACTCTTGACTTAGTACGGGAAAAACCCATGTGTCCAGCACACTGAGAGTCGTGAGCGTGCTGCAAAATTTTAACTCTCAAATTCTTGGGAACCAGGATTTGAGAATGACTTGACGTAATGGAGTCTTGAACCATACGTACAAGTACGCCATTCTTCTTTGTAATCCACGATTTACGACTTGTGTCCTTATTCGGATCACCTTTAGTTGCAAGAATGAAGAATTTCTTCAGAGTGGGATCATCTTCTTGCTGTTTTATAAACGAGTCACGAGAAATTACCAAGGGATTATCTTGGTTATGCACTTCATTATCTTCAGTAGATGAAGTTTGAGGCACATTAAGAGCCTGAGCTCTAGTGACTACAGCGTTAGCAATCTGCATGTTTTGCCTTTCCCACGTGGAAATTTGTTGCGGAGTGCATTCCTTGACTCCATGAATGCGACCGATGATGAGGTCAGCGATCGGATTCGGAAGAAGACATGCGTGTACATCTCCTGTAAAGAAAGGAGTAGCAATCCTAATGATAGCAGTAGAGTATTTCTCTAATGTGCCGCCAAATGTTACACATTTGACTACTTGTCCAGTGGCACGGGAAGGATCTACGAGTGACTGCCTAACACCAATTGTGGTGCATCCAGAATCAAATAGCACAGAGACTGGATTGTTATTCACTAAACCCTTATGTAAGACAAGAGAACCTCTTCCATCATGCGCGACTGATGCTGGAAGAGCAGGAAGAGGATGGCCACAGCTTAAAGTAGACACTGTGGTTGGCTCAAATAACGTTTTGCATTGGGGGCACTGAGATGCTCTCCCAAAATCAAAAGCGGCACATGCCATATTACTAGCATCATTATTATCTTTACTCTGTTTATAGGCTTCATGGGACTCTTGTTGTGCAGAGTTTGCCTGAAAATGTGGTTTATGTCTTTTGTATTGAGATCTACCTCGGTTATTATCACCTCTGTAGTTATTGTTACCTCTATTGTAACCCCTATTTGGGTTTGAGTCATAGTTCCCTTGGTTACCATTATCATATTCATTATAATGAGTATCTCTGTAATTATGATCTTGTTGACTCCAAGACGGATAACCCTGATAGTTTCTATAATTACTTCCTCTACGGAAATTCCTATAATTATGACCACCCCTGTGTCGAGAGCTATCAGGTCGTCTCCAGTTCTTTGAAGAAGAACCCTGAAATGATTGGTTACCTTGGTTTTGATAACTATTATGGTTACCTTTTTTATCAAATCTGTTTTGAGGTCCCTGAAATCTGTGTGAATAATTGGGATTGTATGGTGTTGCTGAAGCAACTGGCATACTCTCCTTAATCTTAGTGTTGCCAAAAGTCACGTCGGGGTGTGCAGTGACATATTGGGAACAATATTCTTCCATTTCTTTTAGAGATTTAGGTTTACGCTCATGTATAAATTCAAGGAAAGGTTTGTTCACACATGACATAATCTTATCTCTGAGCAACAAATCCATAAGTCCTTCATACGTTTTTTCTGTTTTGGAAAGCTCAATCCAACGATCAACTGTGAGACGTGCCTTTGCAGTGAATTCTGAGAATTCTACCCCCGTCTCAGGTACCATCGTCTTAAATAAAAGGCGATAGCCTTCCTCACTTAGCTGATATTTTTTTATCAAAGCCGCCCTAATGACATCATAATTATCCTTATCTGCTTCTCCTACAAGGCATAATCTAGTCAAAGATTCACCTTTCAAGTTTTCTGATAATTGATTAGCGTATTGTGATTTATCCACATTATGTGTACGACAAGAACGTTCAAATCTATCCAGCCAGAATGTAATATCGTCACTGGACTGATTGAACGGTGGAACCTTAACCTTGTAAGTAGAAGGTTTACCATTACCACTAGATGCCTGATTAACATTACTCATACTTGTCAATCTCAATTTCTCCAACTCAAATTCATGTTCTCTTATTGCTTTTTTCTCTTCAGCATCTAATCTTTTTTGTTCAGCCTCCCTGTCTAATCTTTTTTGTTCAGCCGCAGCTTCTCTTTCCAATTTTTTTTGTTCAGCTTCACTGTCTAATCTTTTTTGTTCAGCCGCAGCTTCTCTTTCCAATTTTTTTTGTTCAGCTTCCCTGTCTAATCTTTTTTGTTCAGCTTCACTGTCTAATCTTTTTTGTTCAGCTTCACTGTCTAATCTTTTTTGTTCAGCCGCAGCTTCTCTTTCCAATTTTTTTTGTTCAGCTTCAAATCTCCTTTCCTCTACCTGCATCTGCAATTTCTTTTGTTCAGCAGCAGCCTCAGCTTCTTTTTCTAATCTTTTCTCTTCCGCCATAGCTTTTCTTTCTTCTGCAGCTAATCTTTTCTCTTCTGCAGCTAATCTTTTCTCTTCTGCAGCTAATGCTTTGTCATATTGAGCAACTGCCCATTGTTCTAATTGTTGACCAGTCTTATCAAGAGCTTTCCCTTGTGTAATGAAATAATCTAGTAGACATGATGCCTAACAATAATACTAATCACCTGAATCAATAATAATACCACAAGTTCTCAATGACCTGATTAATCAGTATACTATCCCAATATCTGTGGGTCACAAGCCTTTAATAAGGTCTTGTATAATAGTAATAATAATCAGGTACTGGTCTATACCATAATCCAAGTGCAGTGCACAGGCAATTGTGTCTTATGAAATATACCCATATAAAACATATGTCAACCAACAGAATACATAAAGTACAAATAGGACTGACAATACAAGAACGTTTGCAGAAATCAAAATAAATCAAATAGGGAAATCAATGAAGATAATCACTGAATCTGCAAAGAATAACAACACAAATGACGTCACAATATATGAATATAAATTATGAATAGAACTGAAAGATAGAAAAGGTTAGACCAACAAATTACAAACAAATCAAAACAAAACTAAAGAACAAAGAAATATTACAAAAATAACAATAATTACAGACTTCACAGCTAACACAAAAGCAACAGTTGTCGCAGCAAATTTTCAATCAAGAAAATTGCACCTATAGAAAACGCCCACAACGGACCCTCTATGACGTGGGATACTCTGTTGTGAGGACGCCGCCCAACCTTAAACACAACCCGCTGACATAGAAACTAACATACTATACAAACAAATAACATGTAAACATAAATATATATAAATTATGTGTATGATAGTATGTGTTGCAAAATAGGCTCAGTCTTACAGTAATGGCAAAGTTATTTTTCATGAAAACAAACAAACTGCCACTTTATTCAATTAAACATTCTGGCCTTAAATATTAAAGTTCATATATGGCAAACAAGAAGATCCATCGATGAAACCAGGACTTCTTAGTTCACAAATACTGTCTTTCTGTTAACACTGACAAGAATTGATCCAACTGTTCTGTGAAACTCTATAATGTCTAATGTAAAAAATGTCAACAACGCTGACCTACATACTGCATTCACTTGACAGGTCACGTGACGAAGCGTTGACAAAGAGCAAACCAATACTGCAAGTGTGTCGTATCAGCCACAGGAAACGGTCTGGTATCGGTAATCTGTTGACTTCTGAATTTCTGCGAGGTCAAACCCAGAAAGCTGGTCCACCAGTTGATAAAGTTGATATTTAGTTGGATATAATATATGTTGATAAAGTACACCAGAACACTCCTAGGCGGGAAGACAGGCGTCTATCATCATCAGTTGACAAGATCCCTATGGTGTTGCCTGCCCCACTGTAGTGTATGGAATGTCAACTTGACCTACGCAGTGTTGTGTAGACATGGATGGAGTGTATAATGTGCGAATGATGATAAGGGTTCGTGTTGTTGACAAATGTTCTCTTCTCACACTCATGTATGACCGGAAGTCATCGACACCAACGACTGTGTACCTTTTCTAAAGTTTAATTGGACGTACACACTCGACAGCACAGATAGTGACAAATCACAGGTTGCCATAATACATCATAGTACAGTGGACAAATGGTCTTGCAATGTTACATGGGCACTCATGTAGAATAATGGTATAATGGACTGTCAATAGCCAAGCACTCAGTATCGCCCATACATATATCATCTGACGTCACTGACTGAGCACGTCAGCTTGTAAACAATATTTCAGATGACTTCTAAACCTAATCTCGTTTAGCAACGATTCTTCAACATAATGTTCAGCACATATTTTTCCATATAATAATATTGAACCGCTAACAATGGGTTCTCATGTGTAGCAGTGATCTCTGGACTGATCAAGCGATAATACGGGCATCCCTTTTCTCTTCTTGAAAGTCCTACATGTTTTGGTTCCAAGATGGCTCCACTCGTGAACTGTCACTCACGTTTGAATACAGATAATGAATCTGTTCTAAAGTTAGTCATTCATACAACATTTCGTTGCTCTGTAGATTTGGTCATGAACAATAGACTGCATTCTACAGAATATAGTGCTGCTAGGAATCGAAGTCGTTTTTCATCGAGTCAAATATATTCTCTTAAACATTCAAATCGTAATTATCGACAATGGTGGCTTCGATCGAGAGTTCATAAGAGTATCTTTGATTACCTTGGTAGAGGGAATATGAAACTGCCATTCCTTGGCAAGATGAATAAACACTGGGGTAAAGCATACACGATAGGTCTAGACGACTATCACTTTCCCCAAAACCACTGAGATCACTTTTTCAAGGCATCAAGCCGACATAGCAAAACACACACATTCCCTATCAGGACGAAGCCAAATCACCCCACTCAAGCGACACATCCGCCGAATAGCCTTTGACCTCTCTAGAGACAACAGAACATATAGTTCGACTTAGATATGTAAAGATATACAGATATAAGACAGACTTGTCCTACTCAGACAAACAATACACATAAATTCAGGCCATAGATATTCTGAAGCAAGAACAATCTATTATTACCCAAACAACGAATAAATCGCAGTAAAAATGTATTTATCCGCGGAGTTCAAGGGAAGTAACTCAATAATGACTTTCCCTTAAGCACTAAAAAATTACCTATGTATAATATTGTAAGATATCAAAGACTGCACGTAACAGTAACATTTATCATTTTGGAGCATTTATGATAACTTTCATGTTTGTTTGTTGGTATAACAAATAAAGGTTTTGGTGTCTGTTAATTTATGTTCATATGGTGAATCCATAGATAACAAAGCTGTAAATCGAGCCCAGAAAGCCTTGACTTTGCAAAATTGGCCATCTTGACAGCCTGATCTAATTAATACAGACTTTGATTCGGTCTGAAGTGTCTTTCCAACTAGGATTTCCCTATGCAGGAAGTAGTTGGTGAAATCATGCTCACATTTTGCTCTTTTACAGGTGTGACAAAACATTTCAATCAATCAATCAATACCCTTTAGCTTCCTAAGGAGCATAGACCTACAACAAACACAAGCCAAGTCCTAGTGTCGCGTAACCATCAGCTCAATGTCTTTCCATGTCATCCTCATCATTTTCATGTCTGTCTCCAGTTCTCTTCTCCAGTTCTCTTTTCCAGTTCTCGTCTCCAGTTCTCTTCTCCAGTTCTCTTTGGTCTTCCTCCATCTCTCTTACCCTGGGGATTCCAGGAAAGGTGCAGTCAGATAATGCTATCAGCAGATTTGCTCTACGTTGTATCCAATCTATCGCCAGCATTTTCTTCTCATTTCTTGTTCCGCTCATACTTGCCTAGTTCTTGTCATCATCATCAGCTGCCATCTCCACATCAACGGTTGGCTGCGGTGGATCTCCAACGTCTTCTGTCTCTTGTCTTGGTGGTGCACTCTGATAGACTTTTTCTTGTCCATCTCTTGATGTTATCTTCTCACTTATAGCGCTGTCTTCCTCTTGCACATTTGCCTTCAACTCTTTCCCTTCTAATGTGGCGTTCAGTAAGGTGTTATGTCTTTTTTACATGACCAAAATATTTCAGATGTCGCCCAAATCATTTCAAAAGTAGCCCAAAATAGCCCACGCCTCCCAGTCTGCATTAATAGTAAAAAAAAAAAGAAGTGAAATTGGGATCGAAAAATAGGCCTAAGAAACTTATGATTTTCAGAATATTTCGGTTTTTTTGTGTTTGAATAAAACGGTAGAATATTTTAAAAAAAAAAAAAAAACACAAATAGTAATACGTCTTACAAAGAGAAAGGACAAGAAAAGACCTACGTTGCGGCTACTAGGCCTTCGTCAGGGACAGACAAACAAGAGACAGGAGGGAAAGAAAGTAAGGATAACATGAAACTATAGAAATAAGAGAAAAATACTCCCTCGTGGTGTCAAATGTTGGAGCCAAAATGTCTGCCGAAAGCGGAAGTGGATAGTGCATAAAAAGCAAAAAATAAAAAAAGGGACTGGGAAAAAGTGATATTTAAAAAAATAAATTGTAATAATAAATTTAATATATATATATATATATATATATATATATATAATATATATATATATATATATATATATATATATATATATATATATATATATATATATATATATATATATATAAAAATAAAAATAAAAAATTTCTTTAATAAAATTTATAAATAAGAAATAAATAATAGAAAGTCATAAAAAAAGCATGCTGCATGTTCAAACCATAGGGTTTAAGGCAACCTATAAGGTGGATGAGAGGCATTGTTCCAGGCGGAACCGACTGTTGGCATCCGAGGAACACGATGATCTGATGGCTGTCACCTTGATGTCAGTGGCACCATGGTGGCCAGAGCCATTGAAGTGGATGGCCACATGTGTGGATTTAAACTGAGAGATGTCGTAGAGGTGTCTGCAGAATCTTTCTCCCTTTCGTGGGCCTGTTTGGCCAATGTAAGTAATATTGCAACGTTTGCATATAATAGCATAAATCACGTTCCGTGACTCGCATGTGAAACCATGGGTCATGGTGAACTTGGCCTTAGGGAATGACACTGAACGTGTTTGGATTACATACTGACATGTCTTGCATCGTGTTCGGTGACATGGCTGGGTCACAAAATGGCCATCGTTGACAGTTTTCAAATGGCTGTGGACTAGGAGGTCCCTCAAATTTTTCTCCCGTCTATATGCCAGCAAGGATGGCTCACTAAACACTCGTGTTTGGATAAAAGGTTACAGGCCTGTATTTTAGTTTGTTATGCTTAATATTTGAGAGTACGTTTTTAATGTTAATCATTTCTGAATGTCCAGGTTATGCAGTCTGAAAGGATGCTGTATTTAGTAATGGAGTATGCAAGCGGAGGAGAAATTTTTGGTGAGTAGAGTACATGTCCCGTGCTGTTGTCTTTGATCTTGAATTGTCTTCATCCTTCTTCATCACTCTTCAGCTCCCAAGGAGCATATGCCTTCAGCTAACGTATTCCCAATTCTTCCTGTCCCATTCTATCAGCTGAGGGTCTTTCTGTGTCTTCATCTCCACCATGTCTGTTCTCCAGTTTTCTTCTCCATGTGTTCTTTGGTCTTCCTCTCTTACCCTAGGGCAGGGGTCGGGGAGCCTTTCCATGACAGAGAGCCAAATATTTAATTTTGTCTCCATTTTAACAAACTGAAGAGCCGCATGAGAAAAAAAATCACTTGATATCCCTCATTCACTAAGCGTTAAGTAGTTGAGAGCCGCACGAGATGGCTCAAAGAGCCGCAGGTTCCTGACCCCTGCCCTAGGGATTCCACAGCAAGGACTGGTAATGTTATCAACAGGTTTCCTCAATGTGTATTCTATCCATCTTATACTACGTCTTCTTCTCATCTCTTGTTCCACGGGCCCCCTGTCGTCAGTTCCCCCGTGAATTGTGCCCAACTCAAATGAAATATTTTATTGTGTTGTCTTCGTTTCGTTTGTGAGATTCATTTTAAATGTGTGTTTACTTTTGATTCTTTTACCTGAGTATATTACATATCACTGTCTTGCCCTAAGAGTTAGATCAGCTGCTCGTAGCTTTTTGGGTGCGTTTTCCCAGGGGAGGGGCAGATGGGATACAAGGCTGTTCCATAAAGTTTATCACGGTTCCTTTTTCTACTTACTTACTTACTTAGTTGTTCCCCTTCTACCGTGAGGTGTAGAGGTTTGGAAGAGAGAGCGCCAGATTATCCTATCGGCTGTCTTCCTCCTGGCCTGTTGCTTTTTCACTGGATAAAATTCCAAAGTTTTAAAACGAGACTATATAGTTGTCTTTGTATGTACGTTTGTGTGAAACGAAACTCCGCTCGTCGCCACCATTCGATGACCTACAGGGGTCAAGTGTCTGTGTATAAAGCTATGCAAAGGCGGGGAGGAAAGGAGCTGGTCACCACGCTTCTCGCAGCTGGATCTAGTATAGTTGAGTCTCCAACACTTTAATTCCCTGCGGCAGTATCTGGTTGGGGGGGGGGGGGGGGGCTACCTTTACCTTACTAACGTTTCACTTCCCATGTATTACCCTGGAGTTTCTCAGGAGACATAGAAAGAATAGAACATCTTCTGCCTCAAGTAATCGTAAGAGGCGGCTAATTAGAGGTTATGGTGGGGGACTTGCACCCTCATCATGTCAAACAAATTGCTACAGAATGTACTATTACAAGAGCACAAACACGTTTATGCTGGCTTCCTACAAGGGCTCTAGCTGCTGTGGTGGCTACATGGTCTTTAGGGAGTCAAATGGGAAATCCTATATATAAAATCCCAGCTTATTCTGTCAGTGCGTAACGCTAAGGGATGCACCTTTGGTTGAAAGTTAGACATTAATTGTATTGTTTCCCTTATATGTACTCTCCCGAAAATAGGAACACTTACCAAAGAAGACTGCGCAAATGACGGTGTGCAGAAAAATATATTTATAGAATGTGTGATCACGTATACACACATTGGGATCCTCGCTGCTGCTTCGTAGTTCGTGTACTGTGGTGATGCACAGTGGGTTTAAAAAAAAATACTTTTGAATAAGTAAAATTGCCGTTAGGTATTGGTGCTTTTGAATTTAATTCCCGTTGTATTGCGGACTTTTACACTAGTTATTGGATAAACTTGTCCGTATATGAGGGAATATTTCTTTTGTGATCTTCCAGACAAGTTATTCGACACATTCCTGTGCGGTATACATTTTTCATCTCCGCCTTAAAAAAAATAATTATAACATCTGCCTGCTATTCTGATATTGTTACTTGACCTATTATTTTAATATATCACTTTTTTGTGGTCGCCGGTGCAGTCCGGTCTTCTAGACGGAAAGATATACGTCAGGGGGCGACGGCATTGACGTATATAGTGTTTGAGCGCGGTGTTTGCTCGGGCATTCCTGGCTTGATAAAGATCGCGGGGGTGGGTGGAGTATATGTTAAATTACGCTGGCAGCCGGGAACTGTATGCGTTTTGTATGAGAGAGAGAGAGAGAGAGAGCCAGAGATAATTCACTCACACGAGTGCTGTAATTCTAGCGGTGAACCATGGTACGTATATATCTGGAAAACCGATAGGAGAAAATTATATAATTGTTGATACTGCGATCTCTTGTCATTCCCGACTGGCGACTGGGTTAGAGTGGGCTCTTCTCGTGGAGAAGTTACTGGGTTCCAGGATCGAAACTTGGTATCGTCAGTCTCCAGTCTGCCCCTCTGTAAATGGGTACCTGACACTTTTCTTGAGTTAAAGAAGGCAGAAGGCAGCGAACTGGTCACCCCCACCTCTCCATGCTGGACCTAGTATAGTGAAGTCTCTAACACTTCACATCCCTACTGCAGTATGTGTTATGGGACTACCTTTGCCTTTTTTTTCACTTTGTCTGTGAGAGGTGGAATGGGGAAGGGTTCGAAGCTTAATTAAGTAACGAGTTATTAAAAGAAGCCGAGTGTGTCGGATTGGCTACTGTGAGCCCGTGTTGTTGTAGGGTCTATGTGATGTTGTCCATCCTTCCCCCTCTTGGCCTTCCCCGTGTTGTTGTAGGGTCTATGTGATGTCCATCATTCCCCCTCTTGGCCTTGCCCGTGTTGTTGTAGGGTCTATGTGATGTTGTCCATCCTTCCCCCTCTTGGCCTTGCCCGTGTTGTTGTAGGGTCTATGTGATGTTGTCCATCCTTCCCCCTCTTGGCCTTGCCCGTGTTGTTGTAGGGTCTATGTGATGTCCATCATTCCCCCTCTTGGCCTTCCCCGTGTTGTTGTAGGGTCTATGTGATGTCCATCCTTCCCCCTCTTGGCCTTCCCCGTGTTGTTGTAGGGTCTATGTGATGTTGTCCATCCTTCCCCCTCTTGGCCTTCCCCGTGTTGTTGTAGGGTCTATGTGATGTTGTCCATCCTTCCCCCTCTTGGCCTTGCCCGTGTTGTTGTAGGGTCTATGTGATGTCCATCATTCCCCCTCTTGGCCTTCCCCGTGTTGTTGTAGGGTCTATGTGATGTTGTCCATCTTGGCTTTGCCCGTGTTGTTGTAGGGTCTATGTGATGTTGTCCATCCTTCCCCCTCTTGGCCTTTCCTGTGTTCTGAAACTAGATCTTTCTTTCACTGTCGTGGGGCGTGTAGCGGTAATGTATCGGGCTCGGTTCTTATGAGATGGACACACCACTTAATCATATACTTGATGGAGGAAAACAAATGCAGTGTGTTGTAAAAATGTATGAGCATTTTGTCATTCTTTCATCATCGTAAATTGGTAACACGTTTCCGTTTGTTGTTAATGCTGGCGTGATATTAACCGATGTTGACAGTGATGCTGTTGTTGGTGCGTCTCAGACTATTGTAGGGACGTGACAATTAGTATGACAGTTGGGGGATATTTGTAGGGAGTGGAGCGTTCTTTGCATGCCTTTCTTTTTTACCTTTGTCTGTTTGGAGTGTCTATCCATCCATTCAACGATGTGTCTGTTTTTTTTTTCTATTCGTCTGTTATACATCTGTCTGTATATTAATTGGCCCATCTGCCCGTTTGTCTGTCCATTGATTATATGTGGGGCTGTCTGTATATCTTATTCTTTGGTCATTGGCCACTGACTGACAAAGCAGTCAGTGGCCATCACGCCTGGTGGCGTGTTGTAGGGCACCAACAAACTTGTCTCCACTTTCCTGGGTCGGTAGCCATCATTCATGTGGCGCCCCAACTCTGGTTCATACTCTGCATCTCTGTCCCCACAGTTCTCCGCCCGGTGGCTTTTGGCCGGCCTCGCTTTAGCTTTCCTTCTGGTCTGTATATATAAATATATTAATCCTTGGAGTGCCCCGCGTAGTTCCGGGGGGTGGGGGGGGGTGTCTATGGGGAGACAAGGAAAAAAGGCAACTACTCTTCATCAGGCATGTCGTAAGAGACAACTAATATGAGGTTGTGCATAAGGCTGACATCTTCATTATGTAAAACAAATTAGGGTAATGTTTACCTTTAGCGCCCTCCCCCCTTCCCCCGTCGTTCGTCCTGCATTGTAGAGAGTGACCTCCCTTTCCGCGGAGAGGTTTCGATGTGTAAATGAACATAAAGTATCCAATTTATTCCACCGAATTAAAGCCTTTAATAAACGTGTTAATATTTTGTTTATTTTTTTATTACGACTGTGTGTACTTTTACTTGTTAATACGATGACTATTAATAATTCGGACACATTTCACAATGTAAGGTGGAACAAATGAGCATTGATACACACTACTGATAATTTGTTTTGTTTGCGAGAGCAGTCAGTTAGAGTGAGATGCGTGCAAAAGGGAAAGTTAAACGACAGTTTGGAATGAGCATGGTATTGTTTGCTTCATACCTAGAGGAATTTATGTGGCGAAATTCATGTAGAAATGATGACCATGATGAAGTTTCTTTCTTCTTCGCCTATCTAAAAATTATACTCAGTGACGAGACCACACTTGTGTCTCAGAAGGCAATACATTGTTCGTCATTTTCCTTTGGGTTCTCCATGGAGTATGGTGCGTCCACTGAAGCTGGCCTCCTTGCAGGAAGACTGCATGCAAGCATTTATCTGCTCTTGCAGCGCCGGTTTCTTCTAGCAATTTATTTGTACAAGAAGATGTTAGCTCCAAACACAAACTCATAATAGTTTTCTCTTACAACATACTCATGTTTTGTCTGTGGAACCGAATCACACTCAGCTTTGTGCCAGAAAACTATCCATGCGCTAGACCTGCAACCCTTCCATACTCCTCACGTTAAAGTAAATTGTATTGTCAACTTTAGTATTACAGTAGACATTCAAAAATCCGGCAACCTCCGGACCTGAGGAGTGCCGGATTTGTGAAAATGCCGGATTTTTTATGGTTATATATTCTGTATATATTTAACAGAAAATGACTACCTGTACACTTTATCTGCGATCGACAATGCACGATGTTTACGTTTTACGCCACTTCTTTTATTTGCTGAATCCATAATGGGGCTAAACAGCAGCAAATAAATGATAAAATGAGAAGGAATGAGCAGGAATGGCTGTTAACACGTGCAAGCAAGACCCAACAGCTGCATCAAAACATAAACTGCTCCAGAAAACAGTGGCGCGCAAACGCGGTAAATTTAAAAATGCGCTCCGAAATCCATGCCGGAAATCTGAAGGAACCGGATTATCGATGGCCGGATTTTTGAATGTCAACTGTATTTGTACATATTAAAGGGAAGTCACTCTTGATATTGGGACGAACTGTAGCGCTAAAGGTAAATTTTACTCAAATTAGTACTTTTTCTTCTTCATACACTCTCAGACGTCCACTTGAATGTTTTCAAAGAATGCAGTAGTCAGTTTGAGGTTTAGAACAGTCCCAACTAAGATGGTTTGGCCATGTCTGCAGAATGGGAGAAGATCGGCTACCACGACAAGCATGGGAAACTAGGAGCTAGGGATCCAGACCTTCCAGGACGACCCAGAGTCCGCTGGGAGGACAACATTAGACAATCTTTGAAGGACCGAGGACTAGAATGGAACCAGACCAGGAGGAAGACAGCCGATAGGATAGTCTGGCGCTCTCTCTTCCAAACCTCTACACCTCACGGTAGAAGGGGAACGACTAAGTAAGTTTGAGGCTATGTGAATCTCCGTAGAGATTTTCCACGAATGGTACTGGTGTCGGCCATATGCGCTTTCTCTGTTCCGCATATGTTGGGCAACTTTGAAGCAGATGTTCAGCAGTCATGTTACCAGTGTCATAGTTACACTGTGGTAGTTCCTATCTTTAGCTTGTACCCAAGTTAGTACATAAACCACCATTACATGAGCATGGGCGCTTTGACGCAGGCTTCCTCGAAGAGGTCTGCTGTAGTGGTGGCTCCATGCTCCAGAAGGAGCAGAAAGAAAATTGAGTGAATGATTGACGTGTTTGTATGTCTGGAGAACGGCGTTTTCATCGCCACTGTTTTTCCCCCTGTACGGAACAATGAGCTGTGGCTGTCACTCGCCATCATTTACTGTGTTAAAGTGTGCTCTTTAGGGTGTCCCCGTGAAACTGCGATTGATTTAGGTTTCTTTTGTGTCGGTCTTGAGTCATTATGATTATCAAAACCACGGCAGATGTGGGAGAAAGTACCGTTTTACGACAAAAACACACACACATGTCATCCTCACAATTTTAATGTGCTCATTTGACAATAATTCGAAAGGAGAAGTCTTCTTCATCTTCGTACTCTCTCAAGCGGCAACAGTGTCTCAAGCTGTAAATAGGTACCGGCCTCTGTTCTTGAGTTAGGGAACGCATAAGCAGCGAGTAAGGGAACCGGCCACATTCACCTCAAAAAAAGATGTGACCTAGTATAGCAAAGTCACACATCTTTCCTCTACGGCGGTATCTATTAAGCGACCACCTTTTTTTTTTTTTAAATAAAGTTTTGCCTCGTTATGGCGAGTCGCGTCCCGTTCAACCTAGTCGGTTATATTAGGGCGCATGTCCAAACATAAAAGACCCTTAGGTCTGAGGTATTTGACCACCTTCTCCCCCCCCCCCACCCCCCCACACACCGGTAACATAAAGCAAGTCGCTTCACCCCAGTGACATTCTCTTCCATTTCTCAGTCAAGTAGGCTGATGCCCCTTTTAAGAGCCAACCATGTCGATCTAATTTTTGTTTTTAACGTTTACGTAAACACCAGGGCCCTAAAGCACAGAGCGAGACTAATCAAATACGGAACGAAAGCCCCTATTATGTGATGTGAACGGAGGTCTTTGCCAGGGGGAAATGCATCGAATTATGATGTAAGGTGGATGAAAAGACAAGCTTGTGCAGTACTGTTTTTTTCTCTCCTCTAGATTCCCTGGCCGAGTAACGATGTGATAATAACATGTTACATAACCTCCAGAATGTCACAGAGTGTAATTTAGAATGTCACGGATCACGTCAAACAGAATGTCGCGGATCGCGTCAAACAGAATGTCGCGGATCGCGTCAAACAGAATGTCGCGGATTGTGTAAAACAATGTCGCGGATCGCGTAATGCAGATTGTTACATACAGACTGTCCTCGACTTACCACGTATGCGACATAGCGTACTTACGACGGCTACCCTGTTACACTATTTTAAATAATTGTTTTACTCATTCAATCGTAAATTTTATTTATAATTTTTTTTTTCCGGTATTTATTCATTATTGATTACAATACATTTCTGTCAAATACAGTAATTTTATGTTGTAATTGGTACATTTATTTTATGTTCTTTTAGTTCATATCCGACTTACGAGCATATTGATTTACAACCGGGTCCTCGGAACGGAATTCCGTCGTAAGTCGAGGGCAGTCTGTATATTGTAATACAGAATGTCACAGGTAACGTAATACAGAATGTCACAGATAATGTAATACAGCATGTCACAATGTAATACAGAATGTTACAGTGTAATACAGAATGTTACAGTGTAATACAGAATGTCACATTGCAATACAGAATGTCACATAGTGTAATACAGAATGTCACAGATAGTGTAATACATAATGTCACAGATAGTGTAATACATGTCACAATTTAATACACAATGTCACAGATAGTGTAATACATAATGTCACAATGTAGTACATAATGTCACAGATAGTGTAATACAGAATTTCACAGTGTAATACATAATGTCACAGATAGTATAATACAGAATGTCATAGTGTAATACAGAACGTCTCAGTGTAATACAGAATGTCTCAATTTAATATAGGATGTCACAGATAATGTAATACATAATGTCACAGTGTAATACAGAATGCCACAATGTAATACAGAATGTCACAGTGTAATAAATAATGTCACAGTGTAATAAATAATGTCACAGTGTAATACAGAATGTTACAGATAGTGTAATACAGAATGTTACAGATAGTGTAATACAGAATGTTACAGATAGTGTAATACAGAATGTTACAGATAGTGTAATACATAATGTAACTGACAGTAACTGAGGTCATCCCATAGCTGTACTGCTTGCATCAGGACCAGCGAACCAGAGCTGGTCAAGACCGCACTCCACCTTCACGTGGTGGTCCTGGAAACAGTCTGCAGCAGTGCAGTCTGGCTGAGCGAGTGCGGATCGCAATGGGAAGGCAAACCCGGTCCCTAAAAAATGCCGTGCTGAAGTCGGATGTGTCGACCGAAAGGTGCAGATATCACAGCTTAGGCGTAAACAGACACAACGCAACCACCGTCCTTTTCAGGGCGAACGAGGAAGAAGAAGAAGAAGATCTGGCATGAAAGGGCAGTTCATGTTCTGGAATCGCTAAGTTGGAAGAAAAGCTGGAAAGACCTACTACACTCTATTCATTACCTCTCAGGTCCTGAATGAGCCTTTAACAGGTGCGTATCCGATCCTCCTGTCATGAGCCTGTTACAGGTGCGTATCCGATCCTCCTGTCATGAGCCTGTTACAGGTGCATATCCGATCCTCCTGTCATGAGCCTTTAACAGGTGCGTATCCGATCCTCCTGTCACGTGCCCTCTGCTCAATAACTTTTCGTGTCATCTTTATTCCTTTGATTCACTGGTTCTCTTCTCCGTGTGTTTTTCGGCCCCCAGCCCCCTTTCTTGCCATGAGGATTTCAGACACAACACGTGTGGAAGAGATATAACAGGTAAAGGTAGTCCCATACTCCCGTGACGGAGTGAAGTGTCAGACATTTCTCTATACTACGTCTCAGCTTTATGAGGTTGACTAGTTCCTTTCCTCTCTGCCTTTGCCTTCCCTAACGCAAGAGTAAATTTGGTAGACTGGAAAGTGACGCTATCGAGTTTCAAATCCGGTAGGAGATAGATATCAGGACAGAGGGAATTCTGGGAGAATTGAAACGGAACGCCGTGGGCAGAAAGTTTTTCAGATATGTTGTTGCAGGCCTGTTTTCTACACGGAGCTGAAAGAATCACATTAACATGTTTGCACAACTGTAGTGAAACGGAATCTGACATTAGTATATCTACATATCACGATTGCATAGGTTGTCAAAGATTTTCTAGCCACTCGCATTGTCCTCCAGATACGACGCGGGGGACAGAAAACTAAAGAGGAATGGATTGATGGTATAACAGACCGGATGAATCAATCCGTACGTGGAACCAGCAATCGATAGACTAGAGTGGCTACTAATAGTCAGTCGCTGGTCGACTGTAGTTGTATCCTAATGATCCAGAGTTATGAACTTTTGATGATGATAAATATGAACCCACAGTATTATTCTGATAATTCAGAGTTTGAGACTTTTGATGATGATGAATACAGATACTGTTTTGCACTCACATTACTTGAGATCTATCTTTGATGTTCCGAGGATGTTCCAGAACGTTTTGCGTGTATTTGTTCGTTCTAGTTCGGCGTTTAATGTCCACGCTTCACACGCATACAGAGAAGCAGCGTAGAACACTGGATATATTAATTTGATCTTGGTAATATTTTTTTCTCTCTACTGATCTTGGCCAATGATACATTTGCCATTGGCTGCGCCGTCCTTGTCCTTAGTTCTGTTTAGAGTCAGAATGTCAAGGAGAAATCTGTAGTTAACGTGTTTGAACCTGACAACATGGTGATCTGCGTGTGCGAACTGTCTTCATCTTCTTCTTCTTCGTACACTCTCAGACGTCGTCCACTTGAATGTTCTCAAAGAAAGCAGTAGTCAGTTTGAGGCTATTTGAATCCCCGTAAAGCTTTTCTACAAAAGGAACTGGCGTCGGCCATATGCGCTTTCTCTGTACCGCATATAAGGGGGCAACAATAGATTACATGTACTTACGGCGCAGACAGTAACATTTGTATGATAATAATAAATTTGTTATTACTAGACTACTAGTACTCGTAAAATTGTGTATAATCATGTACAGGGTTTTAGTGGCTGACAATTAAAAAAAACAATTATTCATGGTTGATATCATTTAGAGACATTTAAACAACTGCACGCATGCCACCATTTATTCATCATCACTATTTCCCTTTTCGCTCCTTATGGTGCATGGACCACAACTGCAACTGGTCCACTTACAAGAAGCTTAGCCGAAAGCACTGACGTGATTCTGCAGCGGTCATTTCTGTATAGGTTTATTTTACATTGTCGGAGTGGCTAAGAGGAATGCTGTCCGCCTCGAACTCAAGAGGTACCGGGTTTGATTCCCAGTTGAGGGAATATAAGTTATGAATTTTTTTTCTTCAGAACCAGTGGTTCTAATGATGTCATTAACCCCCCCCCCCCCCCCCCATCTCCTGGGTAGTGAGATCGGATGCCTAGCCTTCTCGGATAAGGGCGAACAAATAGGAGGTCCCGTGTGCAAGTTGCGCACGTTAAAAATCCCACGGTAGTTGGAAATCGTACAGAGTAGGCCTATCAGGCCGCTGCCCTGTCAAAAATTAGAAACCTACCCACCACAAAAACATTTATGGATTGTGTTATTCCTATATAATAATAATAATAGTTGCCCATCGCAAGCGAAGATGGCGACAGCTTCAGACTTGAATTGTGAGACCTCTGTGCCGTTATCTCATGTGGCTAATTAGTCCTATTTTGGCCCTACAGGCCATGCCACATACGGGGCACACATGGTTAGAGTCGATAGTAGTGTTGCTGCGTATTCTGACTTTTCTTGCAGCACGCTTGCCTTCTGCCTTATCAGCTAAATTCTGTTCTGCAATGCGAGCGCCTTGAGTAACGTTTGTCCGCCAGGAAGAGCGATCATGTGCGATAGTCTCACAGGAGAAGACATCAATTTTGAAGCTGCTCAACGATGCTTTCAGTGTGTCTTTGAAGCGTTTCTTTTGTCCCCCTACTGTTCGCTTACCCATAGAGAGTTCGCTGTACATCAACTGCTCTGGGAGGCGTTTTTCGGGCATGCGAACAACATGTCCGGCCCATCTAATTTGGGCCCTCTGCAGCAATGTGTAGATGCTTGAGATATGTGCTCTGTTGAGGATCTCAGAATTAGATACTCTATCATGCCACTTGATCCTGAGTATCCTGCGAAGACAGCTCATGTGGAAATGATTAAGCTTCTTGGCGTGTCTGCTATACACTGTCCATGTTTCACAGGTATACAGGATGGTTGTGAGCACTATTGCATGATATACTTTTATCTTGGTGGCGGCACTAATTCCTTGTCGATCCCAGACATTTACTCTTAGTCTTCCAAAAGCTGCACTTGCCTTTGCAATTCTGTTGTTGACCTCGGCGTCGATATTCGCATCTATATACACACATTGGGATTCTCGCCGGTGCTACGGAGTTCGTGCACTGTGCTGAGATACTCGTTGTGTGAGCTAAGGGAGGAGATCGGAGCACTGATGGAGTAGTCCGTGTGCAATGAAGATAGTCCTTCAAACCAAACCAAACTATACATTGTCAAACCCCATGTACACCCTCATGTAGGTCACATCATGCGACATGCCAGAAGATTAATATTAGACAAACATAAAGGTATGTTTTCAGGCACTCGTAAGAAATAAAGAAGTAGAACACTTGGACAACAGAAAAACAACAGACGTGAGTGGCTTACCCAGGGTTCGAACCCCGTACCTTCCGTACGACAACTCCGCCTAGCTATCAAGCGAATCACACTGACCCCACGGCCAGCTAGGCATCCCCAAAAAAAGATGCTTTACTGGCTATTTATCAGTAAGAAACACAAGATAACACCGGAAGTATACAGTGGGCAACTCAGCCCCTTAATGACGCAATCACTTCTGTTGTTCCACTATTAACAGTATGTGTCAGTCCAAACAAGACAAAGACCTTGATACTGGGTCCAGTAAATAGTAGAAGACTAAAGGACAATAGTATAGAACAGTGGGTAGGTTTCTGGTATTGTATGAACATAAATAACACATAAGGAAGGGAAACCCGAGGCCTGTAAACAGTAAATTAATATTAGACAAACATAAAGGTATGTTTTCAGGCACTCGTAAGAAATAAAGAAGTAGAACACTTGGACAACAGAAAAACAACAGACGTGAGTGGCTTACCCAGGGTTCGAACCCCGTACCTTCCGTACGACAACTCCGCCTAGCTATCAAGCGAATCACACTGACCCCACGGCCAGCTAGGCATCCCCCAAAAAAGATGCTTTACTGGCTATTTATCAGTAAGAAACACAAGATAACACCGGAAGTATACAGTGGGCAACTCAGCCCCTTAATGACGCAATCACTTCTGTTGTTCCACTATTAACAGTATGTGTCAGTCCAAACAAGACAAAGACCTTGATACTGGGTCCAGTAAATAGTAGAAGACTAAAGGACAATACCAGAAACCTACCCACTGTTCTATACTATTGTCCTTTAGTCTTCTACTATTTACTGGACCCAGTATCAAGGTCTTTGTCTTGTTTGGACTGACACATACTGTTAATAGTGGAACAACAGAAGTGATTGCGTCATTAAGGGGCTGAGTTGCCCACTGTATACTTCCGGTGTTATCTTGTGTTTCTTACTGATAAATAGCCAGTAAAGCATCTTTTTTTGGGGATGCCTAGCTGGCCGTGGGGTCAGTGTGATTCGCTTGATAGCTAGGCGGAGTTGTCGTACGGAAGGTACGGGGTTCGAACCCTGGGTAAGCCACTCACGTCTGTTGTTTTTCTGTTGTCCAAGTGTTCTACTTCTTTATTTCTTACGAGTGCCTGAAAACATACCTTTATGTTTGTCTAATATTAATTTACTGTTTACAGGCCTCGGGTTTCCCTTCCTTATATGACATGCCAGAAGGAACCGTAACCCAGTTCTTTCTTTGTTTCCTTAAGAGTGGCCCGGATACCACACGGCGCACGACCGTAGATCAATGCCAGATAATCTGCAGAAACGTAATATTTGTTTAGCATCGGTCAATGACTTCCATTGTTACGAATGCGTTATCGCAAGGTAGTCCCATAGTAGATATTGCCGTAGAGAAGTAAAGTGAAGCGTTATCGCAAGCTAGCTATTAAAAATGCCCATGACGTTTCCTCCGAACTGTTTGATCTCGATTACCTTTTTAATTTGCCTTCTATCCGGGCCTTTTCAAGTGCGAACACCTGTTAGGTTGTGTTTGGGAAGATGTTTCCATGAAACACGAAGACGCCTGTTAGGTTTTGTTTCCTCAGATGTTTTGATAAACACTAAGGAAGACCATCTGGAACAGTAACGACAGTCTTAAGGCAAAATTAATGAATCCAAATCGAGAAACAGTTGTAAACAGCGTCGGAATTAATGATAGTGTCCAGTGAAGTACGGACTTGGGCTGCATGCTATAGGAGACAGATTGTCTCTCGATTACTGTTTATCTGACGGAGTTCCTGTTCCAATAACACGTGGGCATGTAAACACATCCTTCAGGATTATCTCCTGTTGTCGTGCCATTCTCGTCTTTAGAAAATTATGGGCCGGTACTTGCGTGGAAAGACAAACACCATATCTCGGTATAACCTTTTTCGGAATGAAGGAGTTGGGGTAAAGAAGGGGTGGATGTTCATGTAATTCCGTAGGATTAAGGTCACTCCAGTAACGCATGCTGTATCTGTTAATGTGATCGGTAAAGTTTAAACTTGCAGGGCATTTTCAAGCAGTTTAAACAGACATTTAAAAAAGTATGTATTATAACTTGTATCAGTTAGAAAGGTTTGAAACAAATGTTAAAAACTAGGAGCTATAAATGCCATTGACGTATGATTACTGAGTTTTATTTCGTTTAATGTGCGAAATAAAATAAAATCTAAACTAGTCAATGAACTGATATTACAAGAGAGAGAGAGAGAGAGAGAGAGAGAGAGAGAGAGAGAGAGAGAGAGAGAGAGAGAGAGAGAGAGAGAGAGAGATAAAAATTCCTGCCCACTATGAGGTAATGTGGCTGAACATGCCGGATCTCACATTCAGCTGTAATGTTAATGTGACATAGTATTTTAAGTAATAAAACACCAGTGTTTTCTCTTTACTTTGACGTTAGTTTTATATAAATTAGTTGGATGTGATTGTAGAGATAAACATTTAAAAATAGGTAGTGACTTTTCAATCGTCCTAACAAGTTGAACTATCTTGGTTATTCGTTTGGCGTAGTTCCCCTAGGACAGGGATCGGCAACCTTTCCATGAGAAAGAGCCAAATATTTAATTTTGTTTCCATTTTAAAAAACTGAAAAGCCGCATGAAAAAAAATCTCACATGGTATCTCTCATACATACCATATATATATATATATATATATATATATATATATATATATATATCTATATATATATATATATATATATATATATATATATATATATATATATATATATATATATATATATATAAAATTTAAATAATAAACATAATTTTTCAAATGCCATTTTACTACACAATAAGTAATACAATTTTTTCAGTAACATAATAATAAAATAAAATATACAAATGAAAAGTAAGGCAATTTAATGAGACTTTTGCTGTTGGATTTCCTTGCAAAGTTGGTCAATATTTGGTGAATAATCTGTTGTTTTCATTTTCAAGCATGACTGGAGACTCACGTCATTCAATTAGCTTCTTAATTTGCTTTTGATATAATTCATGTTGGAAAATAATTGTTCACACAAAAATGTTGATCCAAAAATTGAAAGAAGTCCAAATGCAAATTTCTTCAGCTGAACATATCTGTTGGGTAAACAGTTCCAAACATCAAATGTAGTGACAGGGCTGATTTTTGCCTTTCAAGATTTTCAAACTCATGGACCAGATGTGTAAATTTTGAACACCACAATGCTTTGTCCTCTACATCTACCAATTCAAGTTCAAAATCAGCTTGGTCAATTTGAGGAAAGGAAATTCAGTTTGGTGATATCTGTTTCAAGAGGTTTTATAAAAAAAAATGACAAGGTTTTCTTTTCTTTTCTAAACTCTTGAAAGCAATCAGCAAATCAAACTGTCATTTTCTCAATAACCTTTTTTTGAGGAACTTGAGGTCAATGCTACTTTAGCAGTTTGCATATGTTCTTTTAATGCTGGGAAGTGTAATAATTTGCCAGTTTCAATGTCTCTAGCAAACAAAGACAGTGTTACGGTATATGATATTAACGCCGTCTGCTAAAGGTTATCAGACGTGCAATTGTAAAGGTTAAGGCATTTAATATATTGCGATAGATGTTTCAATTATTGAACGCTCCATACACGATCGATTATGACGTGTATAGCGTTGTTTGGGTCACAGTCGGTAACTAAGAAACGCTACCCTTTGTTACTTGACCGCCAAGCTGAATAGCTGCGTTTTTCTAACCTTCCAATTCAATGGCATGATATAGCCATATATATGCATTTTTTGATGGACCAGGGTCAGTCCTAGAACTCTATATGAGAGGAAAATTTATGGAGGTTAGTAATTAACTAGAATCCTCAGAAGGATGAGAATAATCGTCAAATTCATATGAAATATTCAGACTCGCAGTCTCACTGTCGGCAGGTAGCCATGTCTATCTGCTCGCGCATATAGCTGTGATGTTCTGACGACAATACTGCATTGTATCCTTAAACGGACATTGACACATAACCAGCAGTCTACGTTATTGATTAATTTATGCATGACATATGGACTTATGCTGTACTCCTATTTGAAATGATCATCCTGTGTGTACAACTGTGAATTAAATGTATGGACTCAATGAAATGACTTATCAAATCAATCGTATTCCAAGGTTCAAGTATTGTTCGGAATCTTCCACCCCCGCATTCGCTTAATCTTCCATCGAAGGCACGATGCACTATCACTGAATAAAAAAAAACTAACATATCAAAGAAAAAACAATGGCCATAAATTTATAATTGTTTTATTCATATCACATGGAACATTGTTCAGAGCAAACCACCTTGTAACAGTGGTGCCCGGTATGTGGGGACGAAAAACAACCAAAAACCAAAAATGTTTTCATGACTTTCGAATGAAATATTTACGATCAAGTTTCGATCACATGACCATTACGAAGCTGACGTGACGCACGTGATCATGAATAGCAACATGACGTCACTGTTGCATTGTCGCAGTGAAGAAGACATCTTTTCAACGCCTCTCTAGTTCGCTTCAAATTGATCAAGATGCACAAGATGGACTACCGTTGCCTGCCCATCAGGAGCAGACAGTCAAAGGCACAGGCCTAGCTGTTGACGACCTCTAGCACTGATCTAAGCAACGGAAAAGATAAGTCTAGGTGTTTAACTGTTGTTATTGCAAACAGTGCTAACTGAGTCCATGCCCTCTGCCTACATCGGCATGTTTTTACCTATGTTTAATGTACTTTTTGTTGTCTTAATGTGTTGTTAATTCGTGGGAGGTAGGGAGGATGAACCGAAATTAGATTCTGTGGCTCTCACGATGCCTGAATTGATTTCGGTCGTTTCTTAGGGCAGTTAAACGATTGCACTTTTGGAAGCCCCATTGAGGTTTGCCATTGGACTATCTGTCCAAATCTGCTGTCGTTTGACGATTTGTGTTAGCTGTACCGTTCCGTAGATAACTGGTGTATTTTATTCGTACTCAGTTAACAATTTTATTCAGTTTTGTATCATGTTCGTTAACTATTTCGTCCAGACTACTCTTACTATAATTTATTTTATGATTGTTAAATGTTCGTCCGTTATGAGTCCTGTGATGTCATCATTTTTTGCAGTCATTTTTTTTTGTGTACTTTGAATATTAAGTTGACCTCGGGTCAGACCTTGACCCTTCATTTGGCTTGTGACACTTCCGCTTGTTTTATTTAGTTCATAAATTCATTTTTAATTGTGAAAATGTCTTGTTTGCGTCTTAACATTGTTTGTACCCTTTAGTTGCATCATTGTTTTGTTTGTCCTCATGATATATATTAAATACTACATTAATAATATGATATTATATGCAATAATACACTTGTAATTTAATTTAATTAATTTTTTCTGATATTTAAGGTTAATATGGGACATTGCATAATTATGCAGTGATAGTCCAAGAAAGTAGCACTACAATTTATAAGAGATGCCTAGGGCATAATAATATAATATATATATTGACCAAATAAAATAATCTTATAGTCTACCTTTGAGGTAATAGACCCATTGTATATTATTTAATATACTTTTCTGGTACTAAGAGAGTGACTTAGTACATTGAACAATATAATTACTAGGAATCATACCCAACATTATTGGATATTAAGATTAATTGTGTGATGTAATTACATAATAGTTAACAGATATCATAACTATTTGTGATATAGTACGTATTTAGATACAATATTGTTACAAAATATTGTCTATTAGTTGAACTTAGACATTAGAGTTCAGTACTATTGTGATTATTTATATTGAATATTTCTAAGTTGAGTAAGTATAATAATTACTCTGAAGCTACTATTGACTATTTTAATCAGTAATTATCAATAATTACTTACAGATAAAAGTCAAAATGCTTACTATAGACCATTTCGTTAAAATTGGTAGGGAATATGGTTATAAATCTCAAGAACTTCGTCAGTTTGCTGAGGCAGAACTGGAAAAACATGAAAGAAAAGAAGCAGAGAAAAAAGCTGCATTAAAGAAAGAGGAAGAGGAACAAAAGGCTGCATTAAAGAAAGAGGAAGCAGAACGTGAGATGAAGCAAATTGACAAGGAAAATAGATTGAGAGAGATTGCTCAACGTGAAAGAGAAGAGCAAAGAGCAATCGCCAGACAGGAAGAAGAGAATAAATTGAAACGAGAGGAAATTATTTTACAACAAGAAATGGAATTGGCGCGTATTAAATTGGAGACAGCAAGATTACAAGCACAAAGTGCTGATGCAAACCAGAATAATAACGCACAAAATGGATCATCATCCAGCCAAACTAAACATTTCTACAACTTTAAATTACCCACTCTCAACTTGAACGTGGACGACCTTTCATCGTTCCTGTCACGTTTTGAACAGACTTGCAAAACAAACCATTTGCCTGAAGAGTCATGGGTACTCAAGTTAAATGAATTCTTGGTTGGAGAACCACTGACGGCTTCTCAAAATGCTGACCCATCAATAGCAAATAACTACGGTGCTATTAAGTCCTTGCTTTTACGAAGGTTTCACCTGGACGAGGAACACTGTAGGTTGAAATTTAAGGGAATTTTACCTGAATCTCCAAAAGATTTTGCAGGATTCATTGCGAACATACGCAATACATTTAATAGATGGGTTGAACTGGCAGAAGTCAACAAATCATACGACAAATTAGTTGATTTACTACTACGGGATAAGGTATTATCTTCGGTTAGCCAGCCATTTTTTGCATATTTGCAGGAGCGTAAACCAGGTACTATGGACGAGTTAGAAAAAATTTCTTTAAACTACTGTTCGGCACATCCGAATGCAACCATTTCTAACTCCTCATTAAGAGAACCTCTACCTGTGGCGTCTAATATGGCCTACAATCATAATAACAAACAAAGACATCACAGTGTAGACAGAAGCAGGTTCCAAAGAAATCACAATGTTAACTTTCAGAAGGGACATAATAATGATTTCAACAATAAAAATGAGTTCAACAGAGGTAGATCACGAGATAGAAATTATTCACCTCAAACAAACTACCACAATGGTCAACATAACACTAATTATAATCGATCACATACTCCCAATAATAATAGTAACTGGAATGGTAATAATCATGGCTCGAGACATCGAGATAATAGTTACTATAGAGGACGACGAGATAATTCTAACAATTATACTCGGAATCGATCTCATTCTCGGGGATCATCTCATTACAACCATAATACAGGGGCGGCAGTTACAAATAATACTACCCCTATAGCTCAGGTCCCACTTGACAATAATACAACACAGTCTTCTGCTGCATGTTTTGCTATTAATTATAATGTGGCAAATAGTTGCCAAGATTGTAATACTATTTTTCAGAAGGCCAAGGAAACGGTGCTGAATTGTGGACACCTTCATACAGCAGTTGGTCTTTCAGCGAACGATGGCAAGGGTACCCTGATGTTCAATAGAGGATTAGTCAATGGTACGGTGGTCTCAGTTTTAAAAGACTCTGGATCAACAACCATTGGAGTTCGGCAGTCTTTGGTACATCCTAGCTATGCAACAGGGGACTATGTCCGTTGCATGACATTCGGGGGTACTATTGAGTACTACCCCACTGCCATAGTACATGTTAATACACCATTTTTTTCAGGTAATGTCAAGGTGTGCATGCTACAGAATCCATCAGCTGATCTTACATTAGGACGCATACATGGGAGTAAAGATTGCACTCCTAAAGAAATTAATGATTGGGAGAAAAAAAATTTGCATTCTTTTAGCAACGCTAACGCTGTTGTTGATATGGCTACACTTCGTGCCAACAACATAAATACATGTGGCACAGCAGTTTCCAACTTCACTCTCAGTACTATCCTGGAAATTGATGAAGATGATAGATCTATTGGACAACATACTAAGGATATAACTGATCCTAATAAAACTGTTGACGTTGTCAACATTGACAAAAACATTATGAGGAAGAATAATAGGTTAAATAATAATGCTGGACTTAAAAGGAAACATAAAGTTAACACAAATAATTATGATGAAAAAGTTTTTACTTTGCCCAGCAAAGACATGTCTACGACATGTAGGAAACTTAATACCTTTGGTGATGATAGGTATCATCCTCAGTCCAGTCAGGATGATACGACATCCAACAGAAAGACAATGTCGGTGTTGAAAGGGAAGGTTAATTCTTTGACAAAGAATACATATCATCATTGTCCACTATTTCGTGACAATGATACTACATATATTGGGAAAAGTGCGTATTCTCGCACAGTGTTAGTGCGAAATCTGCCGCAGGATACTACCTGGCAGGCACTTAGAATTTTTTTTGATTATACAGCAAACGTTAAGTTTGTTCGTCTTCTGCCATCATGCAATGGGCAGAATAGACAGGCGATGGTTACATTTCGTAACAATCGAGACGCTCGTTGGGTAATCGAGCGTGATAATGGTGTTTATTTTCATCACCGTTATCTAAAGTTACAATTAGTACATGATTCTGCGCCACGCAGATAATGGTGTACGCTCACCCTTTTGTCTTATTTCTTGATGACTCAGCTCTAGTCAGTCATCATTTCTTTTCCTTATTGGTCATTTATTCTTATACGTCTTAGATATCAAGGGACACAAAAAGATATTTCATATTAACATGCTCAAGCAATTTCATACACGTCCTGAACACTTACAGTCAATTTTTCATGAACTAGATGACAACACAGTATCTACTTGTTATTATTCTAACTTATCTGTCATCCAGGAAGAAGAATCTTCTTTTCCTGAGGTACAGTTACCGTTACCGGTACCAGTAGTTCAACCTACTGAATCTTGGCGGGATGTAACCATCTCTTCAACGGTTACACCGCAACAGCGTCTACAGATTGCTAATCTATTACAATCTTATCCAGATGTATTGACCGACGTCCCGGGTCGCACATCGGCTATCAGTCATGACATTACTCTCAATGATGATACACCTATTCGTGTACATCCCTATTCTGTTCCTTTACATTTCCTTGCTAAAACTACTAAGGAACTTGAACAGATGTTGTCTCTGGGAATCATTGAGACTAGTAATTCGCCATTCTCTTCTCCATTAGTGATTGTCCGGAAGAAGGACAATAACATCAGACTATGTGTTGATTATAGAAAATTAAATGCTAAGACTATAGTTGACAGCGAACCACATCCACTTATCGACGACTTACTGCCACGTCTATCCAACGCAACTATATTTAGTAAGATAGACTTAACTAAAGGTTATTGGCAGATACCACTGACCGAAAAGGCTAAGTACTACACCGCATTTTCCACTCCACAAGGTCTATACCAGTGGAATGTGATGCCTTTTGGGCTTGTTAATGCGCCAGCTACCTTCATTCGCCTGATGCGACAAATTTTATCAGGTAGACCAGACGTTATTACATATATTGACGACATATGCTTGTTTAGTTCGTCGTTTGAGGAACATGTTTCGGGACTTAGATATGTTTTCGACACTCTAAGGAATTATCATCTAACTGCTAAACCTACAAAGGTGCAAATCGCGTGTAATGAGATAACCTTTTTGGGACATATCATTGGATCGGGATATATCCGAACGTTACCTAGTACAGTCTCCAAAATTCTAAACATAGCAGTTCCTCAGACGAAGAAACAGGTCAGGAGTTTGTTAGGACTTGTTCAATATTACAGTAGATTCATACCAAACTTGTCATCCATCACGGCTGTATTGTCTTCATTGTTAAAAAAAGACATGCCGGTGAAGGTGACATGGACTGGTACATGCAATGAAACTTTCAACAAAATTATAAATTTGTTCTCGCATGAACCAATTTTAAGACTTCCCGATGCTTCCAAAAGATTTTTCTTACGAACAGATGCTAGTAACTACGGCATTGGTGCATGCCTGCTCCAGAACCATGATGGCATTCTACATCCTACCTTATATATTTCAAGAAAGCTAAAGCCGGCAGAAACAAAGTATTCCACAGTCGACAAGGAACTTTTATCTGTGATATGGGCAATAACTAAACTTGAAAAGTTCCTGCTTGGTGCTCCCTTCACCATACAGACGGACCAACGTGCTGTAGCATCCTTGCGTCGATCTAATCATAAAAGCCAGAAACTCGCCAGATATGCAATCATCCTACAGCCATTTGAATTCTCCATTGAACATATTCCTGGCACTGAAAACATTGTGGCGGATGCGTTGTCACGTAATCCTATTGACGACGAATAATCAACATTAACATTCCTAAAACATATCAACTATAAAGGAACTAACCTTGCCTTCAATTTAAACTTTATAAACACTATATGCATCACAGAATTGAACTAAAAGACAATCAAGGTATACATATTGACATTGAAACTTCGTCTAACGTCCATACACGATATATGAATATTCGTTGAACAATCATGGAACAATATCTGACGACAAGTCGAACTTATTATCCTATGTGCACTTAATTCTTGGATGCTGGGATAAATGACATTTCTTTCCAACGTAAACGTTTGAACATTTTTGCCTAAAAGAATTCATCAGGATCAAGACTACGGATGGATCATCATATCCTATACTAATTAATTAGTTAACTTAACTTCTTAATTGAATTATTATCAATAAAATGAAATGTGAGAAAAAAATGAAATGAAAGAACAAAAAAAAGAGAACGAAATATAAAAAGAAGAAATTATGAAAAGAGAAAATAAATCTCACACAAGTATTAGATTAATATTTTTTTTTAATGTACCTATACATTATTTAGTTAGTTAAATTAGATAGTTATTATTCACTAACACTTAACACACACAATTAAGTTAAACTTATATTCGAATTTCTTTCTATTTCTTCTCACTTATTTTGTCTTTTCTTCTCTCATAACATCGCGTTACATTAGAACCTTAATAATTTAACTCTTAGTTTAATTAATTAATTTAATTTTAATTAGTCAAATTAATTCCTATATGACATACTAATACGACAGACCTTACTTTAATTTAATTCTATCATTCACTATTAACATTGGACATTTTATTTAGTTGATATAATAATATGTATAATTGATATATAATGTGATTAATGTTAGATGACTATGACAAATAGTTAGTTGACATGACCGCAACACGGTTCTACTCAGAACATCGTCGGCCATATGTCACAATTGTGTTAAATTTTTTTGAAAAATTGTTAAGTCGGATAGATCTTGAAAAAAAATCTATCGATTTTTTTTTCCCCGGTGTACAGGGAATTGTTACGGTATATGATATTAACGCCGTCTGCTAAAGGTTATCAGACGTGCAATTGTAAAGGTTAAGGCATTTAATATATTGCGATAGATGTTTCAATTATTGAACGCTCCATACACGATCGATTATGACGTGTATAGCGTTGTTTGGGTCACAGTCGGTAACTAAGAAACGCTACCCTTTGTTACTTGACCGCCAAGCTGAATAGCTGCGTTTTTCTAACCTTCCAATTCAATGGCATGATATAGCCATTTATATATGCATTTTTTGATGGACCAGGGTCAGTCCTAGAACTCTATATGAGAGGGAAATTTATGGAGGTTAGTATTTAACTAGAATTCTCAGAAGGAGAAGAATAATCGTCAAATTCATATGAAATATTCAGACTCGCAGTCTCACTGTCGGCAGGTAGCCATGTCTAGCTGCGCGTGCATATAGCTGTGATGTTCTGACGACAATACTGCATTGTATCCTTAAACGGACATTGACACGTAAACCAGCAGTCTACGTTATTGATTAAATTATGCATGACTTATATGGACTTATGCTCTACTCCTATTTGAAATGATCATCCTGTGTGTACAACTGTGGATTAAATGTATGGACTCAATGAAATGACTTATCAATTCAATCGTATTCCAAGGTTCAAGTATTGTTCGGAATCTTCCACCCCCGCATTCGCTTAATCTTCCATCGAAGGCACGATGCACTATCACTGAATGAAAAAAACTAACATATCAAAGAAAAAACAATGGCCAGAAATTTATAATTGTTTTATTCATATCACATGGAACATTGTTCAGAGCAAACCACCATGCAACAGATATCTGGTTAAGTTGACTAAGAAGGGAAATTTACAAGAGTGCACAAATTATAGAGGAATAATGTTGCTATCAGTGCCAGGAAAAGTATTAAACAGAATTATCCTTGAGAGATTAAAAGAGTCCATAGACAAGAAACTGAGAGATGAACAAGCAGGTTTTCAACAAAACAGATCATGTACAGACCAGATAGCCACTTTGAGAATAATAGTTGAACAAAGTCTGGAATGGAATTCACCACTATACATCGGATTTGTGGACTACGAAAAGGCATTTGACAGTGTAGACAGAGAATCACTTTGGAAATTGATGAGGCATTATGGAGTTCCCCTGAAGATCATTAATTTAATAAAGAAAACATATGAAGACATGACATGCAGAGTTCTTCATGAAGGACAGCTTACAGAACCGTTTGGGATAAGAACAGGAGTGCGATAGGGATGCCTCTTGTCTCCATTTCTTTTCTTACTAGCAATAGACTGAGTTATGAGATCATCGACAACACACAACAGAAATGGAATCCAGTGGACTCTGACTAAGCAGTTGGATGATCTGGATTTTGCTGATGACTTGGCTCTTCTGTCCCATAACCGTAATTAGATGCAGGACAAATTGAAAACACTTGATGACAGGTCACAGCCATTGGGTCTGAAAATACACAGGGAAAAGACAAAAATAATGAGAATAAATGCAGGTAATGATAACAGGGTTGAACTTGAAGAAACACCAATACAAGATGTAGAATCGTACACATATCTTGGCAGCAATATAGACAAAGTTGGAGGGACAGACAGCGATATCAAAATAAGAATACAAAAGGCAAGAGGAGCTTTCATTACATTGGGAAATATATGGAGATCAAGAGAAATCGGATCCAACATGAAAATAAGAATCTTCAACTCAAATGTGAAGTCAGTCCTATTGTATGGCTCTGAGACATGGAGAACAACAAAGACAACAACCAAAAAGCTACAGACTTTCATAAATGGATGCTTGTGTAGAATAGGAGGATTAACCCTTTTGCCACGACGGGTTTTTCATTCCCCATGACGACACCATTTTCAGCTTAGTTCGTTCCCCTGAACGACAGGATAATTGTAATTTTTGAGGTCATATTTTTAATTTGACTGTAAACAGTTTAATGTAAAAGGAAACCCATTAAAAGTATATTCTGAACCAGACTACACAAACTCTGACCCTGAATCTGGGTAATCTTTACATTTAGTGCCGTCGAGTATGTATAATATGTGTATTGAGTCAGCATTAGAATTATGGTAACCCTAAACCTAACCTCAACTATAACTCTAAATGGTACGAAAATACACATATTAAACATACTCGACGGCACTAAAGGTAAAGATTACCAGAATCTCAGTAAAAAGAGTTGTCAGAATTATTCAAGTTGAATAAATTCAACTCAAACAAGAATTTTCATGCTCTTTTTCCACAAGATGTTTATGGTTCGCCGGTACGGCAGCGTCCATGTTTGTGTACTTTCACTTTGGTAAAATCACTTATCAGTTCTACTGTATTCGCTAGCAGTAAAATATTTTGTTCGTTTCAAGCTTAGTGGCCAGATTTTTTAATGCTGAATCCGATTATGCCCAGCAATTGCCGATACGATTGTAAACAGAAGAGTTCTGGTGCTTTTAAAATAGGACGTATGCCGTACGTCATATAGGTGAATTGGAACGAGATATCGCACTACTTCCGTGACGTACGTGGTATGGCACAGCGACAAAAATTGTGAAGATTTATGCCGTACGGCGTACGTTATAATGGTGCTGAAAGGGTTAAAATGGTATGACAAGGTTACCAACGTGGAACTAAGGACAAGAACTAGACAAATGCCAGTGGAACAAGAGATGAGAAGAAGATGATGGCGATGGATTGGACACACACTGAGGAGACCTGTTGATAGCATTACAAGGCAGTCCTTGTTCTGGAACCCCCAGGGCAAGAGAGGCAGAGGTAGACCAAGAAGCACATGGAGAAGAGAGCTGGAAACAGAGGTGAAAATGATGAGGAGAACGTGGAAAGAACTTGAGATGATGGCACGTGACAAGAGGACTTGGCATGTGTTTGTTGAAGGCCTATGCTCCTTTGGGAGTGGAGGGTTATGAATGAATGAATGCGTGGATATTAAATTTAAGTTTTTGAAACACGTGAGGGTATATTTTGAATTTGAAACACCCCTACCCACGTAGTGCTGAACGAGATTCGATTGGATTGGTTGATTTGAGAGGCCAGAATATACAATGTATCTCATTGGAAAATTAGACGGAAACACAGCTGGAATTTGAACTGAGGATTGTGAGATATAATGTAGTGAGATCAAAGTCAGTACACACACTGCAGCGCAAACGTCAGACTAGCGACTCTTAAAAGCCAGAAAGAAAAAGAAGACATTGGACTTAGAAATTCCACAACTATAAGTAACAGATCGAGTATTGGCCAACTTAGGAATTTACAAGTAAAACCGCATTTTTAATACAAGGCTGGAAACTTAGGAATTTGATCACAAGTCATAGAGGAATTAAACAAAAGTTTTCCCAGGCCAGTGATTTCGCAGAACATCCGCTGTCAGAGGAATTAACTCTAATTTCCAGACCGAAGTGATTTCGAAGCTTCTAATACAGAGCTGTGTCCAGTCGAAATCTGTGCAAGGAGATTGTGTATTCCCAAAATTTTGGCTTAAGTGTAAACAATTTATTTACTAATGTAAATTTTACAGGTTTCTTGTTAAGTGGTTATATATGAGGCTGGCAAACTGAACATATGAAAACAGTATATGCATGAACCACTACTGCAAGACCTGGTGATTGTTTCTGACTAGTCGTGCGGAAACCCGACAGCAGAGGTGACCACAGGACTCCGACTGGAGCAGTGATGAGTGATGACTACATCATATGTGCCTGCCTCAAGTGTAGCATATTATTTTGTGAGATTTATGTAACTTCTTAATGTTAATTCAGGCACAAATCATATTCTCACTGTCCAGACACGTTACCCGTTAATCCTTAGAGTAATATTGGTGAATTTTAACCATCTTCTCGGAGTTACATTGTGCGTGCTCGAGAATTAAATTCTTCTGAGAGTTTAGCATTGGTGGGCGGACAAACGAGCGAACTGACTTTATTTTCGAAGGGTTAAGAATTGGGCGCGCAGGCCCGTCTAACATTCTGCCCTTCCACTCTCATTTATCTTGCATACTATATCCTTTCATTCCCACATGTTACCTTAAGCATTAATTTAAAGGCATGCAACATTATAAAGTTAACATAACAGCATTCATTTACAGTATGCAATCATAATAAAAAATGAGTAGGTTTTTTTTTAAACAAACAAGATAGTAATTGGAAAAAAAATAATAACATAAAATAAACAATAAATAAATAAATTCTGTACACTGACACTCACTCATGCGGTCAAACCATCTACAATTAATCTGTATTTTTGAATGTGTCATCAAGCATCAATACAAAAATTACATAAACACATTCTCGCTTATATCCATACATTCTTGGTGGAAAATGAATTAATAATAATAACACTTTCTTACTCACTTCTGTGGCAGGTAAAGTCTGAGCAGTTAAAAAAAAATAAAATTATGTATATCTGCTTATTCTCATATACAGCATCCTATTTAAGCAAACGAAAACATTCACATTTCTAAAGTACAGTGGTATGCGGGTACATTCTCACGATTCACATTTATAAAGTACAGTGGTATGCGGGTACATTTTCACATACATTGCATTATATAATAATATTTTAAAGTGAATATAATATTATTACATGGATATAAAACAAATTATTCACAAAAAACGAGCGGAAGAGGAAAAGAAATGTTGACCTATGGATGAGATGTTGACAGCCAAATGCTGTTTCTATGGGGGTAGATAATTAGTGTTGAGGAAGTGTTTGAAAAGTGCTTTGTTAAATGAATATTGTGTAGGTAGGCTTTTTAGGTGGTGTGGAAGGCTGTTCCATAAGTAGGCTCCAGAGTAGGCTAGACTCTTTTTGAACAGGTCGATCCTAGGTTTGGGCAGACGTAACTGATGTAATTGTTGTCCCTCTCTTCTACTGGTTTGAAACAATGATCGTAGGTATGGTGGGGCATTGATCATAGGTACGGCAGGGCATTGTTAGATAGAATTGCGTGAGTCAGCTTGGCTTTGTTGTAGAGAAGACGTTTTTTTAAGGGACAGTGTTTTGGGTTCTTTTCTTGTCCTTGTATGTGGTATCATGCGATTATCGGTGATCAGACATACTGCTCTCTTATGCAGGGAGTGCAGTCTCTTCGATGTGGAAGCAGGGCAACTATCCCATAGTGTAGAGCAGTAATCTAAATGTGTCTGTATATGTGAGGTGTAGAACAATAGTCTAGTGTCTGCGCCTAAGAAGTGTTTTATTTTGGCTAGCTGGTACGTCTTTTGAGCTAAGTGTTTGATTAAATTCCGTACATGGGAGTTCCACGTTAAGTGCTGGTCAATCATGATCCCTAGAACTTTGTGTTCTGTTACATGTTCAATTTGTATTGATTCCGCGTGTAGCTGTAGCGATCTTTTGGTGCAGCTTAGGAGTTTCTGTCTGGTGGTAATCAACATAGATTTCGTTTTTGCTGTGTTTACAGGCATACGATTCATATTACTCCATTTTGTTAGATTGTCTACATTGCTTTGAAGAGTCATTTCAAGTGCCACGCAGTCATTGTCACTAGTGTAGATAGTACAATCATCTGCAAAGAAGTCACATGTTGAATATCTTAGATGTAATGGCAGGTTGTTGATGAACATTGCGAAGAGTAGGGGCCCAAGAATAGAACCCTGCGGTACTCCTGTATCTATCTTCGAGAAATCTGATGTCGAGTTGTTGTGAAGCACTAACTGTTGTCGATCTGCCAAGAATGATTTGATGATGTTTAGTGGATTAGGGCCTATTCTGAGGGTTTCCAACTTTTGAACCAAGATAGTGTGGTCAATCATGTCAAATGCTTTTTTGAAGTCAACAAAAACAGCACCACCTAATTTTCCATCATTTACGTTTGACAGCCAGTTGTCTGCCATTTTGGTGAGAGCTGTGGGGCCCAAAGACGCAGCAATAGAGAACGCAGTCAGCGACTCATAGCTTGACTGCCTGCGTCAGGACCAGCAAATCAGAGCTGGTCATGACCGCACTCCACCTCCACGTGGTGGTCCTGGAAACAGTCTGCAGCAGTGCAGTCTGGCTGAGCGAGTGTGGATCGCAATGGGAAGGCAAACCTGGTCCTAAAAAATGCCGTGCAGAAGTCGGATGTGTCGACCAAAAGGTGCAGATATCACAGCTTAGCGTAAACAGACACAACGCAACCACCGTCCTTTTCAGGGCGAACTAAGAAGAAGAAGGTGAGAGCTGTGTGACAGGAATGTTTGGGTCTGAAACCTGACTGGCTATCAATAAGCAGTTTGTTTGTTGTTAAGTGTTGAAGTGTGGTGTTGTAAATGTGTTTCTCTAGTGGTTTTGAAAGAGATGATAGAAGGGATATTGGTCTGTAACTTTTGGGATCGCCATGTGAGTCAGATTTATAGAGAGGATACACTTTGGCAGATTTAAATGCTGTGGGGAAGTAGTTGTGTGCAATACAATGGTTGTACACATTGGTTAAGGAGTCGCAAATTATGGGTACTGCGTAACATAGAAACTTATTGCTGATACCATCAAGCCCAGATGAATTGTTGTTTTTTAATGCCAAGATATATTTGAGAACTTCATGTACTGTTAGAAAAGGAATATGTCTTAGATCTGTTCAGTGTTGCAGAAGGCTGTCAATTTACTAATATCGCACTCCATTGGCTTTAGTGTCAACTTGAGATGCTTTTGGTAAAGAGTTTAGTGACTTTGATTTGTGTGTTAAGTGTTCTAATGGCTGCCCAGACTTCTTTGCTGTTTGCTTTGTCTTAAATCATCTTTCTGAAATGTAGTTTCTTTTCCTGACGAATGAGGTATTGTACTGTGTTTCTAAGCATCTGATACCTGCTGAAATCTTTGAGCTTATGTGCTTCGTCCCGCTCTCTCATTGTTGATAATATTTTGTTGGTTATCCATGGGGTCTTTCTGATGTTTTTGACACGAACCTGCTTTGTAGGAACATGTTTGTCGAATATGTTGTTGAAAGTTTGTGTCCAGTATGTTATGGCTTCTGGATGCGGAAGTTGGTACACGTATGAGAGAGGGGATATTTGTAGGTCTTGTAGGAATAATTGAAGGTTAAAGTTTTTGAAATTCCTGTAATGGACTGTGATGTGTTCCGTTTTAGGTGCTTTGAACCCCTTTCTCGTCCAAGTACAGCAAATAGGATAGTGGTCACTTAATGCTGTCTGTGTGACTGTGCATTCTAAAATGTATTCTGGGCACGTCGTATAGATATGATCAATTAGTGTAGATGATGAATCTGTTACTCTCGTGGGTTGATTGACTAACTGTGTGAGGTTGTATGAGATGGTGATATCATTCCACAAGTTGTTCGGTTTGTGAAGGTCAATATTGAAATCCCCCAGTAGAATAATTTCCTTCAAAGAAGCCCAAACGTTGTCCATCATTCATGAGAATGTGTCAAACCATACAGTAGAAGAGCTAGTGTTTCGGTTCAGGTACGGGGGTCAGGTTGGGGAGTTTTATTTCCAGCCATATACATTCAATGCCAGTATGTTTTAGATCATCACGGCGTCTGTACTGAAGAGATGTTGAAGATGTATATGACTAGCCCTGTTTCATGTTGTCTGTTAGAATCCCTGCGAATGGTGGTGAATCCATTAATCCTCTTCTTCTTCTTCTTCTGCGTTTGGTTTGTAGTCATGCTAAATCTGCAGGCCTGTCGCCAGGACGAAGTCCACAGTCTTTTCCAGGTCGGCGCGGCAGCCCCATAGCTTCTGCTGGAGCTCATCACCTTTTGGCCAGGTTGCACGTCGCAATTTATCATGGGTTGGACAGTTCTGGAGTATGTGTTCTGGAGTCTGGATATCAGTTCCACAAGGGCATTCATTCGTGTGGGATATCTTGAGGCGATAGAGATGTCCAAGTAATCTGCAGTGTCCAGTTCTCAGGTGGAAAATTGTCGTCTGTTGGTGTCTGTTTAGGTGGTGGATTGGGTCATCTCTGCTGTATATATCCCCTTCCTCCTTCCACTGATTTTTGTACTTGTTGTGGATGATGGTTTTTGCTTCCCGATAGGGCAATGGGTGGCTGTATTGTTCCATTTTACTGCCGCTTCTTGATAGAGCATCTGCTTTCTCATTACCAGCGATTCCACAATGGGCAGGTAACCACTGAAGGGCAATGGTTGATGACCTTTGGATGATGTTTAGCTCAGTTCTGATCTCATTCATCATGTTATCATTTCTGGTGTTCTGTATTGATTCAAGTAATGATCTGCAGTCAGTGAAGATTACTATCTTAGCTTGTGGCTGCTGTTCAGGTCTGGTGAGGATCTTCAGGGCTTGCAGTAGTGCCATAGCTTCTGCCCTAAAATTGGAGGAGATCTTTCCAGTTGGGAAGGCCTTTCGGATGATCTTTCCATTTAGGAATCTTATAAAAATGCCTCCTCCACCGTTCTTTACTGCCCCCTCAGCAGATCCATCTGTGTATGCATGTGTCCACTCCTTCGGGTTGTACTTTTCTTCAATCATTTCTTGAGCCAAAGTTTTTAGTTGTTGAGGGGTCAGGTGGCCTTTCTTTTTTATTTCAGGGACTTCTGTGATGATAGATATATTTCCATGGCAGTCGTCTGGCTCCTCGTAATCAATTAACATTTCAATCTCAGTAGATCGTTTTGGGAGGAGGTCTTCATGGCATCGATGCAGATGTTTGGAGATGTTTAGGAAGCTGGTTCTTTTCAGCCTGTTCTTTGTCACACTATGGAGTTTGGCATGCATTGGGTGACTTGGCATTCGTAGAAGCTTCTCACTGTGAGTGAATACCTTTTCCTCACGTCTGTCATCAAGAGAGCGGATGTTGGTGTATCGCTCCATTGCCTGGATTGGAGAAGTCTTCATCCCTCCTGTAGTGAAATTGACAGAGATACAACGGTAAAATACTCAAAAGATAACATTTAAGGATAAAAACATAATGCGTAGGCTGCTGATGTACATGATCGCCTAGACCGCGGGTCATCACCCTCCATAAAATTGACTTGCTAGACAGGAGGGGAACGGCGGATCAAAAGAAAAAAAAATATGACTGGAAAGGCTAAGGAGACGCAATGGGGGGGGGGATGGAGGAAAGTAAAAATTCACGTCCCCCAAATTGACACACAAAACACGACCTTGGGGACGCAGGTGTTCAAAGTTACTTATTATGGAGGAGAGGGTTTTTGAGCGGTAGCTGTGTCTAAATATAACTTTTACGACAAAATTTTAAGGGGAGAGAAAGGTTGCTTCAAAAATCAAGCACATTTTTTTTAGAAACACAAGTAGAGACGGACAGACTAACAGATAACCATCCATACTTGACTGAAGCATGACTGAAATGACTTTAGTGTAGAAATTTGAAATTTAAAGTACAACTAGGCAGTGATTGGCCACAGACAATCATATCATTAGCGCTCAGACGCGAAAGTGGGGTCATTCTTCAATAATTGTTCAGTGTTAGACACAGATTTTAAAGTGTGGTGTTTTCCCATATGAAAGACAGTGAATAAATTTAGGGACGCCATACTATAGCCAGCAGCTCAGCTGAGTTTTGCTAGCAATTCTGTGTTATGTATTCATAATCTGAGCTGTGAGTTTCTATCGACAACAAAGCAGAGTCTATTCGGTGGGTGACTGTACTCGAGTGTATCTGTGCAGTTCTTGTGACAGAGACCACCATTATTGCCCGCCAGCACGGAGAGGTGGGACCGCAAGTTTTCAGCACCAGAGCTACAAAAAGATGAGTGAGCCTCTGGTCTGCTGGACATTCACCAACTATTGGTAGTGACTAATATCCCCATAAAAATTCCCACCTTTTTCTGGACACTGTGTAGTCAATATAGACAGGTGTGATGAGGCCACCCCAACAGCACAAACAGTAACTATCCTCCCAAAGAGATGACTACTCGAACTTTTTTTAATAAAACTAACTAGTCTAGTACTTAAATAGGTACGCTCTTGCATTTATTATGTAACATTCCATGCATTTTTTTTCATAAATTTTCAATCCTTCTTTTAAAACAAGTTCTGGTCACATAAAACTTGATCCAGAACCAATAAATGTAATATAATTATATCAAAAACTTTATACACGTGAGTTAGTTCAGTGTATTTTAACACTTGTTAATCTTATTAGTCTTCTTAAATGTCTGTGGGTGTATTTATAACTAACACACCACATTACACATCATTACCCTAGACACTTTACGTAGCCACATTCATTAAGAAAAAAAAAATTAAGTGTGAGGTCGTAGTGGTAGCAAGAAAGGCCTTCTGATAATTCTCAACTACATTTTATCTCAGGAGCCTTCACAGCTGGCCTCATACAATTTACATGTAGTACCATCATCATCATACAATACCATCAACACCACTACATAAATTGGGGTCTTGTCCAGGGATAATTAGCCCAACAGTAAAATTAGGATCTCCTGGTGGGAGAAATAAAAGTAGGGAAATAAATTGTAAAATTTCCTTTAAAATTAAAAGTGTCCCTGCAGATAAAAGTTGGTGAATCTTCACAGCCAGTAATAATTAATTAGTTAACTGGTTAGTTAGAATTAGTTAGACTATAGTCATATAGTAATTAGAAGTACTTAGTGTATTTACTGGTTAGAGATTTATCTTGTATATTATTATATTGTCCAAAAAGTATGGCAGAGCTAGCAAAGTTTAGATCAGCTGCTGTGCTCACTGCGAAGGAGATGGGGATGGATGGTCAAATTTTAATTCAATACGTAACGACTGAATGTGATAAATATATTGAAAGGGAAGATAGAAAGGTAGCTGAAGAGAAGAGGTTACAAATTGAGGCTGATAGAGAAATTAAGAGGCTGCAGATTGAGGCAGAAGAAAAAAGGCTGACTGCCGAAAGGGAGGCAGAAGAAAAACGACAGCAAAGGGAGGCAGAAGAAAAACGACAGCAAAGGGAGGCAGAAGAAAAAAGGTTGACTGCCGAAAGGGAGGCAGAAGATAGAAGGTTGCAGAGGGAGCACGAATTACGACTAAGGGAGCTGGAATTACAAGGCCCGGCCCCTGAAAATGGTGCCAGCCCTTTTGCCTCAGATGCTACGCCCAGTATGGGAGCCTCAAACTCAGCTATGGGGTTTCATTTAGACCATTTTGTTGAAAAAGACGATGACATAGAGGGGTACCTAGGACGTTTTGAGTTATTAGCTACTACATATGGGTTAGAGAGAGAGAGGTGGAGCTTAAAGCTATCACAGGGATTGAGGGGTACTTCTTATGAAGTATTTGCCAAAATGAACAGGGAAGACCAAGACAATTATGACATGTTAAAGCAGGCTTTGTTATTAAGGTACGAGAAGAATGGTGAATTTTATCGTAAGAAATTTAGAAATGCCAAACTGTTGTCTGGGGAGACATACCACCAATTCTCTGCCAGACTAGAAACCTATTTGGAGAAATGGACGGCTCTGGGGAAGACCCAAGATCTTAAAGAAATGATCATGATTGAGCAATTGAGAGAGTCCATGGCTCCAGACATGAGAAAATTTCTCATGGAACAGGGTGCAGAGAAGTTGGGGGAAATTTTAAATGTTGCTGAGAGGTATCAGGCAGCTCAGGCAGAGGTAAGTGGTGCTAAGAAGAAGCACATAGACAATTTTAAAGCTCCACAGCAATTTAATAAATTTGATAATAGAGAGCAGGGAAATAAGGGTAGGACAAACTTTGAGCGGCAAAGAAATGACTATCGCGACAGAAACTCACAGTTCAATGACCAAAAGTTCAATGAAAGAAAACCGTTGAACCAAGGAAAAAGATGGTGCAAATGGTGCAAGAAGGATAACCATAACACCGAATTTTGTAGAAGGAAACCTTCAAACATTGCTGCAATGAAGTCGGGGACGCAAAGATTAAAGGTTAATCCTAAGGGACAACAGGAACCTTATCACCCCCCAGTTTGTGAGGATGTTATTTGTAATGGGGTCACCATAAGGTGCCTTTATGATACAGGTTTGGATTATGATTCAGTTGTGAAGTCTAGCCTAGTGGACCCAAGTCAGTATACCACAGAAACAGTGGAAATACAAGGGGCGACTAAGGACATACCACTCATGACACTTCCCATCGCAAGGATAACGGTGAAAACTCGCTATGTGGAAGGAGAAATCAGAGCAGCAGTGATAGATGAACCAATCTACCCTCTGATATTGGGGTGTAGATACGTCTTCTTGGGGAATCCCGAGAAACCTGTGATCATGGCGACAGTGCAGACCAGGTCACAGAAGAAGGAGGAAGAAGGTGAACCTATAAATGCTCATCCAGAGGAGATGAGGAAGGCGCAGGCTGAGGATAGGACACTCCAGCCATGTTTTAAAAAACTACCCAAATGCCACTCACTTCCGCGCACGGTCGAACATTTCATGAAGACTAGATTATTATACAGGAAGACAGGAACTAGATCCACTGGTCACGGACAGTTAGTTCTTCCCAAGAGATATAGGGCAAATTTGATAAGGAGCTTACATGTTGGAAAAGATGGTGACCATGAGAAAGTCGGTACCATCTGCCAAAAGATTGCTCTAAAATACTATTGGCCCGACGTAAATGTCGATGTTGAAAACTTTGTAGAAGCATGTGGCGTATTTCATGAGGGAACACCCACAAAGGGAAAATATGTGCAGGACCTAGAACCGCCACGGGGCAACTTTAGGCCTGAAAGGAAAACTAATTATACACGGGTAGACAAAGTGGAATGGGAGCCCCCTTTTCACACCCAGTCTTCACTTGAATGGATTAACATGGCCGCTATGCGAAGAGTACAAAGAAGAAATTTAACCCAGGATAGGATGACAATCCCTCGGTCAGACTTATATAAACTGGAGGAACAGACAAGAGAGCGAAGATCTCTCATAAACAATCTTAAGTGGGGAGACAAACCCCAGAGAAAAATTGGTAGTGGTCGATTTGTGAGTGATGATTCTAGGAAGAAAAGTCCTCATTATAGAGCTTCTAAGGGACGGGACCCGATGGGTTCCATGAAAAATAAGTATGGTAAATTAAAGATCCAGATGTAACTCTATTAAGGACCTGGACAGATGAGAAGGCGGAAGAGACTGTTACCTCATCGTATCAATACGTGAACGAACTGACCACTCGTTTGAAAGCTGGATGGAAACTGGCAAATGATAATTTGAAACAAGCCAGGAAGAAACATGCAGCATATTTTAATAGGAAGGCAAAGGACAGGGAACTGGCAGTCGGAGAGAAGGTGCTGCTTTTACTACCCGGAAGCCAGAATAAATTACAAATTGGTTGGCAAGGTCCATATACGGTTCTAGAGAAGGTGTCTAGAACAAACTATAAAATTGACAAAAAGGGGAAGGAAAAAGTTTATCATGTAAACCTGTTAAAGAAGTATCTGGACAGACCACTCCAGGAAAGCACCCCCTTATTGACCTTAGCTATTGCAACCCAGATGCAAAAGGAACCACTCACCTCACATGAATACCCATTACATCCTTGTGAAACAGCAGCACAGGTAAAAGTCAGTAAGCACCTGACTAAAAACCAGAGGGAGAGAGTTCAAAAGGTTCTGGAGGAACATACAGATGTATTAACAGATAAACCAGGCCATACAAATTTGCTACAGTATGACATGAAACTGGTAGACTCAAACCCAATCTGTATGAGAGCCTATTCTATTCCGTTCGCGAAGGAGAAGGCATTAAAGGAAGAAATAGATTATTTATTGAAGGAGGGGATTATTTCGCACAGTGAATCATCTTTTAGTTCTAGTGTCGTTTTGTTGAGGAAACCGTCTGGGGAACACAGACTGTGCATAGATTACAGGAAACTGAATGCTGTCACAGAAGGACAAGTGGATCCATTACCAGACACAAAACAGCTATTTGCCAGACTGAACAAGGCAAAATACTTTTCAAAGGTGGATCTTAGTAAAGGCTATTACCAGATCCCAGTGAAGCCTGAAGTGAGACCTTATTTGGCTTTTAGCACTTCGGATGGACATTATGAATTCAATATGCTACCATTCGGACTGAAAAATGCTCCGAGTGTGTTTTCAAGGATGATGCGAAAATTGTTGGACCCCCTGAATAACCCATGTATCACAAATTTCATGGATGATATTCTCGTCGCCACCGAGACATTTGAAGAACACATTGAAGCTCTGGAGATGTTGTTTGATAGACTTCGGGAGGCGAACTTAACTGCTAGGCCAACAAAATGTTGTATTGGATGCAAAGAGTTGGAATTCTTGGGACACACTGTATATCAGGGTAATATGACCCCTGATCCTAAGAACTTGGAAAAACTGCAGAGAGCACCTAGGCCGCAAACAAAAAAGACGTGCGATCATTTGTGTCGTTATGCGGATTTTATCAGAAATACATCAAGAATTTTAACGCTATTTGTGCTCCTCTGACTGATCTGACTCGCAAGGGACTTCCAGATAAAATTATTTGGACTGCACAATGTGAACTAGCGTTCCAAGAGTTAAAGGAAAAACTCACTAGCAAGCCTATTCTCAAACTGCCTGATTTGACACAGGACTTTGTCTTAAGAACCGATGCAAGTAATGTGGGACTCGGAGGGGCTTTGTTGCAAAGATCATCTTCACCTGATGGGGAACTGAAACCAGTCGCTTATGCAAGCCGTAAATTGAATAAGGCGGAACAAGGATACTCCACAAGCGAAAAAGAATGTTTAGCATTAATCTGGGCAATAAAGAAGTTTCAAATCTATCTGTATGGTAGGACTTTTGTGGTGGAGACGGATCATCAGCCTCTCGTGTTCTTGTCTCAGGCTAAGCATGAAAACGCAAGATTGCTGAGGTGGTCTTTATTGCTTCAACCTTATCAGTTCAGTATCCAATATATCCCAGGCAAATTGAATGTCGGTGCAGATTTCCTCAGTCGGCACCCCTGTGATCAAAATTAGAGTAGTGGCAGACGTGAGGAGTAATTTTACCTATGTGTATCGCTGGTTTTGGAACTTGCCATAGGCATGTTTTCAAGTGGGGAGATGTGTAGTGAAATTGACAGAGATACAACGGTAAAATACTCAAAAGATAACATTTAAGGATAAAAACATAATGCGTAGGCTGCTGATGTACATGATCGCCTAGACCGCGGGTCATCACCCTCCATAAAATTGACTTGCTAGACAGGAGGGGAACGGCGGATCAAAAGAAAAAAAAATATGACTGGAAAGGCTAAGGAGACGCAATGGGGGGGGGGATGGAGGAAAGTAAAAATTCACGTCCCCCAAATTGACACGAGGTACGGAATTGGACGTTTTGCGATACCAAGCCTTGATTTGAATTGAGCGGCAGAACGCGGATGGTAGGAAAATTACAAAAATTTAAAAAGTAATTTTTCTTAATATTAATGTTAGGAATATAAAAATTAGCTGGCCGGATGGCCTATTCTGAGCAATGAAATAATATGATCTTAATTTTACAAACGGATAGATAATATTGAAGATAATGACAAAAGACAGTGTAGTTTACATCATCGACAGACTGCCTTGAATAAAAAGTGTCGTTATTTGCACACAAAACACGACCTTGGGGACGCAGGTGTTCAAAGTTACTTATTATGGAGGAGAGGGTTTTTGAGCGGTAACTGTGTCTAAATATAACTTTTACGACAAAATTTTAAGGGGAGAGAAAGGTTGCTTCAAAAATCAAGCACATTTTTTTTAGAAACACAAGTAGAGACGGACAGACTAACAGATAACCATCCATACTTGACTGAAGCATGACTGAAATGACTTTAGTGTAGAAATTTGAAATTTAAAGTACAACTAGGCAGTGATTGGCCACAGACAATCATATCATTAGCGCTCAGACGCGAAAGTGGGGTCATTCTTCAATAATTGTTCAGTGTTAGACACAGATTTTAAAGTGTGGTGTTTTCCCATATGAAAGACAGTGAATAAATTTAGGGACGCCATACTATAGCCAGCAGCTCAGCTGAGTTTTGCTAGCAATTCTGTGTTATGTATTCATAATCTGAGCTGTGAGTTTCTATCGACAACAAAGCAGAGTCTATTCGGTGGGTGACTGTACTCGAGTGTATCTGTGCAGTTCTTGTGACAGAGACCACCATTATTGCCCGCCAGCACGGAGAGGTGGGACCGCAAGTTTTCAGCACCAGAGCTACAAAAAGATGAGTGAGCCTCTGGTCTGCTGGACATTCACCAACTATTGGTAGTGACTAATATCCCCATAAAAATTCCCACCTTTTTCTGGACACTGTGTAGTCAATATAGACAGGTGTGATGAGGCCACCCCAACAGCACAAACAGTAACTATCCTCCCAAAGAGATGACTACTCGAACTTTTTTTAATAAAACTAACTAGTCTAGTACTTAAATAGGTACGCTCTTGCATTTATTATGTAACATTCCATGCATTTTTTTTCATAAATTTTCAATCCTTCTTTTAAAACAAGTTCTGGTCACATAAAACTTGATCCAGAACCAATAAATGTAATATAATTATATCAAAAACTTTATACACGTGAGTTAGTTCAGTGTATTTTAACACTTGTTAATCTTATTAGTCTTCTTAAATGTCTGTGGGTGTATTTATAACTAACACACCACATTACACATCATTACCCTAGACACTTTACGTAGCCACATTCATTAAGAAAAAAAAAATTAAGTGTGAGGTCGTAGTGGTAGCAAGAAAGGCCTTCTGATAATTCTCAACTACATTTTATCTCAGGAGCCTTCACAGCTGGCCTCATACAATTTACATGTAGTACCATCATCATCATACAATACCATCAACACCACTACACCTCCAGTGATTAGCCTAAGGCCTGAATTTTGCACTTTCCCTAGACATTCTGTGTTTGTTTTAGATGCTGTGGCCCAGGCTGACATGCCATATTCAAGTACAGGTCTGACTGTGCCTGTATAGACTTTTTTAAGTATGTTGGTATTTGCCCCCCAACTTGTGCCAGCCAGTTTCTTCATAATAGAGAGCTTTCTTATTGCTCTCTGTTCTACTGCTTTTATGTGCGGCTTCCAGGTGAGTCTCTTATCCAACTTGACTCCTAGGTATGTTGGGTTTTCCTCGATTGGAAGTTCACTTCCATTTAGCTGCAGTTTGATCGTTTCTCGGCGATTTGACAGAGAGAAGCAGGTTGCTACTGTCTTGGAGAGGTTTATCTGTACTCCCCAATCTGATGCCCATTTACCGATGGTATTTAGCGCTGCTTGCATCCTGAACTTCGCAGTAGGCAAATGTTCAGCAGCACACCAGGCAGCAAAATCATCAGCATGAAGAGCCCTGGAGATATGCCCGGACAGTTTCTCTGCAATATCATTTATATATATGATAAAAAGTGTGGGGGAGATAACTCCTCCTTGTGGCACACCCTGTTGTAGAGTGACGCGATGGCTCAGTTTCCCGTCAAGTTTTACTCTTGCTGTGCGGTATCGAAGAAAGTCCCGTATCCAGTTGAACATTCTCCCTTCAATTTTGCTGTTGAGCATCTTAAGGAGGAGTCCTTCTTTCCATACCTTATCAAAAGCTTTTGTCAAGTCTACAAAAACCGCCAGCACTTTCTTTTTCTCCTGAAAAGCATTTTCTACTTCCTGGGCTAGATATACTAGTTGGTCTTCGGTGCTGCGATTTTTCCTAAATGCTGACTGTGTGTTATCAAGCAGATGGTTTTTTTTCCAGATGTTTCAGTAATCTTGAGTTCACCATTCTTTCCATTACCTTACCCAGACAGCTCAGTAGGCTAACTGGTCGGTAGCTGGACTTGCTTGTTTTCTCCTTTTGTTTCTTTCTGATGGGAACAATGATTGCTTCTCGCCATTGATCTGGAAATTTTCCAGTACTCCATGATTGATTGAAGATTAGGAGGAGCTTGTTCCTGGCTACAGGTCCAAGGTTCTTGATCATATCATTTGTGATGCCATCTTTTCCTGGAGCTTTTCTGTTCTTTAGTTTTGTTATGGCAGCACTGAGTTCTCTCATAGTAAGGGGTGACTTCATGCAGATATCTGGGTTTTGGTGCTTCAGTTTTTCTTTTACTTCCTTACGTACTTCTTGGATCCGTGCATGTGAAAGCGATGTGGTGCTTTCTTCCTTGTAGAAATCTGCCAGGATGTTTGCTGCCATCTTTCCTGTGTGGTATTTTTCATTTTCCTTGATGACAGTCTTACAGTAGCTGGTTGTTGTTTCTTCATTTAGTACTCTTGTCAGATTCCATAGCTTGCTTGAGTCCTTTTCCATGTTGAGACTGCTGGTCTTCTGGTGCCAGCTCCTTTGGATTTCAGCTTTCTTTTGTTCATTGAAGGCTTGTTTTATGCTGTTGTGCCTCTGTGTGTTCTCTAATGTGGGATTTTGCTCCATAGTTTCCCGTGCTTTATTTAATTCACTATGGAGTTTTCCCAGGTTGTCACTCCAGTATGGTTTGTAGTCTCGTCGTTTACCTCGTGGAATTGACTTCTTTGCTGCTTGGATGATTGCCTCACTGATGATGGAGATGTTTTTATTGATGTTATTTGAGTGGGCAATGTTCTGACAGAAATTGTCGGCTTGTTCTTTAAAAAATCCCCAGTTTGCTTTTTTGAAATTCCAGCTAGGAGACATATTGATTTCTCCTGCACTTCTTATCTCAGATATCTGTAATGTGACTGGTACATGGTCACTTCCCCAAGTTGAGTATTTACTGTTCTGGTGGTGAGTCGATGTATGTCATCTGTAGCCATAGCAAGATCTGGTGTGCTCGTTGTTTTCCATACTCTGGAATAGAAGGTGGGCTTATCCTCTGGTTGGTTTATTAGAATTAGTTTATTCTCTACCATCCAATCTTCCACCTCTTCTCCTCTTGGATCTGTTGCGTTATAGCCCCAGCTGGGTGAGTGGCTATTGAAGTCACCCATAATGAGGTGTCTCGATGCTGCAAGCTTCACTTTGTGTAGCTCCAGAGTTGTGGTTGGAGGGCTGTAGCAGTTTGTGATCATTAAGTCTCCACTGGGCAGCAGTAGTTGGACTGTTATGTATTCAAGTTCATCCTCACCAGATCTGTGTGTCTCTACTGCTGGGATTGAGGTTTTAATCAGTGTGAGGATTCCTCCCTTAGTTCTTTTTGCCCTATCTTGGCGGAAGGATTGGTATCCACGTACAAAGAATCGTTGGGTATCTTTTAGGTGAGTTTCTTGGATGCAGATTATATCAATGTTATTTTCCCTGAGGAATTCTTGTAACTCCGGTTTCTTGTTCCTCACTCCTTCTGCATTCCATTGAGCCACTGTAAGATAGTGGGTTGGTTGGTCAGTTGCTCTACTTTGCCTACCCCCGACCATTTGGTTGGCAAAGGCACCGGTTGCTTGGGTGGGCCCTTTCGAGGCTAGGGGCCCGGCTCCGCTCCTCCCCGGTTGTAGCTGATAGGAGCGACGCCATGACGTAAGTCGAGATTGTCGCATGACTCCATACCGCAAAAGCGTGTGTGTCCTAATTTTTCCCGGTGTCTGCGCCGTAGCTAACACACTCCGTCTTCGGCAGGCCGGGTTGTGTTTGTTGTTCAGGGTTGTCTCCCATAGCCTTTCCATCTCCCGGTGGTAGCTGCAAGGCAGCAGATTGGTTTGTTTACCGAGGTTTACCTTCCCCGTGGCTAGAGCTTATAGCGGCTCTTACTCGCTTGATGCACCCGTCGTAGGACATATGGGGGATTTCAGTGGGGGTATCAGTGCCACCTGTTACCCCTCCCCGTCCTGCTGGGAGGACATCGCCGTTTGGTCCGCGACTGCTTATTCGTCCAGCTATGCTGACTTTATTCGCAGCTGACACACCATATCTGGAGGTCGTTCCACTATCCGCCACCCGTGGACGCGCCTGGTTGGGGTCGGTCGCCCCTTTGCCAGGCATTAATCCTAATTTCTTCATCTGTAATTTTGTAATTGAGACGGGTTTCAGAAAAACCAAATATGTGGAAGTTCTGTTGGAGAGAGGTGGAGACTTCAGAAAGCTTACCTGTCGTGGAATATTCTAATCCACATATATAAATTATCAAGTAAATATAAAGCCTAACAAATAAATCTAATAAAGAAAAGAGCAATGGTAAAATAACAGTGCTGTCACAAGGAATGTACTCGAAATCCCCTTTGTTTTATGCTTCGTCTGCAAATTGTAACGCTTTCACGTTGATAGTAAAAGCCTACTATATTATTACCCGCTTTCTTCAATGAAACGTGTGCTGTATTTCTAAGAAAAACATTGAGAGGCAGACTGCGTAATGACCTAGATTAATCCTAACATTAATTATATTACGTTACCAAAACGAACGAACAGATGGACTCAAATAGAAAGAGAGAGGGGCGAATAAAATCAGGAACGCATGCAACACGCGTCGCGCGATACACAATTACTACTATCACGCGTGTAAGGCCACATGCACTAATTTTTTTTTTCAGACGGACAGTGATAAATTCACTACCCTTCCCAGAGTTAGGTTTTAAAATCACAAAAAACGCTTATTAGGAAAGATAACAATAGATGGGTTTACGTTTGAAAACATTACAGTACCCAGACAGCACATCTTCGAAACAGGAGGTAGAAGGAATTGCATATTTTGAACGCAGCATATTAGTTCTATTAAATATATATATTTGGGTTCCTTAGGGTTTGCTGACAAAGAATATGTACAACGTTATGCAAATAGTCTAGGAATTAACAAGTTATAGCCAAAATAAAATGATGGTGCTGTCAGACAACACCCAAAAATCAGAATCGCTCAGTGGCAGATTTTTTTACACCACCATTGTACGGGAAATGGGCCACAAGTTACATTTGAACTGATTGGCTGGAATGATATGTAAGGCTAAACGCGATTAGTCGGACTATAAATACTATCTTTGGTTGTTAGGGGAGACGTAGGAAGTTAAAATTTTTTCAAATACTTGTCGAAACGTGGCTCCATTGGCTAGACTCGCTGATATACTCACTTAGGAGCGTTAGTTCGAGACCACTAGTCAAATAAGCTTGATAAAGCAACAGTGCGTTGAAGCCAGCTCATATTTTTGCTAAATAAAAGCCTGGAACATAAGCAGATGGGAATTTGTGCCAGTAGTTGTGCCAGAATTCATTGCTAATCAACGTATCTGTGTTTGTTTCCATGAATTGTGGGACCGTGGTCTTGATGGTATTGAGCAGCACCTGGTCAGAGCTTTGCTGAATCCAGAGTCGGACAGCATACTCCTTGGTCCATTTAGCTATCAGTGAGGTGTCTCCAGAGCCCAGGGGAGAATCGAGCAGAGGAGTCTGTTCCTGCCGCCATCACGCAAGATAAGCTGATGTGGCCAGCTGAGCTCAAAATTATGTACCCCCATCTTAAAATGACCTTGTAAAAATAACATTAAGAGGGGAATTAAATTGTGTTAATATCAGGAACTGAGAACATCTCCAATAATAGTTCCCATAAAGACAAACTATTGAAGTCATGATGACAAATACCAACAGAGCTTGAACAAAACAAAACCAGTATTACCTCATATTACCACTACACAACTGACACACATAGGATACTTTTAATAATATATGTCATTACAATATTCATATTGATAAATTCTGTACATATAACTTGTAATTAAAATTGATTGTGATTCCTGGTTCCCTTTGTATTTGAATCAGGACACATATTCATTCATGACAGCAATGAATACATATTGTTATTTGAAAAGTTATCAGTGACTTCTTTAAGATATCCTTGTAGAGTGTTTTATGTATGTGAGTGTCACAGTGTTGTCAAGTGTAGTGGAATAAATTAAATTGTTTATCTGTCTGTTGTTGTTTTGACTTACACTTCATCATACACATACCCTAGACATATAACGTAGTCATCACACTATTCCAGAATAATTCTGACTGAGATATATATATATGTGGCAGCAAGTAAGGTTATCTATAATACACTACTCTTATTAGATATAGATACCTTCACAGCTGATCTCAGTCAGTACACTAAGTCCCCTATAAATATTTATAACATCCCACTTCACCACATATATTGGGGTCTCGCTCTTGGGATTTTGAATCTTTCCCTATTAAAAATATTGGGGGTAATTCACTTCAGGGAATATAAGAATTAAAAGGTATCCTTGGGTGGAATTAAATAAGGTTGAGCTCACGGTGCCTGTGTTGTCCATTAGATATATATTTAGAAATTGAATTGTTGGTTAGACATTGTATAAATTTACCTGATAGACAATGGCGGACCTGGCCAAGTTTCGATCTGCTGCTGTTCAGACTGCAAAAGAGTTAGGATTAGATGGGCAAGTTATGGTTGCCTATGTCACTACGGAATGTGACAAATTTATTGAACGCGAAGAAAGAAGATTAGAAAAAGAGGCCGAAAGAAAGTTAGAGGCTGAGACTAAGAGGTTGCAGATTGAGGCTGAGGCTAAGAAATTGGAGGCAGAAAGAGAAGACAAAAGATTGGCTGCAGAAAGGGAAGAGAAGAAATTAGCTGCAGAAAGGGAAGCAGAAGAAAGAAGATTGGCTGCAGAAAGGGAAGAGAAGAAATTAGCTGCAGAAAGGGAAGAGAAGAAATTAGCTGCAGAAAGGGAAGCAGAAAAGGAGAAGAGATTACAAAGGGAACATGAGTTACGACTAAGGGAGTTTGAGTTTCAGGGCCATGCTCCTGAAAATGGTGCCAGTCCCTTTGCCTCTGATGCCACTGCTAGCCAAGGAGCCTCAACCTCAGCTATGAATTTTCATTTAGATCATTTTGTTGAGAAAGACGATGATATAGAGAGCTACCTAAATAGGTATGAACTATTAGCTACCACGTATGGGTTAGAGAGAGAAAGGTGGAGCTTAAAGTTATCTCAGGGACTTCGTGGGGCAGCTTATGAAGTTTTTGCAAAAATGAGCAGAGGTGATCAGGAAAATTATGACATGCTAAAGCAGGCTCTTTTGTTAAGATATGAAAAGAATGCAGAATTTTATAGGAAAAAATTTAGGAATGCTAAACTACTGTCAGGTGAAACCTATCACCAGTTCTCTGCACGAATAGAGACATACTTGGAGAAATGGACTTCTCTGGGGAAAACCCAAGATCTTAAGGAAATGGTCCTTATAGAGCAATTAAGAGAGTCCATGGCTCCAGACCTGAGAAAGTTTCTCATGGAACAAGGTGCAGAGAGGCTGGGTGAGTTGCTAAATGTTGCTGAAAGGTATCAAGCAGCTCAAGCAGAGGTAACAGGTAATAAAAAGAAACAGGTGGACAACTTTAGGGCACCACAGAACTTTAATAAATTTGATCCTAAGGATCAAAATAAAGGTAAGCACCAATTTGATAGGCCACGGTATGAAAATAAAAATAAATTCCCACAATTCGATGAAAGGAAATATGATGAAAGAAAATCTTTCAACCAAGGAAAAAGGTGGTGTAAAAATTGTAAGATGAACAATCATGACACTGACCATTGTAGAAGGAAACCTCCTCATTTTGCTGCTATGACATCGGGGAAAAAGGAAAAGAAGGGCAAACCTGAAGAATTACAGGAACCATACCACCCCCCAGTGTGTGAAGATGTCATCTGTAATGGTGTCACTATAAGGTGTTTATATGATACCGGTTTAGATTACGATTCCGTTGTGAGTTCTCACCTGGTGCAGGCCGATCAATACACCACAGAAACAGTGGAGATTCAAACTGCAACCAAGGATGTAGCTACCATGACACTTCCCGTCGCCCGAATAAAAGTGAAAACGCGATATGTGGAAGGAATCATAAAAGCAGCAGTGATAAATGAGCCAATCTACCCTCTAATATTGGGGTGTAGATATGTCTTCTTGGGGAATCCCAAGAGACCTGTGATATTGGCAACAGTGCAGACCAGATCACAGTCAAAAAAGGAGGAGGATAATCCCATAAATACTCACCCAGATGAGATGAGGAAGGCACAGGCTGAGGACAAAACACTCAAGCCATGTTTCAAGAAGTTGCCCAAATCTCATACACCTCCAGGCAAGGGAGAGTTTTATATGAAGAACAAACTGATATATAGGAAGGCTGGATCTGAATCCAATGGTCACGGACAGCTGGTCCTTCCCACTTCATATAGGACTAAAGTGTTGGAACTAGGGCATGCGATTCCCTTCAGTGGTCATATGGGAATCAGCGCAACAGGACAGCGAATAGCTTGTCACTATTTCTGGCCAGGAATAACTGAAGATATCAAACGATATGTAAAATCCTGTCCAGAGTGCCAACGAGTAGCACCTAAACATTGGACTGCACCAGCAACTCTGGGGGAAATGCCCATAGTGGGAACACCCTTTGAGAGAGTTGCCGTGGATCTTGTGGGACCTCTCACCCGAACCAAGAGAAGGAACAGCTACATTCTGACTCTGGTGGACACTTGTTCTATGTGGGGAGAGGCAGTAGCCCTGTCATCGATTGATTCTAAACATGTGGCAGAGGCATTGCTCACAATTTTCACAAGGTTAGGCTTTCCCAATCAAATCTTGACTGATAATGGCTCTCAGTTCAAGGGGAAACTAACTGAAGAAGTTTTCAGGATCTTCCAGGCAAAACACTTCCATTGTAGTGTGTATCATCCCCAAGGGAACGGCCAAGTGGAAAGATTTAACGGCACATTGATGTCGATCCTGAGAAAGTTGGCACACGAAAAACCAGATACATGGGACCAGTACCTGCACGCCGCCCTCTTTGCTTATCGGGAGGTACCCCATAGTTCAACCGGTATGGCCCCGGCAACATTATTGTTTGGAAGGCCAATAAAAGGTCCACTCGAAGCTTTGTTAAGAACGTGGACTGATGAAAAGGCAGAGGAAAACATTACATCTTCATACCAATATGTGAATGAGCTGACCACTCGGTTAAAAACTGGCTGGAAACTTGCCAATGAAAATTTGAAACAAGCCAGGAAGAAACATGCTGCCTATTATAACAGGAAGGCGAAAGACAGAAATTTGGCTGTGGGAGAGAAAGTACTGCTTCTTTTGCCCGGGAGTCAGAATAAGTTACAAATTGGATGGCAGGGTCCATATACAGTTCTAGAGAAGGTGTCTAGAACAAATTATAAGATAGATAAGAAGGGGAAAGAAAAAATCTATCATGTGAATCTCCTGAAGAAATATTTGGAAAGAGAACATCAGGAAGAGACACACTTGTTGACCTTGTCCATCGCCATGGAGATGAAAAAGGAACCACTTTCATCATTTGAATATCCATTACACCCCTGTGAGACAGCAGCACAGGTGAAAATCAGTACACATTTAACGAAAACTCAGAAAGAGAGAGTGCAACAGGTTCTAAATAATCATGCAGAGGTGTTAACAGACCGACCAGGGCATACAAACCTATTGGAATATGATATGAAACTGATAGACCCCACACCTGTCTGTATGAAACCATATTCGATTCCGTTTGCTAAGGAGAAAGCTTTGAAGGAAGAGATAGACTATCTATTGAAGGAAGGAATTATTTCGCACAGTGAATCTTCGTATAGTTCCGGTGTTGTACTCTTAAGGAAGCCCTCTGGAGAACATAGACTCTGTATAGATTACAGGAGACTGAATGCTATTACAGAAGGACAGGTGGATCCATTGCCGGATACAAATCAGCTGTTTGCCAGACTAAATAAAGCTAAATATTTCTCAAAAGTGGATCTGAGTAAAGGATACTATCAGATTCCAGTAAAGCCTGAGGTTAGACCATACCTAGCTTTTAGTGCCTCAGAAGGACACTATGAGTTTAATAGATTGCCATTTGGATTGAAGAATGCGCCTAGTGTCTTCTCTAGAATGATGAGAAAATTATTGGACCCTCTGAATAATCCATGTATAACAAATTTCATGGATGATATCCTTATAGCAACAGAAACATTTGAGGAACACATTGACTCTCTGAACATGCTGTTTAATCGACTTAGGGAGGCAAATTTAACAGCCCGACCAACCAAATGTTGCGTTGGATGTAAAGAATTGGAATTTTTGGGACACACAGTTTATCAGGGAAACATGACCCCTGACCCAAAGAATTTAGAGAAACTACAGAAAGCCCCGAGACCACAAACCAAGAAGGACGTGAGATCCTTTGTCTCATTATGTGGTTTCTACCAGAAGTATATCAAAAACTTTAATTCCATATGTGCACCGTTAACTGATTTGACACGTAAAGGACATCCAGATCGCATTACATGGACACCACAATGTGAAATGACTTACCAAGAATTGAAGGAAAAGCTCACAAGTAAACCCATTTTGAAATTACCTGACTTAAGTCAAGAATTCATAGTAAGGACGGATGCAAGTAATATTGGGTTAGGTGCAACTCTACTACAGAAATCAGATGCATTGGATGGGGAATTAAGCCCAGTGGCATATGCTAGCAGAAAATTGAATAAAGCTGAAATCAATTACTCAACTAGCGAAAAAGAATGTCTTGCAGTAATATGGGCAATAAAGAAATTCAATATTTATCTGTATGGGAAGGCCTTTAAGTTGCAAACAGACCACAAACCTTTATCGTTTCTAGCACAGGCTAGGCATGAGAACTCCAGGTTACTCCGATGGTCTTTACTTTTGGCTCCATATAATTTTAGCATTGAGTATATATATGGAAAAACAAATTTGGGAGCGGATTTTTTAAGCCGCCATCCGTGTGATGAGAATCACCGTAAACCCCAGAAATAATAATAAATTTCTCTATGTGTATATAGAATAAAGGACTGACATATAATGTCTGTTTTAAGAGGGGAGATGTCGTGGAATATTCTAATCCACATATATAAATTATCAAGTAAATATAAAGCCTAACAAATAAATCTAATAAAGAAAAGAGCAATGGTAAAATAACAGTGCTGTCACAAGGAATGTACTCGAAATCCCCTTTGTTTTATGCTTCGTCTGCAAATTGTAACGCTTTCACGTTGATAGTAAAAGCCTACTATATTATTACCCGCTTTCTTCAATGAAACGTGTGCTGTATTTCTAAGAAAAACATTGAGAGGCAGACTGCGTAATGACCTAGATTAATCCTAACATTAATTATATTACGTTACCAAAACGAACGAACAGATGGACTCAAATAGAAAGAGAGAGGGGCGAATAAAATCAGGAACGCATGCAACACGCGTCGCGCGATACACAATTACTACTATCACGCGTGTAAGGCCACATGCACTAATTTTTTTTTTCAGACGGACAGTGATAAATTCACTACCCTTCCCAGAGTTAGGTTTTAAAATCACAAAAAACGCTTATTAGGAAAGATAACAATAGATGGGTTTACGTTTGAAAACATTACAGTACCCAGACAGCACATCTTCGAAACAGGAGGTAGAAGGAATTGCATATTTTGAACGCAGCATATTAGTTCTATTAAATATATATATTTGGGTTCCTTAGGGTTTGCTGACAAAGAATATGTACAACGTTATGCAAATAGTCTAGGAATTAACAAGTTATAGCCAAAATAAAATGATGGTGCTGTCAGACAACACCCAAAAATCAGAATCGCTCAGTGGCAGATTTTTTTACACCACCATTGTACGGGAAATGGGCCACAAGTTACATTTGAACTGATTGGCTGGAATGATATGTAAGGCTAAACGCGATTAGTCGGGCTATAAATACTATCTTTGGTTGTTAGGGGAGACGTAGGAAGTTAAAATTTTTTCAAATACTTGTCGAAACGTGGCTCCATTGGCTAGACTCGCTGATATACTCACTTAGGAGCGTTAGTTCGAGACCACTAGTCAAATAAGCTTGATAAAGCAACAGTGCGTTGAAGCCAGCTCATATTTTTGCTAAATAAAAGCCTGGAACATAAGCAGATGGGAATTTGTGCCAGTAGTTGTGCCAGAATTCATTGCTAATCAACGTATCTGTGTTTGTTTCCATGAATTGTGGGACCGTGGTCTTGATGGTATTGAGCAGCACCTGGTCAGAGCTTTGCTGAATCCAGAGTCGGACAGCATACTCCTTGGTCCATTTAGCTATCAGTGAGGTGTCTCCAGAGCCGAGGGGAGAATCGAGCAGAGGAGTCTGTTCCTGCCGCCATCACGCAAGATAAGCTGATGTGGCCAGCTGAGCTCAAAATTATGTACCCCCAGCTTAAAATGACCTTGTAAAAATAACATTAAGAGGGGAATTAAATTGTGTTAATATCAGGAACTGAGAACATCTCCAATAATAGTTCCCATAAAGACAAACTATTGAAGTCATGATGACAAATACCAACAGAGCTTGAACAAAACAAAACCAGTATTACCTCATATTACCACTACACAACTGACACACATAGGATACTTTTAATAATATATGTCATTACAATATTCATATTGATAAATTCTGTACATATAACTTGTAAGTAAAATTGATTGTGATTCCTGGTTCCCTTTGTAATTGAATCAGGACACATATTCATTCATGACAGCAATGAATACATATTGTTATTTGAAAAGTTATCAGTGACTTCTTTAAGATATCCTTGTAGAGTGTTTTATGTATGTGAGTGTCACAGTGTTGTCAAGTGTAGTGGAATAAATTAAATTGTTTATCTGTCTGTTGTTGTTTTGACTTACACTTCATCATACACATACCCTAGACATATAACGTAGTCATCACACTATTCCAGAATAATTCTGACTGAGATATATATATATATATGTGGCAGCAAGTAAGGTTATCTATAATACACTACTCTCATTAGATATAGATACCTTCACAGCTGATCTCAGTCAGTACACTAAGTCCCCCTATAAATATTTATAACATCCCACTTCACCACATTACTTAGCAGGTGGTAAATGTTTAAATGACCAATTTTAAGCCCTGATAGTTTAAGCCATGAATTAGTGATATTTCCTATATTTTGATTAGAGTGTTTGCACTCTGACATGATAATAGTCAATAGGAAAGAAAGAATGAGGGGAGTAGGAATGAGTAAGAAGCAATAAAATTGGTACACAATGGTTAATACAAAATTGTAAACAAGTTATAAAATATACACTGCAATATATTTCTCTAAAGTCTGTGGACACTGTTTACAGTATCTTAATCTTTACAAAAAGTGCGGTTTTAATCTTAAAATACAGTCTGTTCCGAACAAAAAGGAATATTTTTACTTCAATCACAGTCAATGTAGAGAGTTAATCTTTTCGGGACAGTTAAAGGTCCACGCTGTGACTTAGCTTGTTAGTTTTGCGAGGATTTCCTAATTTTCCTCAACACGAAAAAACAAAGGTGCAGATGTAAAAGAGATGTAAAAGAGAATGGTGAGCGTAGGAATGAGAGGAATAAGCACAGAGATAATAATAAGAAGACAATAATAGTATTAATATGATAGAGTTATTACAAAAATGAAAACAAATTTAGATACGCCCTGCTCTAAAGACTCCGGAGCAGTTTACTGTAACTTGATTCTTGCACACACAAAATATCAGTTTACTTGCCTTAAGCACAATCTGTTTCGAACAGAAAGAAATGTTAAACAGACAATGTAAAAAAAAAAAAATAAACATCTAAAAGTGATAGTTAAAGTTCTACGCTGATACTCAGCTATGTCTTTTATCCCAGGACAAAAAACACTAAAGTGCTTGCGAAGAGAACGCGTCAGGTCGAACGTTAAACTGCAAACTTGTTTTAAAAACAGTTTTAAGTTAGTAGATTAGGCATTGCTTGGTCTTAATCTTGTTCCGTAGAGCCGTTTATAGACATCTGAAGAGCCTGCATTAATATTTCTGGACTATATTGAGTAAGTTGCCGTAAAACGGATGAACTGTGAGAATTCCTTTCTGGGCGAGTGGAGACGGGGTGAGGAAACTCTCATTTTCTTGCTGTAGTTCCTGCGTTGCGATTACAGTACTTTGCAAAAAAAATGGCAGTCATATTGCTCAGCTAAATATGCTGAAATCTAATTAAATATGCATGTTCTGCCCCAAATTTGCACTACACTTAAGTGAGCAAACACTACCAAAAGTAAAAAAAAATTAGCGTAGAGTACTGTCCCTTGATAATAGAGCAGACGACAATTTCTAATGCTAGTGGCAGAAAATGGATACAAAGACAAAGTGTATGTTAATTTCACAGCTTTGGAATGAAGGAAATCAAACATGTTCCAACATTTCTAAAACCTTGAACATTCCTGAGCGGACTGACTACAAAGTTGTGAGTAAATTAAACGCAGGTAATGGAATCGAGCGAAAAGAAGGTAGTGGGGGTCCAAGAATTTTGGACACAAAGGACCATCGGCGTCTCGCCCAAATCGTTCGGGCTGGGCCAATGAAGAGTGTAGAAAACATACGGCAGCGCATGATCGAGTTGGGAAGCCCAGAGGTATCTAATGCTACTGTCAACCGGGAGCTACACAGGATGAATTACACAAAAAAGCGGGTAATTTCGTCACCATTGCTCACAGAGACTCACAAACAGATGCGCTTGAACTGGTGCCACGAACACCAAAATTTGTCATGGGACAATGCGATTTTTTCAGATGAATGTTCTGTTTGGTCTTATCCTGCCCAAATAAATATTTGGACGAAAGACTCTATAACGCCTGTGTACCAGCGACCGAAACATACCCAGAAATTCCATCTTTTGGGAGGGGTGTCAGCAAGAGGTGCCACCCCACTGTGTGTTTTCACAGGAATTCTCACGAAAGAAAGGCACATCGACATACTAGAGGGACACCTTCTGCCATTTATGCAGGTCATGTACCCCGATGGGTGCACATTTCAACATGACAATGACCCAAAGCATACAGCTCATACCACCAAAGCATGGCTGCAAGAGAAGAATGTGATAGTGCTGAAGTGGCCCAGCAACAGTCCCGACCTAAACCCAATTGAAAACGTTTGGGCACTACTCAAGAATCATTTAAAAAAGAGTGGACTCAGAGACGTTGAACAATTGAAGAAGGTAGCTGAAAAATACCGGGAAAGTCTGACTCACAATTACCTACAAACATTTGTGGGAAGTATGCCTCATCGCATCCAGGCTTGCCTTGCTGGAGAAGGCAACATTATATTGTACTGAAACCACTGTTAATAGATAGGGGAGATATCAATCTTCCTCTGGACATACAGTTTTTATTATTATTTGCTTCTATGAGTGTGCTGCGTTGCGAAAATATGACTGCCATTTTTTTTTGCAAAGTACTGTAAGTGATTTATGGGTGTTACTTGTAGTCCAGTCTTTCCATCTGTCCAGTGGTGTCTGTTGTGCAGTTAGCAGCTGGCGTGTCTGTAGTGGGGGGATACATTTGGTCATAAAGATTAGTGTGGGAGGTGGGCTTAAGTGTAGCTTTTCTAGATACATGCATGTCAGCCGAGGATGGTAACTGATGGTTATGAGCTGTGGTGCCTGGGTTTACTGAGTTAAGTGTATAATTTGTGTCCCTGGTGGATGAATGTGTGTGTTTCTGGTGTGTCCTCTGAGGAAACTTTAGATTTTTGGCTAGGTAACTGGTCCCTAGTTTAGAAGTGTGCACTTGATCTCTGTATAGCAGTTTTTTTGGCGCACATGCCTTAGAAGTGAAAAAGGGTGTGTTGTTTATGAAAGACGTGTTATGTTTTGAACAAAAAGTGTAAAGCACCTTGTTGTTGATATCCAGTTTGGCGTGCTTTACCATAGCTGGGTGGAATAATTGACGAAATATATGTGGATGTGTTGGGAAATTTGTGTTTTATGGTGTCAATCATTCTGGAGATGTCTGATAGGTTAAGAGTGTGTCCATTTGTGCTGTCGTTTATCCCTACATGTATTGTTTTCTTTATGTTGGTGTTTGTGTTGAGACGGCTTATTTCATTGGTAACTCCTACTATTCCGGCTCCAGGTAATGGTATAACAGTGACTATTTCCCCTGGTGTTGTTGACATTCGATCGCTGTGAATGCCATTTAGCAATGAGTCCCCTATAATAATGTTAGTTGTGTTGTGAGGAATGTGACGATCAGGATGTGGTTGAGGTCGTGTGCGACGGCGTTGTTGGTGCCATTGCTGGCTGTCTTGCAGTAGGTGGTTGTGGTGAAGTGGGATGTTATAAATATTTATAGGGGACTTAGTGTACTGACTGAGATCAGCTGTGAAGGTATATATATCTATTAAGAGTAGTGTATTATAGATAACCTTACTTGCTACCACATATCTATATATCTCAGTCAGAATTATTCTGGAATAGTGTGATGACTACGTTATGTGTCTAGGGTATGTGTATGATGAAGTGTAAGTCACAACAACAGACAGATAAACAATTTAATTTAATCCACTACTCTTGACAACACTGTGACACTCACATACATATAACACTCTATGAGAATATCTTAAGGAGTCACTGATAACTTTTCAAATAACAATATGTATTCATTGTTGTCATAAAGGTATATGTGTCCTGATTCAAATACAAAGGAACCAGGAATCACAATCAATTTTAATTACAAGTATATGTACAGACTTTATCAATATGAATATTGTAGTGACATATATTATTAAAAATATCCTATGTGTGTCAGTTGTGTAGTAGTAATATGAGGTAATACTGGTTTTGTTTTGTTCAAGCTCTGTTGGTATTTGTCATCATGACTTCAATAGTTTGTCTTTTGGGACTAGTATTGGAGATGTTCTCAGTTCCTGATATTAAGACAATTAAATTCCCCTCTGAATGTTATTTTTACAAAGTCATTTCAAGATGAGGGGACATAATGTTGAGCTCAGCTGGCCAAATCAGCTTATCTTGCGTGATGGCGGCAGGAAAGGACTCCTCTGCTCGAATTCTCCCCTGGGCTCTGGAGACACCTCACTGATAGCTAAAAAGACCAAGGAGTATGCTGTCCGACTCTGGATTCAGCAAAGCTCTGACCAGGTGCTGCTCAATACCATCAAGACCACGGTCCCTGAAAACAAGAAGGATGTACCTTCTACTTCATAACTAATTTATACTCTCTTTTTACACTGAGCACAATACATCACAAACATTGAGTTCAGAGCGTTAGGCCAACTGTCAGCTTCATCTGAAATACTTTATACCAGTATTTACCTCCTTAATGGTTACCACGCCTCTGCACTTCCAGCATTATTTCTGTCTAATCAATCATCCAGGTGTCAGTGTACTATTTGGCCATTCCATGCCGTTTTACTTTCCTCCGACACCTTCTGTTCAGGCTGGAGCATTATAGGCTTTACATCATGTTTGCCACTGAACTACACATATATACAGGCATAAATTAACAATTCACATTCAATTTTCATTAAAAGATACTGAATGGTTCAAGCTTACCACAATTCATAGAATAAACACAGATACGTTGATTAGCAATGAATTCTGGCACAAATTCCCATCTGCTTATGTTCCAGGCTTTTATTTAGCAAAATATGAGCTGGCTTCAACGCACTGTTGCTTTATCAAGCTTATTTGCACTAGTGGTCTCGAACTAACGCTCCTAAGTGAGTATATCAGCGAGTCTAGCCAATGAGGCCACGTTTCGACAAGTGTTTGAAAAAATGTTACCTTTTCTCGTCTCCCCTAACAACGAAAGATAGTATTTATAGCCCGACCAATCGTGGTTAGTCTTTCATTTGTTGCGCTCCAATCAATTTGGAGTTTACATGGTAGGCTATTTCTGTAACGTAAGGTTTTTTTCAAACACGTTACAAAAAAATTTTATGAGCAGAAATGATTTTATGCTGTCAGGCATCCCCACTATTTTATTTTGGTTATAATTTATTAATTCCTGGACTATTTGCGTAACGTTTTACATATTCTTTGTCAGCAAGCCCTAAGGAACCCAAATATCCAAATTTAAAAGAGCTACGTGGCTGCGTTCAAAATATGCAATTTCTTCTACCTCCTGTTTCGAAGATGTGCTGTCTGGGTACTGTAATGTTTTCAAACGTAAACCCATCTATTGTTATCTTTCCTAATAAGCGTTTTTTTTTTTTTGATTTTAAAACCTAACTCTGGGAAGGGTAGTGTATTTTATCACTGTCCGTCTGAAAAAAGTTAGTGCATGTAGTCTTACACGCGTGATGGCAGCATTTGTGTATCGCGCGACGCGTGTTTAGTGTTCGGCTTTCTGCCTCTCCCTTCTCGCTATCCTTTAGTCCATCTGTCTTTCGTTTTGGTAACATAGTGTAGAAAAAGACATGAATGGAATTTAAAATTTAGGTCAACTTGCATATTTCAAGGTTTTTCTTAGAAAGGCAGCACATTTTATTGTGTGTTTGGGAAACGCGTGTATAATACAGAAGCTTTTAATATCAACGTGAAAGCGTTACAATTTGCAGACGAAGCAGAAAACAAGGGGGATTTCGAGTACATTCTTTGTGACAGCACTGTTATTTTACCATTGCTCTTTTCTTTATTAATTTTATTTGTTAGGCTTCATATTTACCTAATAATTTATATATGTGGATTAGAATATTCCACGACACCTCCCCTCTTAAAACAGACATTATATGTCAGTCCTTTATTCTATATACACATAGAGAAATTTATTATTATTTCTGGGGTTTACGGTGATTCTCATCACACGGATGGCGGCTTAAAAAATCCGCTCCCAAATTGGTTTTTCCAGATATATACTCAATGCTAAAATTATATGGAGCCAAAAGTAAAGACCATCGGAGTAACCTGGAGTTCTCATGCCTAGCCTGTGCTAGAAACGATAAAGGTTTGTGGTCTGTTTGCAACTTAAATGCCTTCCCATATAGATAAATATTGAATTTCTTTATTGCCCATATTACTGCAAGACATTCTTTTTCGCTAGTTGAGTAGTTGATTTCAGCTTTATTCAACTTTCTGCTAGCATATGCCACTGGGCTTAATTCCCCATCCAATGCATCTGATTTCTGTAGTAGAGTTGCACCTAACCCAATATTACTTGCATCCGTCCTTACTATGAATTCTTGACTTAAGTCAGGTAATTTCAAAATGGGTTTACTTGTGAGCTTTTCCTTCAATTCTTGGTAAGTCATTTCACATTGTGGTGTCCATGTAATGCGATCTGGATGTCCTTTACGTGTCAATTCAGTTAACGGTGCACATATGGAATTAAAGTTTTTGATATACTTCTGGTAGAAACCACATAATGAGACAAAGGATCTCACGTCCTTCTTGGTTTGTGGTCTCGGGGCTTTCTGTAGTTTCTCTAAATTCTTTGGGTCAGGGGTCATGTTTCCCTGATAAACTGTGTGTCCCAAAAATTCCAATTCTTTACATCCAACGCAACATTTGGTTGGTCGGGCTGTTAAATTTGCCTCCCTAAGTCGATCAAACAGCATGTTCAGAGAGTCAATGTGTTCCTCAAATGTTTCTGTTGCTATAAGGATATCATCCATAAAATTTGTTATACAGGGATTATTCAGAGGATCCAATAATTTTCTCATCATTCTAGAGAAGACACTAGGCGCATTCTTCAATCCAAATGGCAATCTATTAAACTCATAGTGTCCTTCTGAGGTACTAAAAGCTAGGTATGGTCTAACCTCAGGCTTTACTGGAATCTGATAGTATCCTTTACTCAGATCCACTTTTGAGAAATATTTAGCTTTATTTAGTCTGGCAAACAGCTGATTTGTATCCGGCAATGGATCCACCTGTCCTTCTGTAATAGCATTCAGTCTCCTGTAATCTATACAGAGTCTATGTTCTCCAGAGGGCTTCCTTAAGAGTACAACACCGGAACTATACGAAGACTCACTGTGCGAAATAATTCCTTCCTTCAATAGATAGTCTATCTCTTCCTTCAAAGCTTTCTCCTTAGCAAACGGAATCGAATATGGTTTCATACAGACAGGTGTGGAGTCTATTAGTTTCATATCATATTCCAATAGGTTTGTATGCCCTGGTCGGTCTGTTAACACCTCTGCATGATTATTTAGAACCTGTTGCACTCTCTCTTTCTGAGTTTTCGTTAAATGTGTACTGATTTTCACCTGTGCTGCTGTCTCACAGGGGTGTAATGGATATTCAAATGATGAAAGTGGTTCCTTTTTCATCTCCATGGCGATGGACAAGGTCAACAAGTGTGTCTCTTCCTGATGTTCTCTTTCCAAATATTTCTTCAGGAGATTCACATGATAGATTTTTTCTTTCCCCTTCTTATCTATCTTATAATTTGTTCTAGACACCTTCTCTAAAACTGTATATGGACCCTGCCATCCAATTTGTAACTTATTCTGACTCCCGGGCAAAAGAAGCAGTACTTTCTCTCCCACAGCCAAATTTCTGTCTTTCGCCTTCCTGTTATAATAGGCAGCATGTTTCTTCCTGGCTTGTTTCAAATTTTCATTGGCAAGTTTCCAGCCAGTTTTTAACCGAGTGGTCAGCTCATTCACATATTGGTATGAAGATGTAATGTTTTCCTCTGCCTTTTCATCAGTCCACGTTCTTAACAAAGCTACATATGGACCTTTAATTGTGTGGACCTATTTGTCCATGCACCGGTATGGTCTCTTCCACTCGAAGCTTTATAGTGATGATTTTTCCTCCCAGAATTATCATTCACAAAACGACCGCTACCAATTTTTCTTTTGGGGCTTTCTCCCCACTTAAAATTCTTGATGAGAGATTTCCTCTCTACATCCTCTTCCTCCAGTTTGTTTAAGTCCGATTGAGGGATTTTCGGCTTATCCTGGGGTAAGACATCTTTTTGCACTCTCCGCATAGTGGCCATTGTAAAACAGTTAAGTGAAGCTTGTCCGTGAAAAGGGGCTTCCCATTCCATTTGGTCCACTTTATCAAATCTATTTTTCTTTTTATTATCAGGCCTAATTTTGCCCCGTGGCGTGTCCAGGTCCTGATCCATGTTCCCACTTGTGGGTGTTCCCTCATGTGCTATGCTACACCTTTCTACAAAATTCTCAATGTCCCATCTTGCTTTGGGCCAATAATAATTGTGAGCCACCTTTTGAATGATGGTACCTATCTTCTCATGGTCCCCATCTGGTTTCACATGTAGGCTCCTTATTAAGTCTGCCCTATATCTTTTAGGAAGAACCAGCTGTCCGTGACCTTTGGATCTAGCTCCAGTCTTCCTATACATCAACTTGTTTTTCATGTAAAATTCTCCCTTGCCTGGAGTTGTATGACAAGTTGACAATTTTCTGAAACAAGGCTTGAGTGTTTTATCCCCAGCCTGTGCCTTCCTCATCTCTTCTGGAGTGGTATCTAACATAATATCCTCCTCCTGTCTTGAGGTCGACCTGACCTGAAGGGTTGCCATATACACAGGTTTCCTTCTGCAACGGTCAGTGTCATGATTGTCCATCTGACAATTCTTACACCACCTTTTTCCTTGGTTGAAAGATTTTCTTTCATCATATTTCCTTTCATCGAATTGTGGGAATTTATTTTTATTTTCATACCGTGGCCTATCAAATTGGTGCTTACCTTTATTTTGATCCCTAGGATCAAATTTATTAAAGTTCTGTGGTGCCCTAAAGTTATCCACTTGTTTCTTTTTATTACCTGTTACCTCTGCTTGAGCTGCTTGATACCTTTCAGCAACATTTAGCAACTCACCCAGCCTCTCTGCACCTTGTTCCATGAGAAACTTTCTCAGGTCTGGAGCCATGGACTCTCTTAATTGCTCTATAAGGACCATTTCCTTAAGATCTTGGGTTTTCCCCAGAGAAGTCCATTTCTCCAAGTATGTCTCTATTCGTGCAGAGAACTGGTGATAGGTTTCACCTGACAGTAGTTTAGCATTCCTAAATTTTTTCCTATAAAATTCTGCATTCTTTTCATACCTTAACAAAAGAGCCTGCTTTAGCATGTCATAATTTTCCTGATCACCTCTGCTCATTTTTGCAAAAACTTCATAAGCTGCCCCACGAAGTCCCTGAGATAACTTTAAGCTCCACCTTTCTCTCTCTAACCCATACGTGGTAGCTAATAGTTCATACCTATTTAGGTAGCTCTCTATATCATCGTCTTTCTCAACAAAATGATCTAAATGAAAATTCATAGCTGAGGTTGAGGCTCCTCGGCTAGCAGTGGCATCAGAGGCAAAGGGACTGGCACCATTTTCAGGAGCATGGCCTTGAAACTCAAACTCCCTTAGTCGTAACTCATGTTCCCTTTGTAATCTTTTATCTTCTGCTTCCCTTTCTGCAGCTAATTTTCTTTCTTCTCTTCCCTTTCTGCAGCTAATTTCTTCTCTTCTCTTTCTGCAGCAATCTTCTTTCTTCTGCTTCCAATTTCTTAGCCTCAGCCTCAATCTGCAACCTCTTAGTCTCAGCCTCAAATTGCAACCTCTTAGTCTCAGCCTCTAACTTTCTTTCGGCCTCTTTTTCTAATCTTCTTTCTTCGCGTTCAATAAATTTGTCACATTCCGTAGTGACATAGGCAACCATAACTTGCCCATCTAATCCTAACTCTTTTGCAGTCTGAACAGCAGCAGATCGAAACTTGGCCAGGTCCGCCATTGTCTATCAGGTAAATTTCTACAATGTCTAACCAACAATTTAATCTCTAAATATATCTAATGGACAACACAGGCACCGTGAGCTCAACCTTATTTAATTCCACCCAAGGATACCTTTTAATTCTTATATTCCCTGAAGTGAATTACCCCCAATATTTTTAATAGGGAAAGATTCAAAATCCCAAGAGCGAGACCCCAATATATGTGGTGAAGTGGGATGTTATAAATATTTATAGGGGACTTAGTGTACTGACTGAGATCAGCTGTGAAGGTATCTATATCTATTAAGAGTAGTGTATTATAGATAACCTTACTTGCTACCACATATCTATATATCTCAGTCAGAATTATTCTGGAATAGTGTGATGACTACGTTATGTGTCTAGGGTATGTGTATGATGAAGTGTAAGTCACAACAACAGACAGATAAACAATTTAATTTAATCCACTACTCTTGACAACACTGTGACACTCACATACATATAACACTCTATGAGAATATCTTAAGGAGTCACTGATAACTTTTCAAATAACAATATGTATTCATTGTTGTCATAAATATATGTGTCCTGATTCAAATACAAAGGAACCAGGAATCACAATCAATTTTAATTACAAGTATATGTACAGAATTTATCAATATGAATATTGTAGTGACATATATTATTAAAAATATCCTATGTGTGTCAGTTGTGTAGTGGTAATATGAGGTAATACTGGTTTTGTTTTGTTCAAGCTCTGTTGGTATTTGTCATCATGACTTCAATAGTTTGTCTTTTGGGACTAGTATTGGAGATGTTCTCAGTTCCTGATATTAAGACAATTAAATTCCCCTCTGAATGTTATTTTTACAAAGTCATTTCAAGATGAGGGGACATAATGTTGAGCTCAGCTGGCCAAATCAGCTTATCTTGCGTGATGGCGGCAGGAAAGGACTCCTCTGCTCGAATTCTCCCCTGGGCTCTGGAGACACCTCACTGATAGCTAAAAAGACCAAGGAGTATGCTGTCCGACTCTGGATTCAGCAAAGCTCTGACCAGGTGCTGCTCAATACCATCAAGACCACGGTCCCTGAAAACAAGAAGGATGTACCTTCTACTTCATAACTAATTTATACTCTCTTTTTACACTGAGCACAATACATCACAAACATTGAGTTCAGAGCGTTAGGCCAACTGTCAGCTTCATCTGAAATACTTTATACCAGTATTTACCTCCTTAATGGTTACCACGCCTCTGCACTTCCAGCATTATTTCTGTCTAATCAATCATCCAGGTGTCAGTGTACTATTTGGCCATTCCATGCAGTTTTACTTTCCTCCGACACCTTCTGTTCAGGCTGGAGCATTATAGGCTTTACATCATGTTTGCAACTGAACTACACATATATACAGGCATAAATTAACAATTCACATTCAATTTTCATTAAAAGATACTGAATGTTTCAAGCTTACCACAATTCATGGAAACACAGATACGTTGATTAGCAATGAATTCTGGCACAAATTCCCATCTGCTTATGTTCCAGGCTTTTATTTAGCAAAATATGAGCTGGCTTCAACGCACTGTTGCTTTATCAAGCTTATTTGCACTAGTGGTCTCGAACTAACGCTCCTAAGTGAGTATATCAGCGAGTCTAGCCAATGAGGCCACGTTTCGACAAGTGTTTGAAAAAATGTTACCTTTTCACGTCTCCCCTAACAACGAAAGATAGTATTTATAGCCCGACCAATCGTGGTTAGTCTTTCATTTGTTGCGCTCCAATCAATTTGGAGTTTACATGGTAGGCTATTTCTGTAACGTAAGGTTTTTTTCAAACACGTTATAAAAAAATTTTATGAGCAGAAATGATTTTATGTTGTCAGGCATCCCCACTATTTTATTTTTGTTATAATTTATTAATTCCTGGACTATTTGCGTAACGTTTTACATATTCTTTGTCAGCAAGCCCTAAGGAACCCAAATATCCAAATTTAAAAGAGCTACGTGGCTGCGTTCAAAATATGCAATTTCTTCTACCTCCTGTTTCGAAGATGTGCTGTCTGGGTACTGTAATGTTTTCAAACGTAAACCCATCTATTGTTATCTTTCCTAATAAGCGTTTTTTTTGATTTTAAAACCTAACTCTGGGAAGGGTAGTGTATTTTAACACTGTCCGTCCAAAAAAGTTAGTGCATGTAGTCTTACACGCGTGATGGCAGCATTTGTGTATCGCGCGACGCGTGTTTAGTGTTCGGCTTTCTGCCTCTCCCTTCTCGCTATCCTTTAGTCCATCTGTCTTTTGTTTTTGGTAACATAGTGTAGAAAAAGACATGAATGGAATTTAAAATTTAGGTCAACTTGCATATTTCAAGGTTTTTCTTAGAAAGGCAGCACATTTTATTGTGTGTTTGGGAAACGCGTGTATGTTGCAGAAGGCCTTTAATATCAACGTGAAAGCGTTACAATTTGCAGACGAAGCAGAAAACAAGGGGGATTTCGAGTACCTTCTTTGTGACAGCACTGTTATTTTACCATTGCTCTTTTCTTTATTAATTTTATTTGTTAGGCTTCATATTTACCTAATAATTTATATATGTGGATTAGAATATTCCACGACACCTCCCCTCTTAAAACAGACATTATATGTCAGTCCTTTATTCTATATACACATAGAGACATTTATTATTATTTCTGGGGTTTACGGTGATTCTCATCACACGGATGGCGGCTTAAAAAATCCGCTCCCAAATTGGTTTTTCCAGATATATACTCAATGCTAAAATTATATGGAGCCAAAAGTAAAGACCATCGGAGTAACCTGGAGTTCTCATGCCTAGCCTGTGCTAGAAACGATAAAGGTTTGTGGTCTGTTTGCAACTTAAATGCCTTCCCATATAGATAAATATTGAATTTCTTTATCGCCCATATTACTGCAAGACATTCTTTTTCGCTAGTTGAGTAGTTGATTTCAGCTTTATTCAACTTTCTGCTAGCATATGCCACTGGGCTTAATTCCCCATCCAATGCATCTGATTTCTGTAGTAGAGTTGCACCTAACCCAATATTACTTGCATCCGTCCTTACTATGAATTCTTGACTTAAGTCAGGTAATTTCAAAATGGGTTTACTTGTGAGCTTTTCCTTCAATTCTTGGTAAGTCATTTCACATTGTGGTGTCCATGTAATGCGATCTGGATGTCCTTTACGTGTCAATTCAGTTAACGGTGCACATATGGAATTAAAGTTTTTGATATACTTCTGGTAGAAACCACATAATGAGACAAAGGATCTCACGTCCTTCTTGGTTTGTGGTCTCGGGGCTTTCTGTAGTTTCTCTAAATTCTTTGGGTCAGGGGTCATGTTTCCCTGATAAACTGTGTGTCCCAAAAATTCCAATTCTTTACATCCAACGCAACATTTGGTTGGTCGGGCTGTTAAATTTGCCTCCCTAAGTCGATCAAACAGCATGTTCAGAGAGTCAATGTGTTCCTCAAATGTTTCTGTTGCTATAAGGATATCATCCATAAAATTTGTTATACAGGGATTATTCAGAGGATCCAATAATTTTCTCATCATTCTAGAGAAGACACTAGGCGCATTCTTCAATCCAAATGGCAATCTATTAAACTCATAGTGTCCTTCTGAGGTACTAAAAGCTAGGTATGGTCTAACCTCAGGCTTTACTGGAATCTGATAGTATCCTTTACTCAGATCCACTTTTGAGAAATATTTAGCTTTATTTAGTCTGGCAAACAGCTGATTTGTATCCGGCAATGGATCCACCTGTCCTTCTGTAATAGCATTCAGTCTCCTGTAATCTATACAGAGTCTATGTTCTCCAGAGGGCTTCCTTAAGAGTACAACACCGGAACTATACGAAGACTCACTGTGCGAAATAATTCCTTCCTTCAATAGATAGTCTATCTCTTCCTTCAAAGCTTTCTCCTTAGCAAACGGAATCGAATATGGTTTCATACAGACAGGTGTGGAGTCTATTAGTTTCATATCATATTCCAATAGGTTTGTATGCCCTGGTCGGTCTGTTAACACCTCTGCATGATTATTTAGAACCTGTTGCACTCTCTCTTTCTGAGTTTTCGTTAAATGTGTACTGATTTTCACCTGTGCTGCTGTCTCACAGGGGTGTAATGGATATTCAAATGATGAAAGTGGTTCCTTTTTCATCTCCATGGCGATGGACAAGGTCAACAAGTGTGTCTCTTCCTGATGTTCTCTTTCCAAATATTTCTTCAGGAGATTCACATGATAGATTTTTTCTTTCCCCTTCTTATCTATCTTATAATTTGTTCTAGACACCTTCTCTAAAACTGTATATGGACCCTGCCATCCAATTTGTAACTTATTCTGACTCCCGGGCAAAAGAAGCAGTACTTTCTCTCCCACAGCCAAATTTCTGTCTTTCGCCTTCCTGTTATAATAGGCAGCATGTTTCTTCCTGGCTTGTTTCAAATTTTCATTGGCAAGTTTCCAGCCAGTTTTTAACCGAGTGGTCAGCTCATTCACATATTGGTATGAAGATGTAATGTTTTCCTCTGCCTTTTCATCAGTCCACGTTCTTAACAAAGCTACATATGGACCTTTAATTGTGTGGACCTATTTGTCCATGCACCGGTATGGTCTCTTCCACTCGAAGCTTTATAGTGATGATTTTTCCTCCCAGAATTATCATTCACAAAACGACCGCTACCAATTTTTCTTTTGGGGCTTTCTCCCCACTTAAAATTCTTGATGAGAGATTTCCTCTCTACATCCTCTTCCTCCAGTTTGTTTAAGTCCGATTGAGGGATTTTCGGCTTATCCTGGGGTAAGACATCTTTTTGCACTCTCCGCATAGTGGCCATTGTAAAACAGTTAAGTGAAGCTTGTCCGTGAAAAGGGGCTTCCCATTCCATTTGGTCCACTTTATCAAATCTATTTTTCTTTTTATTATCAGGCCTAATTTTGCCCCGTGGCGTGTCCAGGTCCTGATCCATGTTCCCACTTGTGGGTGTTCCCTCATGTGCTATGCTACACCTTTCTACAAAATTCTCAATGTCCCATCTTGCTTTGGGCCAATAATAATTGTGAGCCACCTTTTGAATGATGGTACCTATCTTCTCATGGTCCCCATCTGGTTTCACATGTAGGCTCCTTATTAAGTCTGCCCTATATCTTTTAGGAAGAACCAGCTGTCCCTGACCTTTGGATCTAGCTCCAGTCTTCCTATACATCAACTTGTTTTTCATGTAAAAATCTCCCTTGCCTGGAGTTGTATGACAAGTTGACAATTTTCTGAAACAAGGCTTGAGTGTTTTATCCCCAGCCTGTGCCTTCCTCATCTCTTCTGGAGTGGTATCTAACATAATATCCTCCTCCTGTCTTGAGGTCGACCTGACCTGAAGGGTTGCCATATACACAGGTTTCCTTCTGCAACGGTCAGTGTCATGATTGTCCATCTGACAATTCTTACACCACCTTTTTCCTTGGTTGAAAGATTTTCTTTCATCATATTTCCTTTCATCGAATTGTGGGAATTTATTTTTATTTTCATACCGTGGCCTATCAAATTGGTGCTTACCTTTATTTTGATCCCTAGGATCAAATTTATTAAAGTTCTGTGGTGCCCTAAAGTTATCCACTTGTTTCTTTTTATTACCTGTTACCTCTGCTTGAGCTGCTTGATACCTTTCAGCAACATTTAGCAACTCACCCAGCCTCTCTGCACCTTGTTCCATGAGAAACTTTCTCAGGTCTGGAGCCATGGACTCTCTTAATTGCTCTATAAGGACCATTTCCTTAAGATCTTGGGTTTTCCCCAGAGAAGTCCATTTCTCCAAGTATGTCTCTATTCGTGCAGAGAACTGGTGATAGGTTTCACCTGACAGTAGTTTAGCATTCCTAAATTTTTTCCTATAAAATTCTGCATTCTTTTCATACCTTAACAAAAGAGCCTGCTTTAGCATGTCATAATTTTCCTGATCACCTCTGCTCATTTTTGCAAAAACTTCATAAGCTGCCCCACGAAGTCCCTGAGATAACTTTAAGCTCCACCTTTCTCTCTCTAACCCATACGTGGTAGCTAATAGTTCATACCTATTTAGGTAGCTCTCTATATCATCGTCTTTCTCAACAAAATGATCTAAATGAAAATTCATAGCTGAGGTTGAGGCTCCTTGGCTAGCAGTGGCATCAGAGGCAAAGGGACTGGCACCATTTTCAGGAGCATGGCCTTGAAACTCAAACTCCCTTAGTCGTAACTCATGTTCCCTTTGTAATCTTTTATCTTCTGCTTCCCTTTCTGCAGCTAATTTCTTTCTTCTGCTTCCCTTTCTGCAGCTAATTTCTTGTCTTCTCTTTCTGCAGTCAATCTTCTTTCTTCTGCTTCCAATTTCTTAGCCTCAGCCTCAATCTGCAACCTCTTAGTCTCAGCCTCAAATTGCAACCTCTTAGTCTCAGCCTCTAACTTTCTTTCGGCCTCTTTTTCTAATCTTCTTTCTTCGCGTTCAATAAATTTGTCACATTCCGTAGTGACATAGGCAACCATAACTTGCCCATCTAATCCTAACTCTTTTGCAGTCTGAACAGCAGCAGATCGAAACTTGGCCAGGTCCGCCATTGTCTATCAGGTAAATTTCTACAATGTCTAACCAACAATTTAATCTCTAAATATATCTAATGGACAACACAGGCACCGTGAGCTCAACCTTATTTAATTCCACCCAAGGATACCTTTTAATTCTTATATTCCCTGAAGTGAATTACCCCCAATATTTTTAATAGGGAAAGATTCAAAATCCCAAGAGCGAGACCCCAATATATGTGGTGAAGTGGGATGTTATAAATATTTATAGGGGACTTAGTGTACTGACTGAGATCAGCTGTGAAGGTATCTATATCTATTAAGAGTAGTGTATTATAGATAACCTTACTTGCTACCACATATCTATATATCTCAGTCAGAATTATTCTGGAATAGTGTGATGACTACGTTATGTGTCTAGGGTATGTGTATGATGAAGTGTAAGTCACAACAACAGACAGATAAACAATTTAATTTAATCCACTACTCTTGACAACACTGTGACACTCACATACATATAACACTCTATGAGAATATCTTAAGGAGTCACTGATAACTTTTCAAATAACAATATGTATTCATTGTTGTCATAAAGGTATATGTGTCCTGATTCAAATACAAAGGAACCAGGAATCACAATCAATTTTAATTACAAGTATATGTACAGACTTTATCAATATGAATATTGTAGTGACATATATTATTAAAAATATCCTATGTGTGTCAGTTGTGTAGTAGTAATATGAGGTAATACTGGTTTTGTTTTGTTCAAGCTCTGTTGGTATTTGTCATCATGACTTCAATAGTTTGTCTTTTGGGACTAGTATTGGAGATGTTCTCAGTTCCTGATATTAAGACAATTAAATTCCCCTCTGAATGTTATTTTTACAAAGTCATTTCAAGATGAGGGGACATAATGTTGAGCTCAGCTGGCCAAATCAGCTTATCTTGCGTGATGGCGGCAGGAAAGGACTCCTCTGCTCGAATTCTCCCCTGGGCTCTGGAGACACCTCACTGATAGCTAAAAAGACCAAGGAGTATGCTGTCCGACTCTGGATTCAGCAAAGCTCTGACCAGGTGCTGCTCAATACCATCAAGACCACGGTCCCTGAAAACAAGAAGGATGTACCTTCTACTTCATAACTAATTTATACTCTCTTTTTACACTGAGCACAATACATCACAAACATTGAGTTCAGAGCGTTAGGCCAACTGTCAGCTTCATCTGAAATACTTTATACCAGTATTTACCTCCTTAATGGTTACCACGCCTCTGCACTTCCAGCATTATTTCTGTCTAATCAATAATCTAGGTGTCAGTGTACTGTTTGGCCATTCCATGCAGTTTTACTTTCCTCCGACACCTTCTGTTCAGGCGGGAGCATTATAGGATTTACATCATGTTTGCTACTGAACTACACATATATACAGGCATAAATTAACAATTCACATTCAATTTTCATTAAAAGATACTGAATGTTTCAAGCTTACCACAATTCATAGAATAAACACAGATACGTTGATTAGCAATGAATTCTGGCACAAATTCCCATCTGCTTATGTTCCAGGCTTTTATTTAGCAAAATATGAGCTGGCTTCAACGCACTGTTGCTTTATCAAGCTTATTTGCACTAGTGGTCTCGAACTAACGCTCCTAAGTGAGTATATCAGCGAGTCTAGCCAATGGAGCCACGTTTCGACAAGTGTTTGAAAAAATGTTACCTTTTCTCGTCTCCCCTAACAACGAAAGATAGTATTTATAGCCCGACCAATCGTGGTTAGTCTTTCATTTGTTGCGCTCCAATCAATTTGGAGTTTACATGGTAGGCTATTTCTGTAACGTAAGGTTTTTTCAAACACGTTATAAAAAAATTTTATGAGCAGAAATGATTTTATGTTGTCAGGCATCCCCACTATTTTATTTTGGTTATAATTTATTAATTCCTGGACTATTTGCGTAACGTTTTACATATTCTTTGTCAGCAAGCCCTAAGGAACCCAAATATCCAAATTTAAAAGAGCTACGTGGCTGCGTTCAAAATATGCAATTCCTTCTACCTCCTGTTTCGAAGATGTGCTGTCTGGGTACTGTAATGTTTTCAAACGTAAACCCATCTATTGTTATCTTTCCTAATAAGCGTTTTTTTTTATTTTAAAACCTAACTCTGGGAAGGGTAGTGTATTTTATCACTGTTCGTCCAAAAAAGTTAGTGCATGTAGTCTTACACGCGTGATGGCAGCATTTGTGTATCGCGCGACGCGTGTTTAGTGTTCGGCTTTCTGCCTCTCCCTTCTCGCTATCCTTTAGTCCATCTGTCTTTTGTTTTGGTAACATAGTGTAGAAAAAGACATGAATGGAATTTAAAATTTAGGTCAACTTGCATATTTCAAGGTTTTTCTTAGAAAGGCAGCACATTTTATTGTGTGTTTGGGAAACGCGTGTATGTTGCAGAAGGCCTTTAATATCAACGTGAAAGCGTTACAATTTGCAGACGAAGCAGAAAACAAGGGGGATTTCGAGTACCTTCTTTGTGACAGCACTGTTATTTTACCATTGCCCTTTTCTTTATTAATTTTATTTGTTAGGCTTCATATTTACCTAATAATTTATATATGTGGATTAGAATATTCCACGACAGTGGTCAGCGGAATCTTGTGTCAAGTGACATGGGAGTTTCTGTGCCCTGTCATCTTCTGAGGTTGATTCGGAATCTGCTTGTATAGATGGGGTTGACAGATTTCCAAGTCGATTGCTAATTTTTACCTCAATTGGGAATGTTTTATTTGGTCGTAATCTTCTTCCTACATCACTACTAATGTCCTTATGGCTTTTAACGTTATGGTGCTGTCCTGGGCATGCTTTGTTTTGAGGAGTGTGTGTTGGAGAAGGGGTGGGTAAGTTAAGTGGTGTAACTGGAGATTCATGATGAATTGCTTCTCGTGGGCTGTCAGTCACCTCCCCATTTTCCTTTTACTTATTACTTGAAATAGGTAGGTGGTCTAGGCGATGAACCAATCTTGTGTTTTCTCTGCGGAGAGTCATAACTTCACGTCTCAGTGTTTCAAGCTCTGTTTTCAGTGAGCTTTCTATATCCTGCTTGAATTTCTCAATCACGTTTTTCAGAGAACTTTCAATTATAGTTTCCAGCTCCTGACAGAAGTGTTTCTCTGTTCGTTGGTTTAGTGGTTCCAGATCACACTCATTTGCTAGCAGATATTTTGTGGAGCAGGAGTAGACATCTGCTCTATGGACAGGCACTTTTGTTTGCAAGTAGCTGTATCTGGGAGGCAGAATGGGTTGGTCTCGTTCATATTGGATGGGTTATCTGAGGGATCTGAAGAATTGGGGAATACATCATTCAAAGCGTGGTTTACACTCACTTGGAAAGTAGCTGTATCTGGGAGGCAGGATGGGTTGGTCTTGTTCATATTGGATGGGTTATCTGAAGAAGTGATGAATGCATTATTCAAAGTGTGGTTTACACTGACTTCAGTGGGTTGGTTGATGTGAACTTCTAGATAATTTATTGTGGGCTTTTGAGCTGTCAGTCTATTAAAGGTGGGTCCTGTTGGATCAAATATGGGTGGTGTTGGGTCGAAAGTGGGTGGTGTTGGATCACAGGTTGGTGGTGTTAGATCAGGGGTAGGAGGACTGGCTTCAATGGTTAGCTGAGATTGTGTGTTGGCAGACTTGCCTCCTATCATTGTTGGAGAAGAGGTAGGATCAGTTACAAACATGGTTTTATCTAGAGCTGATCTTTGGAGGTGAGAAAAGTTGACGTCTAACCATGTCTGTACGCACTCTGTCACTTCTTGAGCTAAAACTTTATTTTTAGTGTGGTACAGTGGAGGTCCGTGCTTATTTTATCCCCAACAATGGCGTTTAGTTGATCGCTCTGGGTTTCAATAGAACAGCTTTTGTAGTATTCTAGGCAAGTGTGTTTGAAAATTTCGTAATGTTGGCTGTTACGGAAATTCAACAGAGCAACATTGACCCTTGTTCGTTTGTTTGATGGTCAGATGTGGAGGGTTGTTCCAGGCATTAAGTTTTTTTTGTACCGCCTTTTCTTTGTTAAGGCAGTAGCTTTTAGCGACTGTAGAGAGACATAATCTTCCATCTCTGGGTGGTTTTACTGTTGCTGATACGATGATGCTGTTTTCCCCGCTCGCCATGATCACATTACATGCTTGAGGGCGGGCAAGCCCTGTGATTTAGCATTGTCTATTGTTCCCTAGCCAGAAGGTCACAGTCAGAGTTTGGAATGTGTTACAAATGTTTAAGTAGTGTTCGATATATCGAAAAATGGTGGCAGCACACAATGAACACTCCTACCGTCATTCCATACAGAAAAAACAATATTTACACATGAATTTAACACAATTACAAAATAAACAATTTCACTGTATGCCAAACAAAACTGCCAACACATGGATGTATAAACCATCCATATTAAATGGGAACAACTTAGAATAAAATATCCAAAATGTAGAGCCAAATAAAAACACGTATGAAGACACACAACCAGACCACACAGGAACGTGAGCCTGTTATAGTGCTCCAAACAAATGTACTTAGCAGAGGGCATTTGTTTTTATATTTTTCTAAAGTTCGTGGTTACAAGCCATCAGACACTTATGGTGATGGATAAGACATCCACTGATGAAACCTACTGTCAGCATTATAAGGTAGTGTATGTTCTGGAATCCCCAAGTTAAGCTCATCAGAAAGACTCGCAAACAAAAACACACATGGAGACAAGAATTGGAGACAAATGAAAGGGACTAGGCAGACATACAAAGACTTTGAGCTGATGGCAGAGGCCAGGAGGACCTAGCATGAGTTCACGAGTTTGTCGTGGACTATGCTCCTCGAGAAGATGGAAGGGTAACGAATGAAGGAAAGACTTAACAAAACTCTGGAAGCATTTCAACAACTTTTCTTGAACTTACTTTTCAATAAACTGTCCCTGTTACACCAAGAACATATGTAATCGATCGTTTAGGTCTATAATTCCACAGTTGTGGATTAAGAGATTACTCCAGTTAAAGACTTTTTCCATGGAGTACATGGCTGGTTCTCTCTTGTAAAATGTTCACTCTCACAGCAAGGAGGTATCACACTGGTGGATATGCATTGAATTTCTGGAGCACCTGTTACTTCTTTTACTTTTCTATCTTCTGGTGTTCTTTCTATCATGAAATTTTATTTGTTTGTACCAAAATAATACATTAAACGGAAAAAAAAGTGTGCAAACTTACCTTTGAGATTCTTTTCATAGCCATACTGCTAGGTGTAACCGTGATTGAGATATTCAAAGCCTGTAGAGTAAATAAACATGTTACAATACAAGAGTGAAAAGGTTTTCATCATATTTTTCCAGTTGGTTCAAATAACAACTCTATTATATCTTTATCCCATGTAATATGCATGGAGGCATATCTGGAGTCATCCTTATATGACCACCAGTTATGCACAATGCTACAATATATGTATGTGGAAGTGAGCCTATGTCAGTGAGGCTAATTACACCCTCCCTGACTCTTGAAATCATCCACACACTTCCAGGGATTCCCCCTGTGGAAAAACATGTTGAGAACCCAGCATTGCACACCAAGCTTGGAGAAGTCACTTAAGCCCCAGGCGTAATTCTTTGGCTTTGACTTGATTGACTGCATGCAGAAGGATCTCACTGTGGACCCAGTGATAGGCAGGGGAAGCTGAGAAGTGGCTCTGTGCAAGACGTGACAATTCCTTGGGAGAGCCCAGAACCAGAGTACAATATTTTAGCCCAGCATAGTTGGAGAGCCCCCTTGGATGGCGGGGAATACACAGTATGCCATGCACTTCTTACTCCTAGCTTGGGACAAGATGTGACGATCCTTTAAATGCAAGCCAAGCTGGAGAAACTGGAGCTCATGACTTCAGCTCAACATGTTTCGGAATGCCAGAAAAGCCTAGATCTACAGTGTAGATAATATACAACAACTTAGTATTGGCTGCTAAAGAGCGAGAAGCTCAGCAGCCTAACAACAACAAATCCCATGTAATATGTTCGACTGGCAGAGTGATGGCTTCTCACAGCATAGCTACCAGGTTTGAATTAAGGATGGTCATGCTTCAGTCAACCCAGCAGTAAATGGGCACCTGACTGCTCTAGAGTTAGGGAAGGCAAAGGCAGCAAAGAAGGAAACTGGTCCCCCCACCTCTTGAAGCTGGACCTAGTGTACTTAAGTCTCTAATACTTCACTCCCCTACATAAGTATGTGCTATGGAACTACCTTTACCATGTAATACACTTTTTTGCCCCCTCACCTTCTCCATATTAACTGGTATTACTTGGATACACCGCTGTCTTAATGGTACATGACAAAGTAACCATCATTTCTAAATGACCACCATCACTAATCAAAATGGCTTGACAATCATACATAACACTTTGTGTTCTGTACTTCAAAAATCAAGCAGACACTTCATAAGTGTACCTTTAGTATGATCACTTCTTGTAGACACATCATAAATCTGCAGCATAATCAATTCTTGTGTAAAATATTAATTTCTTATGACCAGCTCCCCTAGAAAATTTTAACTTGTCAATCATAAAAATCCAAAAACTCTGTACAAAGACCCAGAAAACCTATTCAAATATTTATTGAAATAATTCGAAACCACCCTGGAAACCTCCCCACTACATATTATATAAAAGGATAATATATCGTCGTTCAATTTTTCTCTTTGCAATAATAGTGATAACGAAGTAGTTGTGAGAACAGTGGAACGTCTTCTTCGATGTCATCCTTGTACGCCACGAACGTCATTAAGGTTAAGATTAGGGTTTGAGTTCAGGGTTAGGATTTCTGACCCATACCCCGTATTACTGTGTCTCAGAATTCTTTTATAAGGTCCTATCGAACACAGGATTTCCCAGTCTGTTAGTGGTAATTGAGTGCAGAAATAGACTAAATGATGACACGATCACATCATCTTTACAGTGTAAATTAAACTCAGACGCTTATTGATATCACCATGGATTTTGTTTTAGAGCTACTTATGACCATCCCTCTCTTCTCCAGCGCTTCCTTCCAGACTTGCAGGTTGGATTGGAGATGTGCCTCTGATTTAGCAATCAGGGCAACATCATCAGCAAATGCCAGCTCTGAAATACAGACCTGTCTCATCTTCCAGTACCCCACTGAATACTTTCTTGTTCTCTCCTTACTAAATTATGCACATAATGTTTAAAATAATCAGTAACATGCTGGCTGCTCTCAGCATTAGCGAAAAATGGTGAATGAACAACACACCACATGGACTCTCGCTAATTCCATATCAATCGAAAAGTAGGCAGCTTGATTTAATTGGTTGATTGTTTTTTTTTGGCGTGGCCTAACATCTCGCAACGTAAATATCGGCTGAGGTGTGGCGCAAGATGATTGTTTCAAATATATATTTCATAATTAGGCCAAAAAAAAAAGTGTACGGAAATTTTGTACAAGGCGTATAAATCTGAAAACGCAAATTTCTTGTACAGATTACGAGTAACCCGTAGCACTTGCCATGTATGATTATGTCTATATATAACATAAAGTGGGTTTTAGTTGTTTAGTACACAAATGTAGTATTCTACTGTAAGTTGTGTGCAATCTCTGCGACAGGTCGACTTTCAGCCGGAGAACCGAGGATGGATTGCAAATACTACTTAAGGTACACTAATTGTACAGGACTAAGGCATGCATGACTGAACTACAATTAGTCGAAACATATTTCAGCAATACATTTACAACAAATAACAAAAGCTATGAAATACAAGGCCCCCTTCCCCAAATAGATATTCCATTCTAATTTGTGTAGGCCTTCCTTACACCCATGGCAGATTTCTGTATTCTGATGTGTTTCTCACAGCTGAAATGAAGAACATTGGGAAGTGTGTTCAATATCATCCAAATCAGCGACCCACGTCATTAGAGATATGATTTCTAAACCTAACTGTAACTCCTTATTACTGCCTCTCTGAATTATTTTTTAAGTCTGTATTGAGCACGTCCCACTGTTTTTTATTACCTGGATAACTTTGCTAATCCAACTATCATTCATTCATTATATTACTACTATGTAGGCCTATTTAACTTGATGCTTGAAACTCAGTGCAATGCTAAATTATCTTTAAAAATATTTTAATTAATCAAACTGCTATGAGTGGGAACATTAGCCTATACAATGTTAATTGTATCTAGGGAAAGCCACTTCTACTAAATGATGAGTTTAGGATTAAGTCAAGGGAAGATGCCGCCATTTATTTACGTCATGTTCCAAAATGACAAGTTTATCTCTATGAACCTAATGTGACCTAATATTCAAACCACCTTTTAGCCAGTTACCAACACTCCAAAATATCGAATGGTAAAGCACTCAAATCTTCTGACCTCCCAAATAATTTATATATACCAACATGAACTGGCTCCTAAATTTATCACGAACGACTGTCCCTTATACAATGAGAAAAACATAAAAAAACTGTAGTAATTGTTTCCATTCAATGACCAGTCAAATTTTTCGAAAAATAAAATGTTGCGTAATTGTTCCCATTCAATGACCAGTCAAAATTTTCAACCATTTCCTTTCTCTTGCGCTTGTGACTCCTACTAACATGGCAGCAGCAACACGAAATCTGAGTGGAAAGGTCGCCATTATAACTGGTAACTTATATTCTTGCACTAACTGTATATCTTACTCTGACAAAAGGTGGCGTCCAGCCGTGTGAAAGTCCAATAACAACTGGTAAAATCCGTATCCTTTTACAAGTAAGAAAGATTGACACAACGAATGGCCGACAAACAGAACAGGAAACTGTCTCGTTTTGGTAATATCTATTTTTAACTTGTTCCGGTTTTACCTCGTGAAAAATTGCAGTAGCGCCCCTATTGTTTGCTCATTCCTCTCATGTACTTTCATATAGGCCTACATCCATTCTTTATATCAATTCTCTCCAGCGTTTTCTTTTCATTTCACGCATTGTCACACTTCCCTCCATTTTTAGGTGAAGGAGGCTTAAACATGGCGGCTTCACAAATGAAGAACGCTTTCGTTCAACGTCCCATTATTGAACTACTTTCATAATGAAGAAAGCAATCATTCAGCATCCCAATAATGTTCTAAATACCGAGTCAGTAAACTGTCTGACTGAACAGAGCATTGCGTCGCGCGGGGAGGGAGACAGCGCTCTGTGCAGAGCGGATCCCGGCGTGTAATGCAGCTTTACATGTGTGACTCAGTTGTACTTGATTCGTGAATGCAGCGGGCATTTTAGTTTGTCTGATTGCCACATATCCTCAAATTTCAACGACTAATATTCATCGTCACGTATTATTTCCTTCTTGAGCTACCAGGCCATGGATCCCAATAAAACCTAATGAATATTTCACTTGTTATCTCAGACCTAAGGGTCTTTTATATTTGGACATGCGCCCTAATATAACCGACTAGGTTGAACGGGACGCGCCTCGCCAAAACGTTTAAAAAAAAAATGGATCCCAATTCGTCGTTTAAAGTCTTTTCAGAGAACATAGTTTCTATTAGTCTGCCCATTCTCATTGTTCTCAAACTATATATTTTTCAGTCTATATTTGCTCTAGCCATGAATCTTTCTGTCTTGAAAGAATGGCTGTAAAGAGATGCACGTAAGTCTATGAAAAAAAAATTTAGTTGACAGGAAACACAGTGGGACGTGGGTCCGATTTCGCCGAAATGATTGTCCGGCGACCGATTGAGCGCCCCGCCCACTCCCACAGGAAACACAGTAATAAGTAGATAGGTTTGGAATCGTAAACCCTATGACGTTGGTGACTTTATAATTCACTGGACCAGTAGCGCCCCTATTGTTTGCTCATTCCTCTCATGTACTTTCATATAGGCCTACATCCATTCTTTATATCAATTCTCTCCAGCGTTTTCTTTTCATTTCACGCATTGTCACACTTCCCTCCATTTTTAGGTGAAGGAGGCTTAAACATGGCGGCTTCACAAATGAAGAACGCCGTTCTTGACAGAGCTGGTATCCCTAGTATTGATACTATTCTGATGCAGTCACAGATTCGCTGGGCAGGTCATGTAGTCCGCATGCCAGACCATCGACTGCCAAAGATACTCTTTTATGGTGAGATACAGAAGGGTAAACGCTCCCATGGTGGCCAAAAGAAGCGCTTCAAAGACACGTTAAAGACGTCATTGAAAACCTTTGACATAAACCCAGACACATGGGAAGCTGCTGCGCAAGACCGAACTGCTTGGCGCACATCTCTTCGTAAAGGTGCAGCGGCATGCGAATCATCCAGAAGAGCAGCAGCGGAACAGCGGAGACAAGCTAGAAAGGACCGTGTAATAAAACCTTCACATGAAGCAAACATTCCCTGCCCACACTGTCCGAGATCTTTCCAGGTCCGCATCGGGCTCATCAGTCACCTTCGTACCCATAGACTAACCTAACATATTCCTAAATAATTGGATGAACAGAGTGGTCTTCATCACCCGTGATGGACGAACAACAACATACATTTGAGCGAAATCTGGCACATGTCCCAGTGTTGTTCATTTCAGTCAAAATTTGAATTAGCTGCAAATGAAATGTAATTTTTTTCTCATTGCTTCAGACTATGTAGACCTATATTCAGTGACGTAACTGCAATATAAGCCCCTGGGCCCACAAATTAAGTGGAGCCCTCCTGATATAATGTCCTCAACAACTATAATCAATATACGGCTGATCTGTACCAATAATTCAACTACTTTCATCATTGTCAGCAGTATGCTTCAGCTCCCATAGGAGCATAGGTCCTCCTGTGCTATGCCATCCACTAAAGATATTTCCATGTCTTTTGTATCCCATTACTTATCTCCTTAACCAGGGAAAGACTATGACATTTAAACCAGGGCTTTAGGCTGGAGCGTGGAGCAGCATGTTTTTACCCGGAGCCAGAGCACAGAAAATTTTGATTGCTCCGCTGCTCCAGTTTATTTTTTTTTATTTTCAAATAAAAATAAATGATTTTATACTAAATGTATACAAATGAAATAGAATATTTATTGGTTTCTTTTATTTGAAATCCGAGTTAATTTTTTAATTTTCTCATATACTGTATATATATATATTTAGCGTTAGTTTAAGTAAGAAAAATAAATATCACACTTTTAAATAAAACAAACAAAAAGTTGTAGACCTCTATGACAGATAAACCTGTTCTTTATTCAGAATAGAACACCTGTATATTACTTAAATGTTAGCAGCACAGCACGGCTGTTTGTACCCTATACCAGAGCACTCTTTTAGTTTCGGTGACCGTAATTCTGACACCGGGTATAAAATTTTCATGTGCACGGTAAACGACTACTGAGGGTTTTGGCGGGGAAAATCAGCTGATGTGTGTGTGTAAAATCAGTAAAATATAAATCATTACACACTCGTTCTGGATAAACACAACGCTAAAATTCTTTTGTGTACTATAACTTTGTGAAATTATATTTGACAGAGTTACAGACTTTTGAAAACAGCGTCATCATTTGAGGAAATTCATAACAGAAGTAATCTTTTTATTAATGTAATATCTAAAAATCGGCCCATTCGTATGAGTTTATAATTATAAAGACTTCTCGAAGGGAAGCTAAAGATTATTTCCACATACTTTTTTTTTTGGTTTCATATCTTGAGAATGTGTGGTAGTCAGTTTTGTGAGTTTGGCATTACAAGAACAAGCATATTGTCACCAGATTTTATAACATTTAAATCACTGCAAACGCATTCCTGATACTCGCAAATCTTAACTCTTAGTATACGAGCGGCCTTTTAGAAAGGCCGATGATCGATCCCCGTCAATAGCGAAAATGTATAGGTGAATGCATGTTTAAAACCACTGAACAATTTAGTTACGTGCATGATATAGGGGTTTCATTTCTTCACATTTTGATATATAACACTTTATGTTATCTTTATAAATAAATTATTTAGTGCAGATCGATCATCGGCCTTTCTGAAAGGCCGCTCGTATACTAAGAGTTAAATAAGGTTGTAAAAAAAGAACTTTTTGTAAAGCACCATCTGTTTTTGCATTTTCATTCATTTATAGGGATACTTAACTAGAGGTATATGAGCGTCAGAAAACATGTAAAGCTATAGATAGATTACTTCCACATACTTTGATCTATCTTTCAAGTCTTGTTAATCTTGTATTTATAATATGAATGTCTTTTTTTTTTTATTGTCTGTGAGATAAGGACTCTTCCATTAGTGTTCTTTGGTAGACAATCCTGTGCACAAAGAATTCTAAGTAACTGTTTGTATATCTTCTTTCATTCACAGATAAAGCATTCTACAGCCTTGTGTTAGACTTGATACTCCCAAATATTCCATTATCTTTATACATACACAAGTAAACTATACTACATAACAACGAAATGGAACATACTTTTTTGCATCATATGAATTGTGCCAGTGCACTGTGCAGAGCCTGTGGCAAGAGAGCATTAACTTCCAAAACAAAAAGTTCAAATCATAAAGCACTAAACTGTTCTAATTACGTTAATGATCTGTTCTTTGTGTTTGGAATTAACGTATCAGATGATAAACCCACAGAGCATTCGACTATATTTTGTAAGAAGTGTTACTTACGAATACAAAACTCAAAAAGGAGGCATAATGAGAAGTGTCTTGAAACAGCCAAGTTACTATCGGAAAACAGCACATCTGGAAAACTATGACCATAATTTAACTATAAGTGAATGTCAACTGTGCAATTATTTTGCAAAGACATCTTTTGGTGTTTTAAAAAACAAAAAGCTGCTCTATCCCCTGTGATGTTCTTTCTGACCCCTCCATGTCTAGTCAGTCAGTTAGCTGTAGTCAGTCAGTCAGTTGTAGTCAGTCAGTTAGTTGTAGTCAGTCAGTTAGCTGTAGTCAGTCAGTTAGCTGTAGTCAGGATAGCTCTGTACAGCAGGAGGTTGATGTGCCAGCTCACACTAGTGATGATATTGTTCAGCTGGAGGTTGGTGAGTCATCTCACATTAAAGGCGATACCATTATTCATTTGGAGGTGGATAACACTACTCACCCTAGCATGCCAGTTTTTGTTGCCACATCTACACCTACCATGTCAGTTATACATACAACAAGTATATCCACCTCGCCTGTCTTCAAAAGCGACATCACAGTACAACAGTTACTTGCTAAGCCACCTTCACAACCACCAACACAAGAGGAAGTAACCCTATTCACATCCATTGTTAGAAAAAAACTAGAAACAGCAAAAAATAACATCATAAAATGCAAAACCAGAAGACAACCTATTGTACTACAAAAACTAATTAAACATAGAAGAGAAACATCAGTCACCAGAACGCCAACAAAACGTAAGCGATCTCAATTTCTCCACACTGTTAGGAAACATATTGCTGGAACATCAACTGACTCACTAGACCTGCAGCAGGCACATGAACTACAACGCTGTTCAGAAACATCACATCAGGAAATTTGCAGGAAAGCAGGCATTGAAAGTAGAGTTAGAATATCCAAAGAATTAGCGATAGCCATGAAGGAAACAGTAGGTCTTACTTGGGCACAGGAGAGAAAACAGAGAATTTTGAAAGACGCGCCAGCGGTATTAAAAATGTAACTTCACAATTAACATTTATAATGGAAACTCATTTGTTACAAATTTCTCCATCTGTGAATGTACAGATTCCTCCTATTAAAAAAAAGGAAGCGTGAATAATAATTGAGCGAAATTTTGGGGCTAGAGCAAATTATGGCAGTTGTTGCGTGAGAGTGACAGAATTAACAGAGTGTGGAAATCATTTAATAGGTGTATGTTTTATTTATTAAATTGAACATTTCGTTCAACTCATGACCATACTCATTTTTACATGACCATCGTGATGCATGATTGAGATAATTTTAGTTCTCTTGTTTTGGGGACAATTGGGTGTGTTATTTTAAGGTAATAAATGTGGACTTGCAATTTAATGTTTCAATAATTAATGTTTGACGCATGAAACCAAAACAAAACTATGATATCTATTTTCTGCAGGTTTTCTACTTTTGATTTCTGTAATTTGTTATGCATGTTGATTGTGATCGTTTTAGTGTAAATTGCATTAGAAACAAATCATAACAAAATATTAAAAAAATGTAAATTTTACACTATTTCAGACTATTATATCTTCTGTTCTGATTGTGATAAAATGTTTGTTCTTGTTCTAAAATTTACTCTAACATTTCTAGTCTAGCTTTACGCAAAATTAAAGCCAGTATTTATAATAAAAAAGTAGCCTAAAAGCATTAATTAAGCCCTATCAAAAGTAAACACCGCCACATTTTTTTCCCGTTAGGAAGTTCACCACGTGACCTCTGTCACGATAGCTATAAATAGCGCGGTCAGGAAAAACTAAAACGTCGCTCGCAAACAGCCGTGACAGACATTTTTAAAATTAGAAATGTCATTAAATTTCAAATTTATTTAAAAACAGGGACCCAAAGATGCAGCAATAGAGAATGCAGTCAGCGACCCATAGCTTGACTGCTTGCATCAGGGTCAGCGAACCAGAGCTGACCAAGACCCTACTCCACCTCCACGTGGTGGTCCTGGAAACAGGCTGCATCACTGCAGTCTGGCTGAGAGAGTAGGGATTGAAGAGGGAAGGCAAACCCGGTCCCAAAATATGCCGTGCTGAAGTTGGATGTGTCAGCCGAAAGGCACAGATATCACAGCTCCGGTGTAAACAGACACAACGCAACCAACGTCCTTTTCAGGACGAACGAGGAAGAAGAAGAAGAATTTAAAAACAAATCAGCTCCTTTTCATCAAGTGTCGTCATGATCATCAATTTATTTTGCTTCCCTTACGGAAGATGCAGTCACCAATGTAGCTGGTCTTCTTGTGTGAAGCCTGCACCAAGCAGTCACATGATCTTGCAGCGGTGGTTTCTGTGGTAATTTTTTTTTTTTTACATGATGAGGTTGCTAGCCCCATGTAACATCATATTAGTCACACAACATGCATGAGGATGCAGTAGTCCTCATTGTTTTTTGGTAACTAAATGCGGCAAATTTCAAGTCTGCATGTAATGTTCCCAGCCTATCCACACACACCCCCCATAATTAATCAGTCTTACGGCTTAAGAAATTCATAATGCATTATGAAGTTCCTTTGAAGATCATTAACTTAGTAAAGAAAACGTATGAAAACCGGACTTGCAGAGTTTTTCATGAGGACAATTTACAGAACCGTTTGGGATAAGAACTGGAGTACGACAAGGATGCCTTTTGTCTCCTTTTTTTTTTTTTTTAACTAGCAATAGATTGGGTTATGAAAACATTGATGACACACAACAGAAATGAAATTCAGTGGAATCTGACTAAACAGCTTGACAGTCTAGATTTTGCAGTAGACTTGGCTCTTCTGTCCCATAATAATAATAGTTGCCCATCGCAAGCGAAGATGGCGACAGCTTCAGACTTGAATTGTGAGACCTCTGTGCCGTGATCTCATGTGGCTAATTAGTCCTATTTTGGCCCTACAGGCCATGCCACATACGGGGCACACATGGTTAGAGTCGATAGTAGTGTTGCTGCGCATTCTGACTTTTCTTGCAGCACGCTTGCCTTCTGCCTTATCAGCTAAATTCTGTTCTGCAATGCGAGCGCCTTGAGTAACGTTTGTCTGCCAGGCAGAGCGATCATGTGCGATAGTCTCCCAGGAGGAGACATCAATTTTGAAGCTGCTCAACGATGCTTTCAGTGTATCTTTGAAGCGTTTCTTTTGTCCCCCTACTGTTTGCTTACCCATAGAGAGTTCGCTGTACATCAACTGCTTTAGGAGGCGTTTTTCGGGCATGTGAACAACATGTCCGGCCCATCTAATTTGGGCCCTCTGCAGCAATGTGTAGATGCTTGAGATATGTGCTCTGTTGAGGACCTCAGAATTAGATACTCTATCATGCCACTTAATCCTGAGTATCCTGCGAAGACAGCTCATGTGGAAATGATTAAGCTTCTTGGCGTGTCTGCTATACACTGTCCATGTTTCACAGGCATACAGGAGGGTAGTGAGCACTATTGCATGATATACTTTTATCTTGGTGGCGGCACTAATTCCTTGTCGATCACAGACATTTACTCTTAGTCTTCCAAAAGCTGCACTTGCCTTTGCAATTCTGTTGTTGACCTCGGCGTCGATATTCGCATCTTTGGTAAGGGTACTGCCTAGATAAGTGAAGCTGTCCACCACTTGGAGACGTTGGTTCTTTACTGTGATATTTGGTTCACAGTAAGGTTTCCCAGGAGCAGGTTGCAACATTACTTCAGATTTTTTCGTATTGATTGTAAGACCAAAGTCATCACACGCTACAGAAAGCTTCCTCATATTGTTCTGCATGTCTGGTTCTGTGCAGGTGTTGAGGGCACAGTCGTCTGCAAAGACCAGGTCAGAGATCATTGTTTCATTCACCTTTGTAAAGGACTGTAATCGTCTCAAAATCATAATCAGATGCAAGACAAATAAAAATACTCTATATAAGAGGTCACAGCAAAAGCACTGGGAAAAGACAAAGATAATGATAAGAAATGATAAGACGGTTGAACACACTACAAGACATATCTTGCACCGGTATAAACAAAGTTGAAGGGAGAGACTATAATGATATCAAAATAATAATAATATGAATAGCGAGAGGAGCTTTCATTGCTTTGGGAAATAAATGGAGATTAAGAGAAATCAAGTCCAACACTAAAATCAGAATCTTCAACTTAAATGTAAAGTCCGTCCAATTGTGTGGCTCTGAGACACGGAGAACAACAAAAACAACAACCAAAGAGTTACAGACTTTCATAAATAGGTGCTTGCATAGAACAGAAGAATTAAAATGGTATGACAAGATGACCAATGTGGAACTGATGGCAAGAGACAGACAAGTGCCAGTGGAACAAGAGATGAGAAGAAGACGCTGGCGATGGATAGGACACACACTGAGGAAACCTGTTGATAGCATTACAAAGTGGGCCTTGTTCTGGAATCCCCAAGGTAAGAGAGACAGGTAGATGAAGAGATATATGGAGAATAGAACTCGAGACAGAACTGAAAATTATGAGGAACACATGGAAAGAGCTTGCGCTGATGTCACATGACAGAAGGGCTTGGCATGTGTTTGTTGAAGGCCTATGCTCCTCGAGGAGCTAAAGGGTATTGATTGATTAAAGGCTGAAGGGGTAAGTAGTAATACTAATATATACAAGCAGTACATGATGAGAAAATGTAATACTCTTTTTCTGTATTACATTTGGAAGACTATGACAAAATAAGAAGAAATACATTTGGTTGCGGTAAAAGTAAAAGCAAATTCAGCCGTGACATCAATAACAAATTCAAATCTGCCCGCATGTTACTGACAGCCGACTTACGGAAATAGACCTCAATGATGTCTTTACATTTGAATTTTAAATGCCTAAATTTGGGATTTTTAGGAAAAGCAAAGAATAAGTCGGCGACATGCAAGGTGGAAAAGGAAATGAACATGAAGCTGTAACAATGTAGCTTAACAATGAATAAAGCAAGTCTCGTGAATCGTCAGGCCCTATATTTCATAAGGAGCGAAAAGGGAATAACGATCATGAATTCTGAAGAAGATGATGACTTTGAAATGGAATTGGATTAACGGGCAAGGCAACACCAAGTTTCAGTGAATCATATTGTAATGAAGCATTATTTGAGAAAAAGCATAGGAATGATTGTGAGAATGGAATTATTGAAATGCTAAAAGGTAAGAATGTTCTTGAACCTAATCCTAACTGCTAATACCACATTCAGGCTGCGAGTAGAGTCACTTCGAGCATGCCAACTCATCAAGCTAGTTATGTCAACTGTTGTTTGCGCTAACGTTAATTTTCAATGATCTACGACAGGCTATGAAAGACAATTTTATTGCAATAATAATATTTTACAGAATTAATTATGAATATAAGAATAGTGGAATGATTCTAGTTTAAATGGCATTTAAACCTGTTTGAGAATTCTTGAATAAATAAAGTGCCTTTTTGAAAGTTTGACTCCGCATTTAAAAAAATTAATTCACAAATTTATTTTTTTAAATTGAGTCGGAGTGGAGTTGGAGCAGTCCTTATCGATGTTGGAGCGGAACAATTAACAAAATTTGATTACTCCAAATCTCTGGTTTAAACACAAAAAACAAAGGAAATTAACCGGATATTTACAGAGGTGAGGATCCTTCCGACCACTATTTTCTGGGATCCTCTCAGTGTTGGGGTTCCCAGGTCGTGCCCAGTCCGCCCTGCCAGTCGTTGCGCCACTGCCTACATTTAGAAGGAAAAAGTTAATTTCAGCAGTAATGATCACATTAATTAAACAATTACTTGTTACAGAATTTGTGTAGTTCCTGACTAACAAATTTGGAGCCCCCATGTTTGTCATCATACACAAACTTAACATAACCATCATGCCACTTTAACGTGACAGCCTTTGTGATTCACATGGCTACCCTTGTATTTCCTCTGTAGTCACATTTTTGTGATATACTTGGTGATGACCAGCATCACATTCTCTGCTACTTAGTAATAGACTTCAGGATTACACGGCCAATCATTACATCACGACTTTCTTTGTGGAGCTGTCTTATATGAGTTTGTAGTGTTCCCAGTTTATTCGAGCACAGTTCCACTTTGGCTGTCTTTTGGCTTTCGTTTTAGTTTACCCTGTGAGGTGGTGATGAAGATGGGTAGGTGGTCACTTACTATGTCCGGTCAACAGTGAGGAATGCAGTTAGCGACCCATAGCTAAACTGCTTGCATCAGGGTCAGCGAACCAGAGCTGACCAAGACCCTGGAAACAGGCTGCATCACTGCAGTCTGGCTAAGTGAGTAGGGATCAAAGAGGGAAGGCTAACCCGGTCCCAAAAATGCTGTGCTGAAGTCAGATGTGTCAGCCGAAAGAAGCAAATATCGCAGCTTCGCTGTAAACGGACACAACGCAACCAACATCCTTTTCAGGACAAACGAAGAAGAAGAAGAAGACTTACTATGTCCTCCAGTGACCTCCACTTATATTGGTTGGCGGAGGTCTGCGGACACTAGTGTTAGATCTGGTTGGCTACTGGTTTCAATAGCTTATGGTAAAGAGTTGGTGGGAATTTTCCATTTTGGAGGACAATGAGGTTGGAACTATTACATAGCGCTTCCACTGCCTGACCTGAGATATTGGTGTTCCCAGAGTGGGGAATGGGCTTTGAAATGTCCTGCTATGATTGTTCTCTTATATTCGATATCATCAAAGTAGATTCCATTAGTTTCTCTGGGGGTCTGTAGACATTAAAGATTTTGAAATATCCTAATTATTTCCACATCATATCTACCTTGAAACTTATTATCATTTGACCTGTGACCCATCCCAGGGGCCAGTTCAGGCATTGGTGCTGCGACTGCCGTTTTGTTTTCAAAGCTTGGAGCTTCCCTTGCCCTCACTGGGCGAAAACTTGACAACTTAAAAGCTGTTGGAGTGGAATGTGAAAAGCACGCACCAGGGAAGGTAATGCTATAGTTCTCTGTTATTGTTTTTCTAATAATTTAAGGCTATAATAGTTATGCTTATTATAAAATCCAGTAAAAGTAATAATGTGTGGTTTCAGTATTTAAGTTATTACTTTCCACTACAGCTTATTCTGTTTTTTAATTGGTGTTGGATGGAATACAGGTTGAGGAAACCTGTTGATAGCATTACAAGGCAGTCCTTGTTTTTGGATCCCCAGAGTTGGAGAGGGAGACCAAATAACACATGGAGATGGGAAGTGGAGACAGAAATGAAATGGATAAAGAAAACAAGGAAAGACCTGAAATGGATGGTACAGGACAGGGGGACGGCATACATTTTAAACCATATGCTCCATGGGTTGCTGAAGGGTAAAGAGTGTTGCAAGAGTCCTGGCTGGCAATAGAAACATGAGTAAAGACATTTTAGACTTTAACTGTTGTATACCTGACAGAAATATTATACCAGAAATCATCATTAAGGAAAAGTGAGTGAAGGTATGCGTAATTAATAAACTGAGCCCGCTTTCCTTAGTTTTGATGACTCAGTTAATTGGCAATTTTGATAACTGGGGTTTGGATAATTAGAGTTTTGCTGTATTGGAAAAAGTATTCTCATTAATATAACCCATTTTTACCCACATGCTTCAAAAATTAATTCCTTGCTTAAACATCATCCAGAGAGTACTGTGGACATTTGTAATGAATAAACTAATACAAATGGTGACAATTTATTAAAATACATTACAGTAACTGTATTTTCGTTTAAAAATGCTTTTCTGCATCTAACAGTTTTAAAGCAATACAATTATTTTTAACGTTTTTTTTTTGTCACGGTTATTATTTCCTCTGCAGCCTCTTCTCTTAGTTGCAGACCTTGACAAGGAGGACGATGTGAGCAAGATTGTGACTGAAACCATTCAACATTATGGAAAACTTCACATTTTAGTAAGTAGATGAAACCATTCAGCATTGTGGAACACTTCACTTTTTTAATAAGTAGATGAAACTATTCAACATTATGGAAAACTTCAATTTTTTAGTAAGTAGATGAAGCCATGGAATACTTTTAATGTTAGAAAGTGAATAAAATGGCTTAAAAAAAGATTTAGTCCCATCGCGTCTCATAGGGGAGTGACGTGTTAGAGACCTCTGTATACTAAGTCTAGCTTTATAAGGTGGGGTGACCACTACCCTTCCTTGCTACCTTTGCTTTCCTTAATGCAAAAGCAGAGACAAGCGCCAATTTACAGCTGGGTAGACTGGAGTGTGATGCCAATGAGTTTTGAACTTGAAACCCGATAACTTTGCTGCAAGGGGCAAGTGCTCTAACCACTCAGCCAATACATTCCCAATGCAGTGAAACCTCGTCTTACCTTTTTGTCTTCTTATTTGGGTATCACTGTCTGGTCCTGCAACTTTCTTTATATTGCTCCATAATATATAACAGTATGTATATTTTTGAGGGACTTGTAAGAAATATTGTCCCAAACTGGAACACATACTAGGGACCTAAGACGCGTCAACAGTGAGAAAGGCAGTTAGCGACCCATAGCTAGACTGCTTGCGTCAGGGTCAGCGAACCAGAGCTGACCAAGACCCTACTCCACCTCCAAGTGGTAGTCCTGGAAACAGGCTGCATCACTGCAGTCTGGCTGAGTGAGTAGGGATTGAAGAGGGAAGGCTAACCCGGTCCCAAAAATGCTGTGCTGAAGTCGGATGTGTCGGCCAAAAGGCGCAAATATTGCAGCTTTGCTGTAAACGGACACAACGCAACCAACGTCCTTTTCAGGACGAACGAAGAAGAAGAAGAACACATACTAAATGATAGTGAAACAACATGACAGAACTTGTTTTAGTTAACAAAAATTGAAGATAAAAAAAACATGCAAATATTGTGTTTCTTATTATTCTACATGGCCTATGCTGTAACAAACTGTGCCCATCTATCATCAACTTCAGCTCCCCAAAGAGCATTTTGTCAAGTGTACCTGTCCCGTGCCATCAACTCAATGTCTTTCCATGTCCTCTTCAACCCATGTCTGTCTCCAATTCTCTTCTCCATGGGTCCTTTGGTCTCCTATCTCTTAACCTGGGGATTCCAGAACTAGGACTGGCTGGTAATGCTATCAGCATGTTTCCTCAATGTATGTCCTATCCATCTCCAGCATCTTTTTCTCATCTCTTCTTCCACTGGCACTTGTCCAGTTCGTACCATCCGTTTCACATTAGTGATCTTGGGATACCACTTCAATCCTCCTACTATATGCAAGCACCTATCTTGATAACTGATTAATGATGCCCTCATCAACATCAAAACTGCAAATACAGCACTGCACAGTGTCCAGGACTTCTCTGGCTTTCAACAACATCAATACTGGAGTGAGCCCTTGTTCTGAACCCTCACCTTTGTCACAGTTGGCAGCAGCACCTCTTTCTGCTAGGTGTTTACTCCAGTATTTCTTCCCACGATGGAAAGCTCTGAGACAATGATACTATTGTCACCTTTGACAGAATGATTGAAACTAATGTTACTGTCACCAATTTATCGTAATTCATTTCACATTCATCTGTATCTGCTACTGGGAGTTTAAGGGAGTTTTTTTCTCTTATTTTTATAGTTTCATGTTCTCTACTTAATTCTCATTTTCTTTCCCTCCTGTCTCTTGTTTGTCTGTCCCTGACGAAGGCCTTGTGGCCGCAACGTAGGTTTTTCTTGTTCTTCTCCTTGTAAGACGTATTACTATTTGTGTGGGTGTGTTTTTTTTGTTTTTTTTCAACTGTTTTACCCCGTCTTACGGCAGTTCTCCTCATATACTTATATCTGCTACTGGGGGTAATATAATGAAAACCCACTGTGTTCTGGTAATGTGATGGGGTGTATGAAGGTGCATATATGTCTCAACTGTGTAGCGCAATGACAGCTTCTGTATCAGAACAAACCCTCCAGACACTCATTGACAGCTGTCATACATCTGACTGTCATTTGGTTATCTGTATCTGCTGGGGAGGGCCTCAAGAAGGATATTATGAAAACCCACCTTGTTCTGGTAGCTGGCTTAGACAAATAGACAGCTGATATTGCAGAAAGCCTCTTCCTTTCGATGCACACTTCTTAAAAAAATTTAATTTTGAGGGTAATTGTTAAGATAGGAATATATGTACTTTTTATTTTGTGGTCAGAGGGAAACCATTAATTGTATATTTTTTAGTTCAGGGTGAGATTTATCTGTTATCTCCCTTGTCCGGACAATGTTCATTATTCTGTATGTCTATATTAGGATATCGATCATACTGCTGGCCATATATGGAGCGGTCTTGCTCTGTTTTCACGGAAAGGTCTGGATTGTTCCGTGACTAGCTCCACTGAGGGCTTACGCATGCGTGATGAACTTGCACGGGAATTGAAGACTGTCTTTCGAGCAGTCGATGTGAAGTCTCCATGATGTTGAATACTATGAATTGATGCTATCTACATGATTATATGTGATTACATGACAATGTAATCGTCCGATGTCAGCCTATGTTACTGTTGTCCATAATAAATTGTCTGAAACGTCAACAGTCGTTCAACGCTTCCTGACTTCATCATGCGTTACTGTGAGGTCTTCATGACCTATTTATAGTAGCCCGGTGTGGGCGTATATGGCAACAACAAACCTTGTGTCCTATCAAGAAGTCGTCCTTTACTGGTGTTTACTTCTACAAGTGTTCGTCAGCTGTCAGTGTGTACCCAAACGACAACCACGTTACAACAAAAGTGCAGTAACATAACTAGTAACATAAGCATGCAACACAACTGGTGGCCGTCTCTGCGCTACCAGTATCATAATTGATAAGAATTACAGCATTACCTGTTCGGTGATTAATACGAGGGACGGTCAAAAAGTAATGCCTCGTAATTTTTAATTTCATTCAATAGGCAAAAAAACAGATAAAATTCACTTTGAAATGTTGCCCCAAGTCAGAACTTCAAAAATTTATTTCTCAATGTAGTCTCCGTTATTTGTTACAGTTTTTGTCCATCTTCGCACAAGGGCATGTATCCCCGCACGGTAAAAATTTGTGTCCTTTTTCCTAAACCACTGGCGTACGGCCCGTTTAAGGGTCTCAGTGTCCTCAAAAAGATGTCCGCGAAGATCTTCTTTCAGTGGTTCAAACAGATGGAAGTCAGAAGGTGCAAGATCAGGACTGTAAGGGGGGGTCCAGCCAAATTCTGCAATAGCATCAGTGGTGCGTTTAGCGGTGTGTGACGTGGCATTATCGTGTAACAGTAGTGCAGTTCTCTGATCTTTTAATGGGTAAAGTCGCCGAAAACGACCTCTAAGCTTCTTCAAAGTTTCAATGTAACGGTCTGCATTCACCGTGTTTCCCTGTTCCAAGAAGTCGAAGAAGAATCACACCCTTCTCATCCCAAAACACGGAGGCCATAACTTTTCCTACAGATTGTGAACTTTTGAACTTTCTTGTCGGGGATGTTGTGTGATGCCATTCCATTGACTGCCTCTTGGATTCTGGTTTAAAAAAAATGAACCCAACGTTGGACAGTGCTAACATCCACTGTTGAATCTCCATAAACATTCTTCAAACGTTCGTGGATGCGAATTGGGGTCTCGCCTTCAGCATTGAGGAATTCTATGACATAACGTTGTTTTAACTGTACGTCTTTGGCCGCCATTTTTAAACTGTTACAGTGGTGCCACCTATTACTGAAACAGGTTGGTAATGCTATACAGTGCAGAAGAGTGTTTGAGGAATCCTGCTAAATTTACAAATTGCACACCGATGCAGTATTTACATACATAAAAAATAGGAGGCATTACTTTTTGACCATCCCTCGTACCTACTCGGAAAGTGTTACTGAGAAGCTGTTAACACTTTAACAGTAAGCAATATCCGGGCAACTCAATACTCTTATAATTCGGAGTGTTTTCCAAGAATCAGGAATCTTAATGAGACCTGACAAAAATTTAAATGTGTTAAGCGGGAATTATAAAAATGGTTAATGTGATCCCTGTATAGACACTTAAAAAAGATGGGATCCTGAGTTCTGAAAGTCATCCTACTGTGCAGGAAGGCTTAGTATGCATGAACGTTCTCACGAGATGTGAACTGGAGACAGAAATAAAAGAGTTGAGGAAACACAATCTAAAGACCATAAGCTGATGGCATGGGATAGGATTACTTGGTATAAATTTGTTGATGCCTGTCCTTCTTAGGTCACTGAAGGGTAATAAATGAATATGTGTGTGTGTGTGGCTTAAATTTATTGTCACAACATAGGCACTGCAAATGCCAAATGACAAAATATCAATATCAACAGGTCAACAATGCAGGTATCCTAGAGTCTGGAAGTATTGAGAATACATCTTTGGAACAGTTTGATCGTCTCTTCAGAACTAATGTGAGGTAGGATATATAGACAATAATTTTGTTTTGTTCTCAGTTAAAGAATGTCCTCTTGCTGAGTTCTCAGTTGCTATTGTGTAACTAGGGCTGCTAAGCTTGCCGCTCTTTTGCAGCCAATGCCAAGCTGATTTCCTTGGCATTATCTGCGTCATAGATCTAGGGCTTTCCTATGGCTTTTCTGCCCTTCCACAACTTGTGGAGTTTGAGCCATGAGCTCCAGTTTCTTTTCTGGTAATTTTTACTTACTTTGCCTTTGGATATGTCAAAAGATCCGCACATCTAGTTTTAAGCTAGCAGGGTGAAAGAGAGGCAGCATATTGTGTATTCCCTGCCATCTAGGGGCTCTCCAAATATGCAGAGCTAAAATACTGTGATTTGATTATGGGCTGGCCCAGGGAATTATAATGCCAGTTCCCCTCACCTGTAATCTATTCACTGTGGGATCTTCTTACATGCAGTCACCCAGGTAAATGTCAGAGCTAAAATTGAGGCATGAGTGATTCCCCCAAAGCTTGGTATACAATGCTGGGTTCTGAGCATGGTGCAACCACATTGGGAATCATGGTAAGTTCTCAGTTAAAGATTGTCCTATTTCCTAGTTTTTAGTTTTTTCTATAGCTAAGTGACTCTGCATCATTGGTTCTCAATGATGGGTCATGTATTTATGTTTCCTTTACTCGAAGTTTAAGCGGCACGGCACGCCTTTGACTGAATTCCTTTAATTAATTTTTACTTATCAATTTAGGTACATGGGTTGACAGCTTCCCCTGCTCGAAATTTGGGCCGTGGTCATAAAAAGAATGAGAACCAGTGATCTACATCTATTAATATTTACATTGTATATGAAAATAAAATCTCCAAACTGATTTCTGTATGCCTGAAACAGTTTTTATACTTATTTGAAACTGTTCATTGACGTATCTTTCAGGTCCATTTATCAGCTGACTATGCTTTGTACTCCATATCTGGTTGAGACCCAGGGCAATATTGTCAATGTCTCAAGTGTGAATGGAATCCGCTCTGTAAGTTGAGTTCACAAACTTGTACTGTTTATCGCTTTATGTCGTTTCATGTGGAACATAGGGCTACAAACTGTTGCTCTTCATCAGTTTCTTTTTTCTGTTGAAAGAAATTGTTTAAATTCAGTAGTAAAAGCACTGATGATTGTCAGGTCAGTTCTATTGTGTAGCTATGAAACATGGAGAAACAACAAAACAGCAGTCATAAAGTTGCAGACTTTCATAATGGAGGCTTCCGTAGAATGGAAGGATTGAAATAGAATGAAAACATCACCAGTGCAGAGCTAATGACAGGAACCAGTCAAGTATCAGTGGAACGAGATGAGAAGTCGCTGCTGATAAGAGAACACATAAAGAAAACTTGTTGCATTACAAGGCAGCCCTTGTTTTGGAATCCGCAGGATAGAAGAGGTAGATGGAGACCAAGAAACACACAGAGAAGAGAACTGGAGATGCAAATTAAAGGGACGAGGAAGACATGGAAAGACTTTGAGTCGATGGCACAAGACAGGAGCAATTTGTATTAGTTTTTTTTTTCCTTGCTGAGGAGTAATGAACGAGTGAATGAATATAAGCATTGTAGAAGAATGCACACAATCTCAGCGTTGTAAAAGAATGCACACAATCTCAGCGTTGTAAAAGAATGCACACAATCTCAGCGTTGTAAAAGAATGCACACAATCTCAGCGTTGTAGAAGAATGCACACAATCTCAGCGTTGTAGAAGAATACACACAATCTCAGCGTTGTAGAAGAATGCACACAATCTCAGCGTTGTAGAAGAATACACACAATCTCAGCGTTGTAGAAGAATGCACACAATCTCAGCGTTGTAGAAGAATGCACACAATCTCAGCGTTGTAGAAGAATTCACACATTCTCAGCGTTGTAGAAGAATGCACACAATCTCAGCGTTGTAGAAGAATGCACACAATCTTGGCATTGTAGAAGAATGCACACAATCTCAGCATTGTAGAAGAATGCACACATTCTCAGCGTTGTAGAAGAATGCACACAATCTCAACGTTGTAGAAGAATGCACACAATCTTGGCATTGTAGAAGAATGCACACAATCTCAGCATTGTAGAAGAATGCACACAATCTCAGCGTTGTAGAAGAATGCACACAATCTCAGCGTTGTAGAAGAATGCACACAATCTCAGCATTGTAGAAGAATGCACACAATCTTGGCATTGTAGAAGAATGCACACAATCTTGGCATTGTAGAAGAATGCACACAATCTCAGCATTGTAGAAGAATGCACACAATCTCAGCATTGTAGAAGAATGCACACAATCTCAGCGTTGTAGAAGAATGCACACAATCTCAGCATTGTAGAAGAATGCACACAATCTCAGCATTGTAGAAGAATGCACACAATCTCGGCGTTGTAGAAGAATGCACACAATCTCAGCATTGTAGAAGAATGCACACAATCTCAGCATTGTAGAAGAATGCACACAATCTCAGCGTTGTAGAAGAATGCACACAATCTTGGCATTGTAGAAGAATGCACACAATCTCGGCATTGTAGAAGAATGCACACAATCTTGGCATTGTAGAAGAATGCACACAATCTCAGCGTTGTAGAAGAATGGACACAATCTTGGCATTGTAGAAGAATGCACACAATCTCAGCATTATAGAAGAATGCACACAATCTCAGCGTTGTAGAAGAATTCACACATTCTCAGCGTTGTAGAAGAATGCACACAATCTCAGCATTGTAGAAGAATGCACACAATCTCAGCATTGTAGAAGAATGCACACAATCTTGGCATTGTAGAAGAATGCACACAATCTCGGCATTGTAGAAGAATGCACACAATCTCAGCATTGTAGAAGAATGCACACAATCTTGGCATTGTAGAAGAATGCACACAATCTCAGCATTGTAGAAGAATGCACACAATCTCAGCATTGTAGAAGAATGCACACAATCTCAGCATTGTAGAAGAATGCACACAATCTCAGCATTGTAGAAGAATGCACACAATCTCAGCATTGTAGAAGAATGCACACATTCTCAGCGTTGTAGAAGAATGCACACAATCTCAGCATTGTAGAAGAATGCACACAATCTCAGCATTGTAGAAGAATGCACACAATCTCAGCATTGTAGAAGAATGCATACAGTCTCAGCGTTGTAGAAGAATGCACACAATCTCAGCATTGTAGAAGAATGCACACAATTACAACATTGTCGAAGAGTGCAGTCTTGAGGAATAAATAATAAAACTAATATAAATAAGCTAAGTAAAATATTAATATGGACGTATAACTTTGTTTTAAAAAAGTATTGGAAAAAGGTACATGTGAACTCTGAAGCTCTGTATCAGAACACTAAGAATGATACTAGTATGTCATATGAAGCATGTTGTAATAGTTGACTTAAAAAAAGGGTTTTGCATTGGGTAGCAACCTCATCATGGAAAACAGATTGCTACAGAAGACTTCAAGGACACATGAATTGCTCTTATGTGCAGGCTTCATGCATACATGTATAGGTGAAGTGAAAACAGGACAAGAAGAATAAGATATTGGGAGAAAAGGTTTAAAGCAAGCACACAAGATAGGTAAAGGATCCCGTTACACGCCAATTGAGGCATATTGGGAATATGGTGTTAGGCCCATATTTTCTTGACCATCGGCACACTAGGGGTGATGTGGTCAGCATCACGCCGGCCGCCTTAACCTTCCCAGAGTTGCTCTGGTACCCAATTGGGGCTGGGTCGACCCAGGAGCCGTTTGCGGCCTTACAAAATACCACCTCATCTGGGAATCGAACCATAGACCACTGAGCGAGGAAGCTGTCGCGAGAGGTTCAGATGTTATTAAATGAAAGATATCCTGGACAAAAAGATGTATCAGATGATACCAGGATAGTGCCAGATAAGAAACTGGTCTTATAAGAAATACCCCCTTCTCTGAAAAGAGCAAGGGTGTATCGGCAATCAAAGGTAGGGTCAAGCTGTATAAACCTTCAGGTATGATGATAGTGAATGTTACTGAAGGTCTAAGTGCTACCTCTCCAGATCCCACCCTGAATAATGGGTATTATATTTATTTTCATTGACTCTGCTAGGGGATTAATTAATTAAATATGTAATAGATATATATATAACCAACAGAACCTTAACTCAATTTAAATAATTAAGTAAGACTGATTATATATATATTTACAATTTATTGATCCTATACGGTTTCTTTTTTCGGTTAGGAAAATGATAAAGAATTCAAATGTTTTTACAAGATAAAATAAATAAACATGGAATGTCCATTTCCACAATATTTAAATATGATAAAGTTATATTTCAAATATTAATTATTTATTTCACACACACACACACACACACATATATATATATATATATATATATATATATATATATATATATATATATATATATATATATATATATATATATATATATATATATATATATATATATATATATATATATATATTTATCACTTTCGCTGGACTGTGAAGTTAATACTTAGTTTATTACAGTCCTTCATGAGTCATCACTGAAACTGTTTTTGTTGTTATTGATATTTATTTCTTATTACTAAGTTGCTGGATAGGCTGATCAGTGCGAAGAATCCAACTATAGCCAGGATCACACAAGGTCTGGATCTCCAGGCTGGGAAACATAGGTTATCTAGTTCTAGATATATTGAGTTTGCAACACAGAGTCCCTCAGAAGTGAATGTCTCGTACAATCTTAGTAGTGGCAGGATAAAACCTGTAATACAAATAATCACAACCCTTGTATGGTCCAGCACTATTCTATCCACACACACAATGGACGTAACAAACAGTTTCAGACATGGTGCTAACAGTTGCACAGGACAATTTACCTCAGTACCACTCACAGCCAGTTCAATGTGATTACACTTTCCTTATAAATCCTACGTTAGATCCATTTGTCCATGATCTGCGTCCATACAATGATTTGGTTTAGTTCAAACTATTAAGTGACACCTTGATTAATACATGTTAACAAATTCTGTGATCCTTTCTCGTGGTCCTGATCAGTGTGTCTTTCCTTTAGGAAATACTCCTTCAAATACATTATTAAACCTACAGTCTTATTTTTGCCATAATTCTCAAAGATTATTCACATTTCCCAATGCTGGCTTTCGTCTCTAACAGTCAACACATGCTTGTGTTCAGATGGCAATACACTCGTCCTGTATGTTTTTTTCTTAACACACTCAACACACTTACGTACACACAAGTGGATTATCACAAGAAAATTACATAATTATAAACATATATATATTCTTTCTTACCCTCAGACAATACACATAAGCTGTAACAGGTTGTCAAAAGGTATTAGGTCTGCTATGCAGATGCAGTGGCAAAATATTGGACAGCACACTTTTGCTGCTCTCCTCTGTACCGCTTAGTGTTTAAAAAAGTTGTGGCTCCAAATCAACCAAGTTCAAGGACTTTTATACCGTCGTTCTCCCCGTATCGGAGAACACGGCCAAAAACCGGTGTTAGGATAACTGCTACAATATAGCTTTCAAGGAAACAACAGACTAATAAGAGGTTGTGCAGGGGCTGGTAACCTCATCATGTCAAACAAATTGTCACAGAAACCACGGCTGCATGAGCATGTGAATGCTTGGTGTAGGCTTCCTGCAAGGGGACTAGACAGTGATAACTGCATGCTCAGTATGGAGCCTAAATGATGATAATGATTTGGTTGTGTCTGCATCAGACTGCCAAATACAGACTTATGGAAGAGAACAAGACAAATCATGGTCCAGTGATGTGACTTTTATGTTTGGATGTCCCAAAAGTCCCCCTATACAGTAATATATCGTTTCTAGAAAACTGAACGCTAAACTAAATAGCGCTCAACTGGGTCATTATGAGAGTTTAAATGGAGACTCTGTCCTGGTAGGTTATTTTTAATCTGTAATATAAAAACAGAGTATGTGTACAGTAATTCATGGATGTGATACACACACTTATAGTACAGCAATGAACCTATATTGAATGATGCATCATGACAGAGTTAATTGCAATTTCTTAAATGTAGTGAGCATTCTCAATCCTTGAAAGGGTCACCTCTGTTGCTGACAAATTAGAGCACGTCATTGCAAAAGCTGTTATCTTGTCGGCATTTTAAATAATTTGCGGACGTAGCCAAGTTGAAAGAAGCACCTGATGCTTGTTAAGATCCCGTACCGCTTTGATGTCTGCTTTCAACAACCGTTAGAGTCATGTTAAAATGTCCACCAATAGCGGTTAAGTTCTTCCCAATTTTGTTTATATCACTGATGAAAGTACAGTGATAAGACGCGAATGCCAAAACGTGAGTGTGTAGCAACACTTAATCGTCCCTGTTTTTCTCACTGGTTCAAAAGGGAAGAACAACCTGCAACAGCCAACCTCTACTTTAACGGACCATAAAAGCTGAGGTGTTTTTTTTTAACTCAAACAGAGGTTTATTTTCCAATGATGATTAAATGGTAAAATGTGGTTCTACGTCCGGTCATCAGGTCATCGAATTTGTTCATAATACCTGCAATATATAGTCAACTACTATTTCAATGCTGGATTTCTGTGGTCCAGAATAACTTTAAACACTGCGGTGACAATGGAAGATTTTGACTCCGGTTTTTTACGGTGTATTACTTCCACGTCCACGTAAGGTTGAATATTATACTTCATTCCTTAATACCAGTCCTAGCATAGGCTTCCTTCCGAAGCTATAATATACAACCGGACTGTACAATAATGTGTCTGACCATTGACAAGGCGATGGTCCTCCATTTTTAAGTTATTTACCAATCTACGTCATCACTAAGGACCCACCAAAAAGCAAACGTCATAAACCAATCTACAAATCGAGTGGTTAATACATTAAGACCTTGGCCTCTATGTTCAATAATAGTGCACAAAAGTGTGCTTATTAAAAATCTTACAATATCTCTCAGTTAAGTTCAGCGCCCATTTATGCGCAAATAACATTGTGACAATAAGCATATTGCAGCAATGCTCACCAGCTTCCAGTCACCAGAATACTTGCAGCTCTATATCCTAGCAAATGCCTTTTCTCAGTACCTTCGCTGTAAACTGACACAACGCAATCAACGTCCTTTTCAGGATGAACGAAGAAGAAGAAGATGTACTACCACTGCCTGAAACTGCAGGCTGTTTTGCACACATGATATATGGCAAAAAATGATCGAGATCGAGACAGAGCTTGAAATAAGAGAGAATTAAACTAAATATTTTGAGGAGATAGCCTTGATCCGTTTTGAGCGGCCAAGCTCGTATGTGGGACACTCTGTGATTGCTAGATCAGTGTTAGCTACAAAGGCAGCTCACTGGGAGTTCTGAACATTGTGAATTTAATTTACACTTGTGGGTTTTTGTCATATTTAAAATTTCAAGTAAAAATTCAATACAAAGTTTCAAAAGCACTAAACGTAGTAGTGCTAAGTTCAGTATAAATGTATATAAATATTAATTTTGCAAAATATATTATAATGTAGTCATTTAACTCTTTAAGTCCCAATCGACTTTATAAAGGCTCAGGGGTTAGACACGCTTGGCCCAATCGACTTTAAAAAGCCTTTAGTATATGTGCCTCTGTTTGAGACTGTTTCTAATTATAACTACCCACAAAGTCATTTCCGACTGCAAGTACATTCTTTTAAATACCGCACGTGTTTAAGAGTGAACGTGTTTCTGTTTTGAGATATTTATTTTAGATTTTTAAAGCGATTTTTTTTAAGCGCATATCCTCCATTTTACCTTGAATAACTAATCATTTTTTTTAAGCGCATATCCTCCATTTTACCTTGAATAACTAATCATTTTTCAATGAAAGCTTTTATACTTGTAGCACAAGAGTAAAGTACATCCAATTACCTTCAGTTTCATATACAACAACAAAGTTATTTATGCATATGAACATTAAAAAAAATTATTTCCAAACAACAACAATAAAAATGCACTGGGGTGGCCATTTTTGCTTGGGCCAAACCCACTTTTTTGCTTGGGACTGAAAGAGTTAATCTGTTAAAGCAGATACAGACCAGCTTAAGAAAACCATTCACACTGCATTTCAGTGCATCACACCACAAATGTTACAAAAAGTGAATAACTGACATGGTGGTATTACTTGCAGAGAACAATGATGCCCATACCAATGTTATTGATGACTGATTTATAGTGCAAGTATGATGTGAACATTAACATTTTTTGTCTAGTCCTAATAGCAACAGAAGAACCTGGTTTATTGAATCCATAGAGATTTAGAGTTAACAACATTTGATGGTAGCGTGTCCATTTTTTTGTCTAGTCCTAATAGCACCAGAAGAACCTGGTTTATTGAATCCAAAGAGATTTAGAGTTAACAACATTTGATGGTAGCGTGTCCCTTTTTTTGTCTAGTCCTAATAGCACCAGAAGAACCTGGTTTATTGAATCCAAAGAGATTTAAACATTTGATGGTAACAACATTTGATGGTAACAGCATTTGATGGTAACGTGTCTCTTTCTTCTTGTCTGGCCCAGTTTCCTGGAGTTCTAGCTTACAACATGACCAAGGCTAGCGTGGACCAGTTCACCAGATGTGTGGCTCTTGGTAAATTTAAGCCTTATCCATCACTCATTTTCATTTCTGTTTTGAATGTCATCATAGCCACCAAAGAATCATATTGTCGGTATTGTACATTTTCAGTTGAACTTTATTTTACATTGTCTTTTTTGGTACATAGTCACATCAGTTCCGTTTTTTAGTTTGTTTTCTTTGTTTTAAATTGTCTGCGAAGTATATATTTAGATAGACTATGTTTTTAGTTTGCTGTCTGTCCAAAATGCAAGACATTATCTGTTATATCATGATAGAGTATATTTTATATTTCTGGCTGTCCAAAATGCAAGGTAGTAGCTTTCATGTACTTATTATTCTGCGACTGTGTTTCATATTTCTGTCTGTCTCGGACTAAAAAAAAGATGGGGCTGGTAGCTTCATCGTGTAAAATAAATTGCTACAAATACCACCACTGTTAGAGCACATGAATGCTTTCATGCAGGTTTTACTGCAAGGAGACCAGCTGTACAAATGGTTTCATTCTCTGTAGGGAACAACACAAGGAAATGAAGAAGATGCATGTGTTTGTGGTAGTTGAAGATGTTCTGTTTTTGTCTGTATGTTTCCTCTCCTTTTGTTTTCACCAGAAAGATGTATATTTTAGTTGAAAATGTCAGTCCTGTTCAATTTCTATTTCAGAGCTTGCACCAAAACAAGTGAGATGCAACTGTGTCAAGTAAGTAATGGTAATGTTTGTAAGCAAAATGAGTGATTCTCACACAGTTAGACCTGTAAGTCTAGGTTCTTTTTCTTCGATCCTTAGCCGCTCAGTGAACATCATGCCTAGTGATGTCTTGTAGGGCAGCAACAGACTGTCTCCACTTCACTTGTTCAGTGTCCATCCTTCGTGCAGTATCCCAACTCTGGTTCATGCTTTGTATCTTGGCCTCCACAGTTCTCCACCAAGTTTCTCACAAGCGCCTGAAACATACCTTAATGTGTGTAATATTTATTTATTTACTGTTTACAGGCCTCAGGTTTCCTGTCTTTATTTGTTTAAATGTTTATAAAATACCAAACCTACCCTCTGTCGTGTACTGTTCTGATTCTTCTATCATTTACTAGACACAGTATTAAGGTCTTTGTCCTGTGTAATCTGACCTATTCTGTATAATAGGGGGACAACAGAAGTGATTGCGTCATTAATTAGGCTGGATCCCCCTAGGTCCAGTGTTACATGCTGTGAATCGCGCTAATGACCCCTGTCTTTGAAGCACTATTCTTATGTTGCCTAGCTGGCAGGAAGGATAGCGTGATTCGCTTCTGTAGCTAGGCGGGGGTGCCGTTTGGAAGGTCCTGGGTTCGATTCTCCGGTAAGCCACTCACTTCTGTTGTTTTTCTGTCTAGTTTCCTGCTTCTTTATTTCTCATGAAACATACCTTTATGTGTATATTTATTTATTCTCCACCAAGTGTTTGGTCAGCCTATCTTTCGCCTTCCTTCTAGGTTGCATAGTATGACAGTTCTTGTGGTGGTGTCAGGTTCTCTATTGAGGACATTTCCAACCCAGTGCTTGATTTGAGTGCAGTTGATTCTGAAGACAATATTTTTTCAATTTTCTTTCTGGTGTTGTAAGTGTGGTGCCCTGTCTTATCAGAATGATGTTTTGTCTTGTCAGTGTGATGCCCTTCTTGTCAGTGTGATGTCTTGCCAGTGTGATTCCGTCTTGACATTGTGATGCCCTGTCTTATCAGTGTGATTCCCTGTCTTGCCAGTGTGATGCCCTGTCTTGCCAGTGTGTTGCCCTGTCTTGTTGATGTGATGCCCTCTGTGTCACTATAATACCATGTCAGTATGATGCACTTTCTTGTCAGTGTGATGCCCTGTCTTGTTAGTGTGATGCCCTGTTTTGTCAGCATGATGCCCTGTCTTGCCAGCATGATGCCCTGTCTTGCCAGTGTGATGCAATTTTTCAGCCTAATACCTTGTTTTGTCAGTGTGATGCTGTATCTTGTCATTGTGATGCCATGTCTTATAAATGTGATGCCATGTCTTGTCATTGTGATGCCATGTCTTATAAATGTGATTCCCTGTCCTGCCAGCATAATGCTTTATCTTGTCAATGTGGTGCCCTGCCTTGTCAGTGTGGTGCCATGTCTTATAAATGTGATGCCCTGTCTTGTCAGTGTGATGCCATTTGTCAGTGTAATGCCCTGCCTTGTCAGTGTGATGCCCTGACTTGCCAGTGTGATACTGTGAAAGGTGAGAATGTGGCCACTGTCTCTCTTCCAAGCATTTTTCTGTAGATATCTCTGTAGAAGAATAAAGGAGGACCAACCACCTACGTCTTCACCCTTAGCTCCCTGTGGAGTATAAAACTTTCACCCACATCTCTTGACGCCATCCTGTACATACACTTTGCTCCTGATTTTCCTATATCTTCCTTGTACCGGGTTCATTTCCCAGTAGAAAGAATATAATTTATGGAAATGTTTTTTTCAGAACCAGTGGTCCTAATGATGTCATACTCCCCCCTGGTCTCCTGGGTAGTGAGATTGGATGTCTAGCCTTCTCAGATAAGGGCTAAAAAATAGGAGGTCCCGTGTGCAAGTTGCGCTTGTTAAAAATCCCTCGGCAGTTGGAAATCGGAAAGAGAAGGCCATTAGGCCGCTGCCCTGGCAAAAATGTAAAAAAATTAGATTGCTATATACACACATTGGGATGGAGTTGTCCGTTTGCAGTGAAGATAGCCCTTTAAACCAAACCTTGATCTTATGTCTACCTTCAGTTCTATTTTCCATGTGCTCAAGGCCTGTCTCTATTTATTCTGGCCTGGGTGGTCCAGAACAAGGAGTACCATGTGATGCTGGCAGATGACTTCCTCGGTGTTTGTCTTGTCCACCTCCAACATTGTTTCCTTGCCTTATCCTTTCAGTGTATATCTTGTCCACCTCCAACATTGTTTCCTTGCCTTATCCCCTCGGTGTTTGTCTTGTCCCCTCGGTGTTTGTCTTGTCCACCTCCAACATTGTTTCCTTGCCTTATCCTTTCAGTGTATATCTTGTCCACCTCCAACATTGTTTCCTTGCCTTATCCCCTTGGTGTATGTCTTGTCCACCTCCAACATTGTTTCCTTGCCTTATCCGTCCATTTCATCCTCTCAGTTCCACGTTGGTGATTCTGTTATCACATTTTTTAGCCAGGCACTTTCCTTTGTCAACAGTTGAGCATATGTGTCAACCCCCGGAGATGAAAAACCTGTACCAAAAAACCAGAAACCTGTACAGAATCAAAGAAAAACCTGTGCAAAAAATATATAAAAAACATGCAAAGACAGAAAAACTGTACAACGACCATTGTGTTCTTTGAGAAAAACAAAAAAAGCTTTTTTTTGCTAATTCTTTCACATAAGTTATTGTTTACTGCTTTTTCCTTGTTTTTATTGAGCACATTTGGTACAATTCTTCATGCTGGATATAATAGGAGACTCAATACAGAGCGTTACCACAATATATATATTTTTTAATAATTGGACAAAAAACCTGTACAGAAAGTATGTACAGCTGTACAAATCTGCATTTAAAAAAACGTACAAAATACGGGTGATCTGAACAAGTTGGCATGTGTGAGTGAGCATGTCTTTTAAAGATAGTATGTGTTGCCATTGGCCTGTGTCAGCAAAGGAGCAAAGAATAAATACTTTTTGCTTTGGACATAGCTAAGTTGGTCTACGCTGCTTTTAAAGAAAGACATGTGAAGTTTGTTTCCCTGATTGAGTACCATATTTTCAACTTTTGCTGTAGTTGTCTGCTCTCTTTCTTCGGTTCTGGTGTCTGTTTTTTGTTATTTTTCTAATAAATTATTATTATTTTTTTTTTTTAAATATACTATCAGAATATATTTTTGACTTTCCAGCTGTCACATACTCTTGCATCAGTGATTCTCTAGCAATCATCTTTTACAAGATGATGTTGCCAGAACCAAGCACAAACTTCATATTAATCGCCTCTTACAATACGCCTAAGAGAGTGGTAGTCCTATTCATTTTTGGTTTCCTCGCCCACTCCCTCAGGAACTACCCAGGATTTGTTGTTTGCTTTGTTCTAGAAATATTTGCTGGTATAAATTGACTTGAAGCATGCAGTAAGGAAAGAGAAATGTGTATTCAGTCTTCAAATCTAAATGCAGTTAATTTTTGTTTTGTTTTTTTCCAGTCCTGGTGTCATTGTGACAGAACTGCAGAAGAGAGGAGGTTTGAATGATGACTCCTATGCAGCTGTAAGTTGACTGTTGTATACATGTTAGTTTGTGTTGTTGATAAAGTATGTTTTTTTGTTTTTTTTTAAAATAGTGTCTTGATGTTGTTTTTAATACGGCAAGGTTTGATGTTTGTTATGTTAATACAGGTCCGTAGCCTTTTTATCTGAAATCTTTGGGGACAGTTGCATTTCGGAAACCACATTTTTTCAGTTGTCAGATGTCATCCAAATCACATTCAAAAAGTAGCCCAGAATCACCCACAATATGTTAGACATATGTGTTCAGATAAAAGGATATTGACCTGCATATCCAATAGATACCATGAAGATATAAACATTGAAAAATGGAAAGTGACTTACTAGTAACCCTGGAGAATATAAGTATCATGTCTAAGCAACTTATGCCTAACACCTGCTAGTGTCATGGGACAAGTGATGTCAAACACCTGCTAGTGTCATGGGACAGGTGATGTCTAACACCTGCTAGTATCATGGGATAAGTGATGTCTAACACCTGCTAGTGTCATGGGACAGGTAATGTCTAACACCTGCTAGTATCATGGGACAGGTGATGTCTAATACTTACTAGTGTCATGGGACAGGTGATGTCTAACACCTGCAAGTATCATGGGATAAGTGATGTCTAACACCTGCTAGTGTCATGGGACAGGTGATGTCTAACACCTGCTAGTATCATGGGACAACTGATGTCTAACACCTGCTAGTATCATGGGACAAGTGATGTCTAACACCTGCTAGTATCATGGGACACGAGATGTCTAATACCTGCTAGTATCATGGGACAAGTGATGTCTAACACTGCAAGTGTCATGGGACAGGTGAAGTCTAACACCTGCTAGTATCATGGGACAAGTGATGTCTAACACCTGCTTGTGTCATGGCAAGCACATGAGTGACGCTTCAGGAAAAAAAAAATTTTCAGTTTTCTGAACTTTTTGAATTGTGGTATTTGGTATACGGGATTAGGGACCTCTAATTGAAACAACATATTTACAAAAACCACATATTAAAGTAGACAACCACCTTGGAAGTTTATGCTTCATCAAGGGGGGCTATTCATAGGCCAGGGTTTTCAGGGTCATGTCTCGACTGAATCCTGGCATGGCTAGTGTTTTTTTTTGGTTTGTTTTTAAACATGCAACAAAACAACATAATGACTCTTATTTTTAATGTCATAAATCTACCAGTTTTCATCTGCACAAACATATTTGCATATTTACCTTTGTTAATATTTGTCCATAGCATTTTTAGCATCAGATGATGCCTCCTTCATTACCGGAGCCAGTCTTCCTGTTGATGGTGGCAGACATGCCATGTGCCCACGGTAGTCCATTGAATATATTCAGTAACATCCAGGGTTCACATCTTTGCCGTAAAAATGTCCATGTTTTTAAAACAAATCATTAAAAAAAAAAATTTTTTTTTTCTTTATGAAAAATTCCCAAAATAATTTTGTTTGATGTTCTTTATAATACAACAGTATTTTGGCTCAAATCATTCATTCCATTGTTGCAGTATAATAGATTACGTTTAGCTAAATCAGAGTCATAGATTAATAAATAGCTTAGTCAGGGTTACTTCATCCACTCATTCAAAGAGTATGTATTCTTTCCCATAAATGGAAATATTTACATTGGCAATACAGTGTCAGGGCCCCACATGGTTTGATGGGGTCTCTGAGAAATCAAAGGAAGAATAAAATTGAGGCTCCTTCGGTTGTGTCATAACCGATGACTCGTAAGGTCATGCAGGGGGCCTGGCAACTTCATCTTTTCTCTCAGTGATGGGCATGGGGCCATCCATATTAATGACCTCATTGTAGTGGGCCTGCACCAAAGAACTTTATCATATTAAAACTACGTGGATGTAAGAAATTAAAATGAGTAAAGCTAAGTGTATAAATGAAAACAAGTGTAATGTTTGTCTTCTTGTATCCTTGGCCGCTGACTGACAAAACTTTTAGGGATTTTTTTTTTGTAGGGCAGCAACAGCCTGTCTTTACTTTGCTCGGTCCATGGATGTACTGTGCTCGAACACTGGTTCATGCTTTTTGTCTCAGAGATGGAAGTTCTCCGCCAGGTTGCTATTGGTCGGCTTCTCTTTCACTTTAAGAGTGTAATGTTAAACTTGTCTTGACATTTTTTATACTTTTCTTATGCCGAGTCACTTCTTTCTAGTCAAACTTTGTTTTTTAAAACTTAGGTGATTGCTGTTGTTCTTCTGATGTAGACTTTTGATATCTTCGGTGTTCATTAAGTAAGATTTAACTTTACATTCGTCCCTTTTTAAAAATTTAATATATGTTCAGTTTCATTTAGCTATACATGTGTCCTTTAAGCAGGGCTTTTGAGAGCTCAGATGAGAGCATGGCCATGTCACATTGTGAGGCCCCTCATTGTTTGGGAAGAGGTAAAAAGTATAGTATCTGGCATCCTTTGCTGAGGTGAGGCCCCTCCTCATTGTTTGGGAAGAGTTTAAAAAGTGGAGTTTTGTGCATCCTTTGCTGAGGTGAACCCCTTCATTGTTTGGGAAGAGGTAAAAAGTGGAGTATCATGCATCCTTTGCTGTGGTGAGGCCAGGCCAGATGTCTGCTAGTCTTCCCCCCCCCCCCTCTTATAGGGCTTGCCTTTAAGTGGCACTGATGAGGTTGTGTTGGGCTTCTTTCATCTTATAAATGTAGGGGTAAACATATAGGTACTGCATCTATACTGGGACAAAGGACAGAAAATACCTACTTTACGGTCACAAGTCCTTCATCTGGAACAAACGAACGAGAAAGACAGTGAGAACTATGTTAAATACATAAAAAAAAATGGAAATATCTGACATCGCTGTCACTGATATCCAATGTGGACAAAATGACCACTCGCCCCTTATAAATATAATATTCTCAATTCTGCTTTGGCATTGAAAACAAAAACAAACAACCTTTCAGTATTATTTTGTGTAACGAATGTTTTGTTGCTAATGACAGAGTTAGAATTCTGCTTTCATGATGTAGTAATATTTTTTTTGAAAGCATTTGATGTCCAAAGGTAGTGGTTGACAATTAGATTTGACCAATACCCAGTGTTCAAAGGTTAGTGCATAACTATCAGGAGCTATTTTTTATTTTAATGGCGAAAATAATACTAACGAAAAATCTAGTTGTTTTATTTATATACAAGACAACTGGGTAAAATGACAGAATCTGACTCTAATTGTATGTTTCATCATTATCAGCACATTATCAGATCTTTTTGTTTTTAAATCTCGGAGGCTAATGGCTAAATTGACACATTTTGCTATTGATCTTTACCCCCAGAAAACTCAAAGTTACCGCTGCCAGGTAATTTACCCCCTGATGACGATCCATATCCTAATGGATTTCATAAACCATTAGGATTTGTTTTGTTTTTTTCAAATCGTTTCTACGAGTGTTGTTTCACGCAGTGGCCTTTTCATTATTATTTGTTGTAAAATAATTCTAACGATATAATTTGTTAAAGTGAAGTTTTTTAAAACTCTCATTAAAATTTACTGTAGTGAAATTTGTTTTATATCTCATGATTTGTTGTAATGTTGTGTCTTACAGTGTCATTGTTATTTTGATTTGTTGCAATATCATTTTAGTGTTGTAATTTGTTATAATTATAATAATTAAGTTGTGTTTTTTTTCCAACTCTGGTTATGATTTACTGTAATGAAGCTAGTTGATTTCTCATGATTTATTGTGGTGAAGTAAGTTTCTTTTATAACTCATTTTGATTTTTGAAGCGATGCTACGATATCAGCAAACTGTGGCATATCTGAAGTAGAGAGGAGCACATTTTAAAAATACATTTCTGTATCTTTTTATCCGAACACCCGAAATATTCTGAAAATTGAGAGTTTCTTTGGGCGACTTTGGGCTAGACTACCTTTCTAACACAGTCTGGCAATTTTGAGTGATTTTCGAACACATTTGGGCGACTTTTCAAACGCAATTAGATCAACATCTGGAAACTTAACACATCTGGTTTCCAGAACAAAGCTGGCACTGAGGATTTTGGATAAAATGATACAGACCTGTATTATTAATTTTGCTAACAATATGTTTTAAAAAACTTAATTTTCCTAAAAATGTTGATTTGAAGTTCATTGCACTGTCTAAAAATTGTATATGTATGCTGTGTCAGAAATTTATCATAACTATGTTTAAAATAAATTTGTAAAAGAGGTGACCTACTCCATAACACTGACAGACCTTCTTCGTCATGTACCATTCTAGACCATGTCTCTATATGACTTCCTTCTAACGTTACTGAGTTACTGTTACCTAAAAAGATTTTGATTTTCTTCTCTCCTTTGAACTGTCTAAATGTTATTTTCATATATCAGTCTTTTTTATCTATTTATTGTTAAGTTTATTTAATTAAATTGTGGGCGATGCCCACATTTTTCTCTTTACAGAATAAGGGCTTCCATTTACAAGTATAAACTTTTAGTTTTACAAGGTCACTAGGAAAAGAAATTGTGATGTAGCTTCATTAAAAACATATTGTATATTGTGATGTTGTAGCTTCATAAATCTGGCAACGTCTGTATCATCATTGTCATTTTTGCACATAATGGAGCACTGAACCACAACTGCAACTGGTCTACTTGCAGGAAGCCTGCACCAAAATATTCATATGCTCTTTCAACACTGGTTTCTCAAGCACTAGGCAGTTGTAGTTTCTGTTGAGCACCATGCACAGTCTCAAATTAGTTGCCTCATTGGACATACCTGAGGGATCAGGAGTCCTATTCTTTTTTTTTTTTTTGACTCCTCAGAGACCCCTGCACATTACACGGAGCATCTACATGCTAGTGATGATAAAATATGGTCAGATTTTTACTGTAATACATTGTAAAATCTGTTAATAATCCAATATTGTCTTAACTAAACCCTTAAGTCAGTACCCAAGTTATTCTTGCCTGATTTAAAATTATCTAATCATTTTATTACATTACTTTTAATCAACAGTATCTTCATATTCTGAGTTATTGATGGCAGATTAGCTCAAGTTTTAGTAAGCTAAGGTTTAACATAATCAAAAACAAGTTCTAAGACGTCTCATAACTTCCGGTATAACCCCGCATTAATCAGCAATAAGCAGCAACAGTTTGTAACCAGAGCTAGTATTCAAGTTTAACAAGAGGCAGGCTTAAAGTAATATTTCTAAATTGCTTAAAGTATTATCTTATACTTAACCAGAGACAGACTTAAGGGCTCTAATTATTGATTGATATCCTTAAATTGTCTTTTTCCGATGAAGTATGCTGTAAATTTCTGTGTCTGCCATGTTGTGTTTGTTTTAAAATGAGCAGTTAGTGGCCATAGTTATACACTAAACGGAATCAGACTACAAGTATATTTGAGGAATTTGTATTAAACATTTATTTTATTAAACATTGTATTGAACATTTATTTTATTTTATTATTTAAAAAAAAAATAAAGTTTTGGCGAGGCGTGTACCGTTCAACCTAGTCTGTAATATTAGGGCGCATGTCCAAAATGTAAAAAACCTTAAGGTCTGATAACATAATATAACAGTAGTGGACAAACATTTATGGAATTCTTATCAGGTAGCACGTATAAAGGTGGAAGGTCGTCCCATAGTAGATATACTGCCGTAGGGAAGCAAAATGTTAGAGACGTCACAATACTTGGTCCAGCTTCAAGAGGTAGGTGGCCAGTTCCCTTCCTTGCTGCCTTTTTCTTCCCTAACTCAGAGTCAGGTACCCATTTACAGGTCATGGCACTGTGTTTTGAACCTGGCACATTTGCTCTGAGAGGCCAGCGATCTAACCACTCTGCCAATCAAATGCTGTAGCACAAAAAACGAATTTTAAATGCGAAACCTTGTCACTTTTAACACATAAACTTTATTTGTGGAATTCAGTCACTTTTGAGGTTCAGTGTCCTGAATCTTCAATTGTGCAATTGTCATTACTTTGAACAAAGAGACAAGTTACTGGGTTTGTACTGATAACATTTCACCAATTAATTCTTTTCTTCATCGTCATCAATATTTTCTCTTGCACTCTTTACAGAGCGTGGAACCACAAGTGTAGTTGGTCTCCTTACAGGAAGCCGCTCTTGTACCAGTGGTTTCTATGGCAATGTGTTTTATATGATAAGTTTACCAGCCCCCCATGCACAGACTCGTATTGATGACCTTGTACAACATTCCTGAGAGTTCAGTAGTCCTATTCTTTCTTAGTCACTTCACAGACCCCCAGGAACTAGGCAGGGTACTCATTATTTTACCATGTCATAAAAAGTTGACAAAGTACTGTTTGGTCCCGGTGTTATCCCTTCTTACCTCCAGCCAGAGAAAGGAAATATAGACGGCACTGAATATAAATTAGCAGCCAGGGTAATAAAACCAATTCATTTAGCTTCGCTCAACACTTAACCCAATGGGCATTTCTGTTTACATTGATGTGTTTTAATGTTTAACAAAAATGATGCTATTTGGTTCTTCATGGAACTATAAACAGATGGCATGTGTGATTATGTGATAAAATATAAACAGATGATGTATGTGAATATATGTCATCCGTTTTAATGTGTTAGATATAAACAGATGACGTATGTGATTGTGGATTAAAATATAAACAGATGACATGGGTTATGATTTGTTCCAATGTAAACAGATGACGTGTGATTATGTGTTCAAATATAAACAGATAGATTGTGTGTTCATCTATAAACAGATGATAGTGTGTTTACATTTAATAGATGATAATTTGTGATTTTGTTTGAATATACTGATGATAAATGTGCAGTTATCAGTGGAAGATGTTTAGATTATACCCCAAAGTAAAAGACAGTTTGTGATTATAAGTGATTATGTGCTTTCATGAAAAAAAGGCATCAGATGAATATATGTTCAAGTGTAAAGATGAAAATCTGTGATTACATGTTGCAGTGTAAACAGCTAACAAAAATTACAGTGCCCTAAAGGTCTTTTATATTTGGACATGCACCCTAATATAACCGACTAGGTTCAATGGGATACGCCTCGCCAAAACGAGGTAAAACTTAATTTTTATTAAAAAAAGAATTGTTCTCCAGCCAAGTGTTACCAGGGCCTGAAAGGGGAGCAAATAATAGTAAAGCTGCAGCTTACTGTGCATATCATCTGAAGCAACTAAGGAGGGTTGGACATGTGACCGGCTGCCATGTACTGTAGAAAATTCAGGCCACTAAATAACTTCAAGAAACCAATGTGGGCAAATCAAAATAAAAATGTTTGAGAGGTCACAGCACGTTGGTCTGAAAATGCACAAGGAGAACATAAATATATTGGGAATAAATGCAGGAAACTGTAATAGGACTGAATTGAAGAAACACCCCTGCAAGATGTAGAATCGTACACGTATCTTGGCAGCAATATAAACAAAGTTGGAGGGATATGATATCAACATAAGAATACAAAAAGCAAGAGGAGCTTTCATTGCATTGAGAAACATATGGAGATCAAGAAAATTCAAGTCCACCCAAAAAAATAAGAACCTTCAACTCAAACGTTAAGTCGGTTCTACTGTATGGCTCTAAAACATGGAGAACAACAAAAACAGCAACCAAAAAGTGACAGACTTTCATAACTGGATGCTTGCATAGAATATAAGGATTGACGTGGCAGGACTAATGTGGAACTGATGACAAGACCCAGACGAGTGCCAATGGAGCAAGAGATGAGAAGAAGACCATATCCCTCTACCTGGGCATATCACAATAAGGATCCCGTTACACGCCTATTGAGGCATATTGGGAATACATTGTTAGGCCCGTAATTTTTTTACCATCGGCACACATGGGGTGATGTGGTCAGCATCATGCCGGCCGCCTTAACCTTCCCAGAGTTGTTCTGGTACCCAATTCATAAGGCTGGGTCAACCCCGGAGCCGTTTGCGGTCTAAAAAAATCCCACCTCAACTGGGGATCGAACCATGGACCACCGAGCTAAGAAGCCAGTGCACTAACCACTGCGCTACCACGTCTGCAATATCACAAGAAGGACTGTCTTGTAATGCTATTAACAGGTTTACTCATTGTGTGTCCAATAAATCGCCAGCATCTTCCCCTCACCTCCTGTTCCAATGGCATTTGTTTGGTTCTTGTTCACCAGTTTCACATTGGTTACCTTGTCAAATCATTACGATTTATTTAAAGGATAGTGAAACTTCTGGGCCGGGAGGCTTAACTAAAGGTATATAACTCTAACTTTTACACTTCTTAAGAAAACATTTAGTGAGTGTTTTCCCTTGTACAAGTTTTACACGATTATGAAAACCAAGAGGGCAACCTGAAATCTGTAAAAATCCATCCAATACCATAATTCCCGCCGTAAGTACGTCAGTCCGTCACATCATGCACACCGTCATTTGCGCACTTTTCTGTTTCGAGAGAGTACATTAACTTTCAACCACAGCTAAGGGGTGCAACTGTGGTGGAAAGTTAAACAATAATTATATTGTTTCCCTTATATGTACTCTCCCGAAAGTAGTGGAGGGGCGGTTATCACACACTGTGGAGGGAGGAACAGAAGCACGATGAGGCAGGGAATGTTATGTTAAGTGAGCAATCACTACCACGTTGGATAGTCACAGGCTTCCCAGAAGTATTTAACAGCGTGACGGGAAAATCACGCTTAATGGAAATCTGAACAATGCCATCAACAACATTGATGCAGGGGTCATCAGTGATGTCAATATCAGGCAATGGTTCCACCATGACAGAAGAGACATAGTCGGATCGTTTGACCCGACCAGTGGCGATAGTCAAAGAGTGAGGCTTTAATGTAACAGGAGCAGTGACGCGGACAAAGGATGCAATGTGAATATCATCCTGAAGAGGGATGTATTCACCATTGACGCGAATCTGTCGCAAGTCAAAATAGATTCGGGTGTGATGACGAAGGAGAAAGTCACGACCAAGAATAAAGCTACGGGACATGCCTCTTGTGATGGTGAATGGATGGACAACAGATTGAGAACCAATATTGAGGCTTATCATTGCAGTTCCAATGGAACGTAAAGGTTGGCCAGTAACGGAGGCTAAAGGAGTAGATGAAGGAATAAAGTGTACATGCCTACGGATCTGACGAAACAACTGTTCACGGATGAGGCTAACAGTTGCTACACTATCAACAAGAGCACGGTAGCTGTTCATGTTGATGGAGATAAGGCACGATGAAGGATCCGGAGTGACAGAAGGAGGAGAGATGTAAGAAAGAGAGGAGGAAGACATCGTAGGTGGGGAGGAAAGGAAACTTTCAGTACGGAAGGACCGATGTGAGGATGTTTTCTGGTTACCCGGTATGGTCCTAGTTACTGGGCAACCCAAGGGTTTCCCTGATTCATTAGGGGGTGTAGGATGGGACTGTCCACGTGAAAGGGAACCTGGAGGACCTTTGGGAGAAGGCATAGGAGCGGTAAGAAGCCAGTAAGGTTGGCGAGGTTGTTGCTACCTGTTCTGATAATGTTGTGGTTTTGGCACGGGATTACGTTGAAGCTGTGAACTGTATTGTAGCCGATGAAAACAGCTGCGCGAGATGTGGCCCCGCTGCCCGCAATTGTAACATAGAAGGCACTTGATGGACCTGTGGCACTGGTGGATGGTGAAGGCGTCGAGGCTGGTACAGATGGGTAGTAAGCATTAGTGCAAGGCTCTGGTGATCTTGAAGGTTGCTGCCAAGAGTGGCGGCAATGGCTTACGTCCATCGGTTCTTGATCAAATCGGTGTTCAAAACGAGGCTCGCGACCGAGACGGTTGGTAAAGCGTTTCTTCACATTGTCTTCTGTGATGGCTTGTTGTATAGCATCTGTGACTGTCTGAGGATCCTTGCGGATCAAATGCAATTTAAGTGCGTCGGATGACAAACCATCAATGAAGATACCAACAAGCTGCCGATCAATATCTGTAGATGTGGAAGGAGAATCAATTAAGGCATCTTCAGCCAAGTTTAACAATCTGTCCGCATAAAATTGGACAGGTTCCTGTCTATCCTGGTGTACTCTACGAAGAAGAGTCCACGCGTGCTGACAGTCAGTTATGGATGAATAGCGGGTGACCAGTGCCTTCTTCAGTGAAGCGAAAGTTTTTGTAGGGAAAAGCTGTGCACGACTGCGCAAAAAATCAGTAACCAACGACTGTGAGGAGAGGAATGCAACTCACTTTCGGTCCTCATCGGATGCCGAGGTGATCAAAGACACAAACTTGTCAATATCAATAAGCCATTGACGAAAGTGAGAAGCATCACCGTGAAACGGCTTGACGATGTTATGAATATTTTGAAAGTTACTACTCTGTGTTATAGAGCTGAGAGTATGAGCAATCAACTGTAATGTGCTTGAAGAAGTAACAGGAGAATCAGGCAGAGTTTGACTCGATACATTTTGCTGCGACAATTGGTATTATGAATAGTAGTCAAAATTGTACCAAATCTAGTACATTATAACCAAATGTAGCACGACTGCGTTAGACTCTGTCATAAAATAGTACTGTAGAATGAAAAAAAAAGAAAACACACAAGTAGTTTTTCATTTCTACCGTTTTATCCCCATCTTACAGCATTTCTCCTCATATACTCATAAACTAGTACTGAAGCGGTTGCCATGGTGGTAGAAAAATGGAAAGGTGGTGGGGTAAATATGACCCCACTTATCCATTTAAGGGATAAATCACACTGATGCAGTGATGCTATGATTAGCGTAAATAATATTATTCATTATACCTCTACATTTCCAAACACTACATAATATTATGGATCATAATTTCTACGAATTACGATATATAAAACTATACAGGCTTACACATAATGTGAATGCTAGTCTTCACATAAACATTTTCTGAGATCCCAGGACATTTCCAGCTCCTCTCCTGGGCCCCCCTTTTTGACCCCGGGCCCAGGTACGGGGGGGGGGGGGTGGGGGGGGGGGGGGGGGGGGGGGGGGGGGGGGGGGGCTAAATGACAAAGCAGTCAGTGACCATCACGCCTGGTAGCGCTTTTAGGACAGGAACAAAATGTCTCCATTTTGCTCGGTCGGTGGCCATCCTTAGTATAAAAGACAATATAATAGACAATACAATAGTATAATAGACTTGATAATAGACAAGTGGTGCCTCTGACAGTGTTAAAAACGCGGCATTATAGGAGATAACAAAGACTTTGAGCAGGTTATTATTGCAAAGGGAAGTAAAAATTAAATTTATTAATTACCAAAGGGAAATAATAGTAAACATTAAATGTTATTATTTTTATATTGTAAAAGTTGTAATATCATTTTCATTGCTTCTGTAATGATTAAATACTTTTTAAAAAAAACGTTATTCTTATGTAATACATAGAGTAAAAATTGAATTGTATTTTGTTTAAATAACAATAGAAATAACAGTTTTAGCTAGTTACATTTTTTCAGCCAGTCTTAAGTTTTAGTTTTTGCACTAGTCTTTCAGCTAACAGTTTTAATCAATAATAGCATCAAAGTCGCATTGAACTCGTTGGACATGCGCCCTAACTTGAGCAGCCAACTGGACACTGAAGTTACTTCGGAATCCAAAACAGTCCGAAAATTTGATAAAATAATCCCCCTTTCATGAAAGTTTCTGGTTTACTATATTCATCCTTTTCTACTCCCCTATTGTATGAATCAAAATGGCGAAAGACTTCTAGAACTTTGTGAAATATCAAACCTCGTTGTGGCAGACACCATCTTTCCACATAAGAATATCCACAAGATAACATGGAATTCACCTGATGGCAGAACTAAGAACCAGATAGATCACTTCTGCATAAGCGCTAAATTTCGCTCATCAGTTCAAGACGTCAGAGCATACAGAGGTGCAGAGATCGGAAGCGATCATAACCTCTGCATAGCTAAACTGAGAATTAAACTGAAGAAGTTATACCAACAGAATAAAAATAGAAGAATAGATGTACACAGACTGCAATCAAATGATATAAAGGAGGAATATAATGTCAAAATGAACAACTATTTCGATGCTTTAGGCAAAATTGACAACGATATCACCACCAAGACAATCGATACTAAATGGGAACAACTGAGAACAGCAATGACAGAAGCAGCAGTAGCGACCACCGGATACCTAGTACATAAAAAAGAAAAAATGGATGAGAGAAGATACTTGGGATAAAATACAAGAAAGGAAAACAGCAAAACTTAAACTACTAGCGGCAAGTACACATAATGCAGTTGAATCTTGCAAACTAACTTATAACTTGTTAAATAAAGAAGTGAAGACAAAAAACTCGAAGAGATAAAAGACATTTCATCAATGAACTGGCCGTAGAAGCTGAAAATGCTGCAAGAACTGGTAATAGTAGGTGCCTTTATCAAATTACAAAACAACTATGTCACCAGCCTACTGCTATGGAAACACCTGTTAAAGGTAAAATTAGGGAATTCAATACCAACAGAAAAAGAACAAATGAAGAGATGGGCTGAGCACTTCATGGAGGTGCTAAACAGACCACCACCAACAGTAAACACCTGATTTTAATAATGAAAACACCCACAACCACCTTGCCAATAACTTGCGATGAATTCACGCTGGACGAGATCAAACAAGCCGTTAAAAGATTAAAAAATTTTAAAGCTGCTGGAGTTGACGAAATTTCAGGGAAAATGATTAAAGCAGTTAATGACAACAACCTCTTGAGAATTTTAGATATTATAAATGAAGTATGGAGAGAAGAACAACCACCACAACAATGGAAAGACAGTATTATTGTAAAGTTACCGAAGAAAGGTGATCTATCAGACTGTAATAACTGGCGTGGTATATCTCTATTATCAGTACCTGGAAAATTATTATGTTGCATGATGTTAGAAAGACTTAAATTGCATGCTGACGAAAAGATCAGAGAAGAACAAGCGGGTTTCAGGCCGAAACGATCATGTATTGATCAAATATTCACACTAAGAACAATTATAGAAGAATCAGTGGAAAGGCAATCGCCACTTATTATCACCTTCGTCGATTTTCAAAAAGCCTTTGATAGTCTACACCGCCCATCATTGTGGAAGATACTTACAATCTATGGTTTTCCAACAAAATATGTGAATATAATCAAAGCGCTATATGACAATGCAAGATGTTGTGTTAGAACAAATAAAGGGAATACAAAATGGTTTACAGTAGAAACAGGGGTGAAACAAGGCTGTATTATGTCACCACTACTTTTTGGAATAGCTATTGATTGGGTTATGAGAAACTATACCCACAATGAACAATTGGGTATAAAATGGACAAATGGAAAATTCCTGGGGGACCTGGATTTCGCAGATGATGTAGCATTCTTAAGTTCAACACCAAGACAATCCCAAGAAGCAATAAATAATCTGTGTCATCTCTCGGTTAAAATAGGTCTCCAAATAAATGCCTCTAAAACTAAAGCTATGAACTTTTCTAACGAGACCTTTGATATCATCTTGAACGGGGAAAAACTACAGAAAGTTGAAAGTTTCAATTATTTAGGCAGTAAAATTGACTCAGGATGGTGACACAACAAGAGAAATCCATACTAGAATTGCTTTGGCAGCTAGCGCCTTCAATAGATTATCTAACATTTGGAAATTACGATCATTGAATATACATACCAAGCTTCGTCTGTTTAATTCAAATGTTATCTCAGTGTTTACATACGGCTGTGAGAGTTGGAAAATAACAAAATCATTGGAGAACAAGCTGAATACATTCGAGAACAAATGTCTTAGAAAACTCATGAACATCAGTTGGAAAGAATTCAAGACTAATCGACAAATAAGAGAAGACTCTAGGCAGAAATATGTCTCCGACTATATAAGGAAAAGACGATGGTCATATATCGGTCATGTCCTACGAATGCAAAACAACAGAATACCACTACAGGCGCTCACTTGGGTTCCTGAGGGTAAGCGGAAAAAGGGAAGACCAAAAGAAACACTCAGAAGAACAATAATAAGAGAAGGAAGAACGTTGGGCCTAAATAATGTGCAAGAGCTAAGAGGAGTGGCGTCACAACGAACAACCTGGAGAGCACTGGTTTCTGCCTTATGCGCCGTGTTTGGCGCTTAAAGAATTTATTATTATTATTATTAAGTGCAAATGAACGTTTGAATACGCTTTCTTTCTTTCTTTCTTTCTTTCTTAATCAGAACCTCTTCTACCCCGTAAACAGAGTGTAGAGGTGACCCAAAGAGCACAAGGCTCTCGGGCAAAACATGCAATCAAAATGTTTGACAAACAGGTGATTAGCCCATTGAATACGCACGAAGGTTTTTTATCTTGTACAAGATGATGTTGCCAGAACCAAGCACAAACTTTATATTAATCACCTCTTACAATATGACCTTAAAGAGAGTGGTAGTTCTATTCATTTTTGGTCTCCTCGCCCACTCCCCCACGGAACTACACAGGATTTTTTGTTTGCCTTGTTCTAGAAATATTGCTTTATAAGTTTCACTTGAAGCATGCAGTAAGGAAAGAGAAATATGTATTCAGTCTTCAAATCTAAATGCAGTTAATTTTTGTTTTGTTTTTTCCAGTCCTGGTGTCATTGTCACAGAACTGCAGAAGAGAGGAGGTTTGAATGATGACTCCTATGCAGCTGTAAGTTGAGTGTTGTATTCATGTTTAGTTTGTGTTGTTGATAAAGTATGTTTTTTTTTTAAAATAGTGTCTTGATGTTGTTTTTAATACGGCAAGGTTTTGATGTTTGTTATGTTCAATACAGGTCTGTAGCCTTTTTATCTGAATCGTTTGGGGACACCTGTGTTTCGGAAACCAAATTTTGTCAAGATGTCATCCAAATCACATTCAAAAAGTAGCCCCCCAGAATCACCCACAAATATGGTTGAACATATAGATCCCAAAGTTCACCCAGAAAAATAGTCAGAAAATTGGCCAAATTGTGATCAAGAGTAGCCCAAAGAAACTTTCAATTTTCAGAAATTTCAGTTATCAGGTGTTCAGATAAAGGGATATTTGACCTGCATATCCAATAGATAACCATGAAGATATGAAAAATGGAAAGTGCCTTACTAGTCACCCTGGAGATTATAAGTATCTTGTCCTTAGCAACTCATATGTCTAACACCTGCTAGTATCATGGGACAAGGGATGTCTAACACCTGCTAGTATCATGGGACAAGTGATGTCTAACACCTGCTAGTATCATGGGACAAGTGGTGTCTAACACCTGCTAGTGTCATGGACAGTGTGATGTCTAACACCTGCTAGTGTCATGGGGACAAGTGATGTCTAACACCTGCAAGTGTCTTGGGACAGGTGATGTCTAACACCTGCTAGTGTCATGGGACAAGTGATGTCTAACACCTGCTAGTGTCATGGGACAAGTGATGTCTAACACATGCAAGTGTCATGGGACAGGTGATGTCTAACACCTGCTAGTGTCATGGCACACGTGATGTCTAACACCTGCTAGTGTCATGGGACAGGAGATGTCTGACACCTGCTTGTGTCTTGGGACAGGTGATTGCCAACACCTGCAAGTGTCTTGGTTGGACAGGTGATGTCCTAACACCTGCTAGTGGGTCGTGGGACAAGTGATGTCTAACACCTGCTAGTGTCGTGGGACAAGTGATGTCTAACACCTGCTTGTGTCTTGGGACAGGTGAATATATCTAACACCTGCTGGTGTGTGGGGACAGGTGATATCTAACACCTGCAAGTGTCTTGGGACAGGTGATGTCTAACACCTGCTTGTGTCATGGGACAAGTGATGTCTAACACCTGCTTGTGTCATGGCAAGCACATGAGTGACGCTTCAGGGGGAAAAAAAAAATTTCAGTTTTTTCTGAACTTTTTGAATTGTGGGAGTTGGTATACAGGATTAGGGACCTGTAATTGAAACAACATATTTACAAAAACCACATATTAAAGTAGACAACCACCATGCTTCATCAATGGGGGCTATTCATAGGACAGGGTTTTCAGGGTCATGTCTCGACTGAATCCTGGGGGGAAACAAAACAAACCATGGCTAGTGTTTTTTTTTTGGGTTTTTTTTTTTTGCAACAAAACAAACATAAGTTGGCTCTTTTTTAAATGTCATAAATTTTTAACCAGTTGTTTCATCTGCACAAACATATTTGCATATTTACCTTTGTTAATATTTGTATTACAGTTCATAGAGAGAAGCAAGACCACACACGCACTGGGCAGGCCTGGAAACCCAGATGAGGTGGCGCGGACCATAGCATTTTTAGCATCAGATGATGCCTCCTTCATTACCGGAGCCAGTCTTCCTGTTGATGGTGGCTGTCGTAGATTTCCGATAGGAGAATTAAGACTAGGTTTGGTCCCTTCTGAATAGGTTTGAATAGGTGATAGACTCAGTGAGAGTTAGTGAAAGGTAATAGAATTTCCACACACGTGAGATGATAGATTTTGATATAGTGGCTGTCTCTGAAAGCGACAAGAATTCTTCTCTCTCTCACCTATCTTCTACAACAGTTGTTACAGCGTCAGACAGACTACACCAATATACATATTACGTATATTTCTATCACTCACAGGCACGCACATACACGTGACGACAGGTAAACACACAGACGTGGGAAAACTATAGCAATGATATATATATTATCTAGAACGAGCTGACCAAACACGATTATTAAGTTCAAGAGCGATTTTATTATCAGGAAAAATCGGCTCACAACACCAAAGAAAGTACATCAAGGAAAATACATATACACATAGTCATAAAAAATCAAGGAAATGTTGCAAGGATGATAGCCCCGTTATAGTGTTAACTCTAGGTTTAGCCCGGCCCCGTTAAGAGAACGGATGATGGCGCCCGAGTCACAGATACATAGGGTTTGAGTCTAAGAGTTTTTCTTTGTTTTATCTCGTAATTATATGCACAGAGTTTGAAAAAAATCTGATTTAACCTAAGACAAAAACACAAGAACTCTAGCCTTAGCAACAAATTATGCAGATTGAAAAAAAAATTAGGACAGCAACAGGGTGTCAAAGATAAAATAGTGAAAAATATCACTCAAACCAGCGTACACTCATTCATTCCGCCATGGCTTTTCATACTTGTACTCACGACTTTGCTTGCTGCCTCTTGGAACACATTGATTTTAGATTTTCACACAGACTCAAAAATGCAGTCTTCTGCCAAGAAGTCCCCAGTTCCAAAAGACGTATTTAACTTGGAGTCTCCGGGAACGACTACTTGGGTATGCAAATTTGTTCAAATGTCTGATTAAGTCACCTAACAATTATTCCAGGCGCGGGAGTTAGCAGAGCACAGTGTCAATAGCGTAGGTTTCTAAAAAATGATGAATGTCAGGTCGGTGCCTTCCCTCAGTATAGGATTCACTTTAGTCACACCACAGATTTGTCCACAAGATATAATCTAGTCGGGAAATGATTGTTAATATTCACGCCACCAGGCAGCAAATTATATAGAGTTTCTAGAAGAAATTAAGTGCTGGCTCCAAGGTCCAGTATTTATCATTACAGTCTTTGAAAACCCGTTATAGGGATATTAGTATTTCTGTCTAACTTGCACCGTCAGATCAGTGTTACTTGAGAAAACCCACGTGGTTCAAAATAAGGACTGTCTATTTCTTCACAAGTATGGAAACTACTACTAGGTGCTGGTAAAGTTAGGGTCACCCCAAAACTTTCACTGTGTGGAGGAAAAATAACACATATAATATAATAAACAGACTCTGTACTGGTTAAAACTTACCTTTAAACTTGCAAGCAGAGAGCTTTGCTTATCATTTAAACTTCCCATGACGTAAGTTATATTTAAAAATCAGCAATCCTCATAAATTAAGAACACGTGCGTATTCCGTCACCATTCATGAGGCTGGATTCTAGAGTTTATACGTTAGTTTAGAAAAATACACTCGACTGAGTATTAGCAGTTAAATTAAATTTATAAATAGCTACAATTGCCGTTATAAGCTAGAAATTTTAATTTTATTCTGCTTTCCACTGAATGCTTCCCTAGAAAATATAATAGCCTACCACTTTATTTCTCTTCTGCGCTAAAGAAATAGATTAAAATGAATTAAGCGATTTAACACTTTAACACTCACAAAATCTATATATCTATCATATTAATTACCTCAACCACAGAATTACAGGTAGTCGCACAACTTAAGAATAAAAATGCTGAAAATATTTCTGGAAGTCTAGAAGTTCGACAAATTGCCGAAACAAACTGAGATCTTCGCTAACAGCTATTCTGTTTTCGAGCGACCTATCTACTGTGGAGTCTATGAGCGAGAATGAAATTAAAGTTTCAAACTTGGCCAATATCTTAAAATCAGACAAAGGGCCCAAACTTACTTCGCCAAGCGAAATTATCTCCCCTACTCCCAACATTTACGTCCGCTTAACGCGTGTCGTAACTGTCACCTACTGACCACGATGTACGCGTGTCAGTTTCAAATCCCAGACAGCCTGACTCCATTGTAGGGCAGTTTTCACACTACAGCTGACCATGGCCCAAGTGAGCGCCGTGTCAGTTTGGGATTTTCCAGACAAATGTCTGGATACTGACCGGTGCAGATGTAAAGTATCACACCTCACCGGGACTAATGCCGAGAAGAAGCTCGCGCGCTCGGTGAGAATGTAGACGATTTGCTACGTCCTGTGTTCAGCGAACCGACTTATCACGCCTTCTGACGCCCTGCAGCCCTGACATCTACGTAATATCGTCCTAGCGCGATTCTCAGTTTTAGAGAAAGGAAAAAGGTAAAGTTTGCGAATTATATGAAAATAATATTCGCAAAACGAATGGATGAAAAAAATACACAGGAAAAAAAAATACAGAGATATTAAAAGAGAGAGTTTATGTGAAAGAATAGGAAGAAGATGTAGGAAATTAAATGAATATAAACCCTACGTGACAGAGCCTCCCCCCTTTAAGATATGGAAGCACTCCATGTCTACGTTATGGAGTTTAATTTCCTATAACCGTAGCTTCGGGGTGTCTGTCTTCTTCCCTCTCCATCTCCCCCTCCATCTCTGTCCAATTCCTACTCAAGTCCACTCCTCAAAGTTTCCTTCCCCTGGAATGTCTCATATGCGCGCTTGAAAGAGCGTCGCCGCTTCTGACATTTTTGAAAGATTTCCTGTGATAGCGGTGGAATATCCCTGCCACTATCGTCATCTTCGTCAGTTTTGGCGATCGTCAGGAGATGGTCGGAGGTTGGCACTGGTTTTTCCAAGTATCTCTTTAAGAGATTTAAATGGAAAACCTTCTCTCCTTTCCTTCAATAGAGATCTGGTAGTTAGCCTTAGAAATCTTTTTCAGGACGGTAAACGGCCCTTGCCATCCGATCTTCAGTTGGTTGTTCTCGGTAGGGAGCAACACCAAAACTTTCTCTCCTGCTTCCAGTTCTCTCTCTTCCGCGACTTTCCTGTATCGGTTAGCGTGCTTTGTGCGAGCTCGCTTAAAGTTAGTCGTTGCTAGGTCCCACCCTAGTTTCAACCTTTCCTTTAAAACCGACACATATTTACTTGCTGAGACGACTGTCTCATCCGCCTTCTCGTCTGTCAGAGACTGAAGTAAGGCTTCAAGCGGGCCCTTAATGGGTCTGCCAAATAAGAGTGTAGCTGGCGGAAATCCTGTGGAAGTATGAGGAGATTCTCTGTAGCCAAATAATGCTGCAGGAATACAGAGATCCCAATCTTCAGGTTTCACTTGTGCCAGCTTACTTAGCATCATGGTGAGGTTTCCATTAGCACGTTCCACGAGCCCATTTCCGGCCGGAGTATATGGCTTAGTGTGGATGTGCTGGGTCCTCAAGATCTTAACGATCTCATCCATCAACAGGTTTCGGTATGGAGATCCATTATCCGTCAATACTTGCTGAGGGAATCCCAACCGAGTGAAAATCTGCACGAGGGCTTCTGCGACATGCTTGGCATCTGCGCATGTTAGCGGGATAGCTTCTGCCCATAAAGTGCATGTATCGACTAAGGTCAGGATGAACCTGTTCCTTCTTTTAGTCCTTTCGAAAGGCCCTAAAATGTCGATCACAACCCGTTCGAATGGTGTTCCCATTATTGGCATTTCACCCATGTGGACTGGGGGTGCCCGTTGCTTGGGTGGCACACGTTGGCACTGGGCACAGGATTTGACATATCTGATGATATCAGTATTCACTCCTGGCCACCAATAATGAGTGGTTATACGTTGGTTTGTGGCGTTCTGTCCCATATGTCCGCTAAAGGGAAGAGAGTGCCCCATTTCTAGGATTTGGCTTCTGTACTGTTTCGGTACTAGGAGCTGGTTGTAACCTTGGTCAGGCTTGCCCGTTCTCCGATAAAGTACGCCATCCTCAGAAAAAATGTCCCCGTGCTGTTTGGGTTCCTTAGCCAAGGGCAGTTTCCTAAAGCAGGGTGCCAAAGTAGGGTCCTTGTATTGCGCTTCTTTAAGTTCCATAGGTAACAAATTAGGCGCAGGCTCCCGTTCCTTCTTGGTTTGCCCTCTTGTAGTTACTGCTGCCACAATCGGCTCTTCCGGTTTCCCAATACACACGTATCTCCCGCCAAGTATGACTGGGTAGATGGGATCATCCATAACAGCTGCTTTGATCACGCCTCTGACAAAGTCAGAGTGTATCTCCACCAGTGCGATGGGAAGCGCTGTAGGTGCATCACTCTTAGATACTCCACAAAGTTTGACGGTCTCTCCTGTCTCTTGACCGGGTTTAACCAGCTTTCTGGCAACAATGCAATCATAAGAAAGCCCCGTGTCAAATAAGCAAGAAGTTTGAGAACCGTTCAAAGTAACAGTACCTCGCGTTGAGGGTCTATCCCCAACAGGTTTGGAATCACTGTCAACAATTCCGCCTTGCGAGACTGTCAATAAGCATCCGATGCGTTTCGGCTCGGTGTGCTCGCTCTGATCATATGTCCCGTGCTCAGGGGTTCTCCCTTTGCCACCTTGTCCTTTCTGGCTACGCTGCCATGTAGGGCGGTCGGGTTGATCGGACTGTTTGGGGTGGTTGGGGTACTTGTTCTTGTAGAACTTGGATTTCTCAGGAGGGGGGGTTTTGAGGTCCAGTTTCTCTGTGGTTATTTAGGTTAGAAGCCTGAGAAGATTGCTCTAGGTTATGTTTTCGAAAATGCTCCTCTGTCGGTTTCCGCTTTGTGGCCGGTAGTTCAGCCAGCGCATTGTGATAACGCTCAGACTTTTCCAAAATGTCTTCAAGTTTTTCTGCCCCCTGCTCAGCGAGAAATCTCCGGGTATCAGCAGACAAAGTGTTCTTTATTTGTTCAGTTAGAACAAGTTCCTCAAGACCTTCATAGGTAGAGGGGAGCTGCGAAAGCTCAAGGCACTTTGTTAGATATCCCTTAAGACGAGATGAGAACTGGTGAAAAGTTTCAGAATTCTCTTTCCGGCTGTTGCGAAACAGTTGCAAAAACTTGCGAGCGTTCATTTCAAAGCGCTCCAGTAACGCTTTCTTCAACACATCGTAGTCGTCTTGTTGGCTACTTTCCAGCTTAGAATAAACATCATAAGCAGAACCTTTTAGGGCCTGGGAAAGTTTCATGTTCCAACGCGACCTCTCTAAACCGTACAGAGTTGCAATTTTCTCAAATTTTTCTAACCATGTGTCAATCTTCTCATTTGGACAAGGAAAAGATTCAAGAGTGAAAGACATAGCGTTGAGTTGAAGAGATTGAGTGTTAGAAGGATCAGTTAAGGAAGAATGAGGAGAAGACTCTCCATTGCTGGAGGTAGAGGCAGCGCCAAGACTTTGGACTTCTAGAGCCTTAAGAGCCAACTCATGCTGTCGTCGTTGCTCATTTTCTCTTTCCAAATGCTGTCTCTCCTTCTCTCTTTCCTCCTGCTGTCTCTCCTCTCTCTCCTTCTCATGCTGTCTCTCCTCCCTCTCCTTCTCATGCTGTCTCTCCTTCTCTTTTTCTCTCTCCCTGCGGATTTCCATTTCCTCGTCCATCTTCTTCTGCTCTTTGGCTTCAGCTGCTTTCCTCTCCGCATCGTATCTCTCAAGTTCGTCTCTGACAAAAGCTTTCGCTTCTTCTCCTTCCAGTCCCTCCTCTCTCGCTTCGTCCCTGAGAAGTTGTCTAAGCTTTGCCCTCTCGGCCATATTAGGTCAGTGACTGAGACTAGTGGAGAAAGAAAATAGGAAAAAGGCTACACTTGTTTCTACCACTTACTAGAAAAAAAAACCAAAAATCAAAAGATGATATCCTTAACCCTGGGATACCTCCTCCAAAATAAAATCTAACTATCGCTGCTATTATCGGCAATAAAGCACTCAATGCAAAACACGACTACGCCAAATAAATGGTAGTTAAGATTACAACTGAAAAATAAGTTGCTACAGTGGAAAAGCAAAAGAATATTGCAAAAATTAAAGAGAAAAAATAATCCCTTAATTTTTAAAAATCCACTATAAGTTCGCCCCTGAAGTCAGATCGGGTAAGGGAGGGAATTAATCTGGACAAAAAAAGTCCGAAACACACTCCTTAACTTAGTTCAAACGCCGTTCTGCCTCAGTACCCAGTGAATGTTATACACTCACCACTTTACCAGCATTTAGTATTACAATCAGCAGTTAACATATATCCCGACAAAATCAACCTATAACCAAAATGTATATTATTCAAAGATGCTGTGGAAAAAAAAAAAACTTTATTAGTTTGTGTCAGTCAGCACGCCCGTAAACAGATTCGCTAGTCTAGGGGGTAATTTTTTTTTAAAAAGATACACAACTCACAAAACATCACACTCTTACTCTATTACAGAATAAGAATCTTAAATACAAAATCCAGATAGACGAGTCCACGTTTGTCGTACTCGTCTTCCTATTCTAAGTTCAAAGACCGGAAACGAGCCCTCATTTGTCGTAGATTTCCGATAGGAGAATTAAGACTAGGTTTGGTCCCTTCTGAATAGGTTTGAATAGGTGATAGACTCAGTGAGAGTTAGTGAAAGGTAATAGAATTTCCACACACGTGAGATGATAGATTTTGATATAGTGGCTGTCTCTGAAAGCGAAAAGAATTCTTCTCTCTCTCACCTATCTTCTACAACAGTTGTTACAGCGTCAGACAGACTACACCAATATACATATTACGTATATTTCTATCACTCACAGGCACGCACATACACGTGACGACAGGTAAACACACAGACGTGGGAAAACTATAGCAATGATATATATATTATCTAGAACGAGCTAACCAAACACGATTATTAAGTTCAAGAGCGATTTTATTATCAGGAAAAAATCGGCTCACAACATCAAAGAAAGTACATCAAGGAAAATACATATACACATAGTCATAAAAAATCAAGGAAATGTTGCAAGGATGATAGCCCCGTTATAGTGTTAACTCTAGGTTTAGCCCGGCCCCGTTAAGAGAACAGATGATGGCGCCCGAGTCACAGATACATAGGGTTTGAGTCTAAGAGTTTTCTTTGTTTTATCTCGTAATTATATGCACAGAGTTTGAGAAAAAAAAATCTGATTTAACCTAAGACAAAAACACAAGAACTCTAGCCTTAGCAACAAATTATGCAGATTGGAAAAAAAAAAATTATTAGGACAGCAACAGGGTGTCAAAGATATAAATAGTGAAAATATCACTCAAACCAGCGTACACTCATTCATTCCGCCATGGCTTCTCATACTTGTACTCACGACTTTGCTTGCTGCCTCTTGGAACACATTGATTTTTAGATTTTCACACAGACTCAAAAAAATGCAGTCTTCTGCCAAGAAGTCCCCAGTTCCAAAAGACGTATTTAACTTGGAGTCTCCGGGAACGACTACTTGGGTATGCAAATTTGTTCAAATGTCTGATTAAGTCACCTAACAATTATTCCAGGCGCGGGAGTTAGCAGAGCACAGTGTCAATAGCGTAGGTTTCTAAAAAATGATGAATGTCAGGTCGGTGCCTTCCCTCAGTATAGGATTCACTTTAGTCACACCACAGATTTGTCCACAAGATATAATCTAGTCGGGAAATGATTGTTAATATTCACGCCACCAGGCAGCAAATTATATAGAGTTTCTAGAAGAAATTAAGTGCTGGCTCCAAGGTCCAGTATTTATCCTTACAGTCTTTGAAAACCCGTTATAGGGATATTAGTATTTCTGTCTAACTTGCACCGTCAGATCAGTGTTACTTGAGAAAACCCACGTGGTTCAAAATAAGGACTGTCTATTTCTTCACAAGTATGGAAACTACTACTAGGTGCTGGTAAAGTTAGGGTCACCCCAAAACTTTCACTGTGTGGAGGAAAAATAACACATATAATATAATAAACAGACTATGTACTGGTTATAAAAACTCACGTCTAAAACTTGCAAGCAGAGAGCTTTGCTTATCATTTAAACTTCCCATGACGTAAGTTATAATTTAAAAATCAGCAATCCTCATAAATTAAGAACACGTGCGTATTCCGTCACCATTCATGAGGCTGGATTCTAGAGTTTATACGTTAGTTTAGAAAAATACACTCGACTGAGTATTAGCAGTTAAATTAAATTTATAAATAGCTACAATTGCCGTTATAAGCTAGAAATTTTAATTTTATTCTGCATTCCACTGAATGCTTCCCTAGAAAATATAATAGCCTACCACTTTATTTCTCTTCTGCGCTAAAGAAATAGATTAAAATGAATTAAGCGATTTAACACTTTAACACTCACAAAATCTATATATCTATCATATTAATTACCTCAACCACAGAATTACAGGTAGTCGCACAACTTAAGAATAAAAATGCTGAAAATATTTCTGGAAGTCTAGAAGTTCGACAAATTGCCGAAACAAACTGAGATCTTCGCTAACAGCTATTCTGTTTTCGAGCGACCTATCTACTGTGGAGTCTATGAGCGAGAATGAAATTAAAGTTTCAAACTTGGCCAATATCTTAAAATCAGACAAAGGGCCCAAACTTACTTCGCCAAGCGAAATTATCTCCCCGACTCCCAACATTTACGTCCGCTTAACGCGTGTCGTAACTGTCACCTACTGACCACGATGTACGCGTGTCAGTTTCAAATCCCAGACAGCCTGACTCCATTGTAGGGCAGTTTTCACATTACAGCTGACCATGGCCCAAGTGAGCGCCGTGTCAGTTTGGGATTTTCCAGACAAATGTCTGGATACTGACCGGTGCAGATGTAAAGTATCACACCTCACCGGGACTTATGCCGAGAAGAAGCTCGCGCGCTCGGTGAGAATGTAGACGATTTGCTACGTCCTGTGTTCAGCGAACCGACTTATTACGCCTTCTGACGCCCTGCAGCCCTGACATCTACGTAATATCGTCCTAGCGCGATTCTCAGTTTTAGAGAAAGGAAAAAGGTAAAGTTTGCGAATTATATGAGAATAATATTCGCAAAACGAATGGATGAAAAATACACATGAAAAAAAAGTACAGAGATATTAAAAGAGAGAGTTTATGTGAAAGAATAGGAAGAAGATGTAGGAAATTAAATGAATATAAACCCTACGTGACAGTGGCAGACATGCCATGTGCCCGCGGTAGTCCATTGAATATATTCAGTAACATCCAGGGTTCACATCTTTGCCGTAAAAATGTCCATGTTTTTAAAACAAATCATTTTTAAAAAAAAAATTTTTTTCCTTATGAAAAATTCCCAAAGTAATTTTGTTTGATGCTCTTTATAATACAACAGTATTTTGGCTCAAATCATTCATTCAATTGTTGCAGTATAATAGATTACGTTTAGCTTAATCAGAGTCATAGATTAATAAATAGCTTAGTCAGGGTTACTTCATCCACTCATTCAAAGAGTATGTATTCTTTCCCATAAATGGAAATATTTACATTGACAATACAGTGTCAGGGCCCCACATGGTTTGATGGGGGTCTCTGAGAAATCAAAGGAATTATAAAATTGCTGTTCCTTCGGTTGTGTCATAACCGATGACTCGTAAGGTCATGCAGGGGGCCTGGCAACTTCATCTTTTCTCTCCATGATGGGCATGGGGCCATCCATATTAATGACCTCATTGTAGTGGGCCTGCACCAAAGAACTTCATCATATTAAAACTACGTGGATGTAAGAAATTAAAATGAGTAAGGCTAAGTGTATAAATGAAAACAAGTGTAATGTTTGTCTTCTTGTATCCTTGGCCGCTGACTGACAAAACATTTAGTGATTCTTCGTGTGTGTGTAGGGCAGCAACAAACTGTCTTTACTTTGCTCGGTCCATGGCCGTCCTGTGTACTGTGCTCGAACACTGGTTCATGCTTTTTGTCTCAGAGATGGAAGTTCTCCGCCAGGTTGCTTTTGGTCGGCTTCTCTTTCACCTTAAGAGTGTAATGTTAAACTTGTCTTGACATTTTTTTTACTTTTCTTATGCTGAGTCACTTCTTTCTAGTCAAACTTTGTTTTTTAAAACTTGGGTGATTGCTGTTGTTCTTCTGATGTAGACTTTTGATATCTTTGGTTTTCATTAAGTAAGATTTAACTTTACATTCGTCCCTTTTTTAAAATTTAATATATGTTCAGTTTCATTTAGCTATACATGTGTCCTTTAAGCAGGACTTTTGAGAGCTCAGATGAGAGCATGGCCATTTCACATTGTGAGGCCCCTCATTGTTTGGGAAGAGGTAAAAAGTATAGTATCTGGCATCCTTTGCTGAGGTGAGGCCTCTCCTCATTGTTTGGGAAGAGTTAAACAAGTGGAGTTTTGTGCATCCTTTGCTGAGGTGAACCCCCTCATTGTTTGGGAAGAGGTAAAAAGTGGAGTATCATGCATCCTTTGCTGTGGTGAGGCCAGGCCAGATTACTGCTGGTCTTCCCCCCCCCCCCCCCCTCTTATAGGGCTTGCCTTTAAGTGGCACTGATGAGGTTGTGTTGGGCTTCTTTCATCTTATAAATGTAGGGGTAAACATATAGGTACTGCATCTATACTGGGACAAAGGACAGAAAATACCTACTTTACGGTCACAAGTCCTTCATCTGGAACAAACGAACGAGAAAGACAGTGAGAACTACGTTACATACATAAAAAATGGAAATATCTTACATCGCTGTCACTGATATCCAATGTGGACAAGATGACCACTCGCCCCTTATAAATATAGTATTCTCAATTCTGCTTTGGCATTGAAAATACAAACAAACAACCTTTCAGTATTATTTTGTGTAACGAATGTTTTGTTGGTAATGACAGAGTTAGAATTCTGCTTTCATGATGTAGTAATATATTTTTGAAAGCATTTGATGTCCAAAGGTAGTGGTTGACAATTAGATTTGACCAATACACAATGTTCAAAGGTTAGTGCATAACTATCAGGAGCTATTTTTTATTGTGATGGCGAAAATAATACTAACGAAAAATCTAGTTTTATTTATATATAAGACAACTGGGTAAAATGACAGAATCTGACTCTAATTGTATGTTTCATCATTATCAGCACATTATCAGATCTTTTTGTTTTTAAATCTCGAAAGATAATGGCTAAATTGACACATGTTGCTATTTATCTTTACCCCCAGAAAACTCGATGTTACCACTGCCAGATAATTTACCCCCTGTTGACGATCCATATCCTAAAGGATTTCATAAACCATTAGGATTTTTTTTTTTTTTTCCAAATCGTTTCTAGATACCTGCCAGAGATTTGTTGCATAGTTGTTTCACTCAGTGTCCTTTTCATTATTATTTGTTGTAAAATAATTCTAACGATATAATTTGTTAAAGTGAAGTTTTTAAAAACTCTCATTAAAATTTACTGTAGTGAAATTTGTTTTATATCTCATGATTTGTTGTAATGTTGTGTCTTACAGTGTCATTGTTATTTTGATTTGTTGCAATATCATTTTAGTGTTGTAATTTGTTATAATTAAGTTGTGTTTTTTTTTTCCAACTCTGGTTATGATTTACTGTAATGAAGCTAGTTGATTTCTCATGATTTATTGTGGTGAAGTCTCTTTTATAACTCATTTTGATTTGTGATGCGATGCTATGAGATCAGTAAACTGTGGAATATCTGATGTAGAGAGGAGCACATTTTAAAAATACATTTCTGTATCTTTTTATCCGAACACCAGAAATATTCTGAAAATTGAGAGTTTCTTTGGGCGACTTTGGGCTAGACTACCTTTCTAACACAGTCTGGCAATTTTGAGTGATTTTCAAACACATTTGGGCGACTTTTCAAATGCAATTAGGGCAACATCTGGAAACTTAACACATCTGGTTTCCAGAACAAAGCTGGTACCGAGGATTTTGGATAAAATGATACAGACCTGTATTATTAATTTTGCTAACAATATGTTTTAAAAAACTTTATTTTCCTAAAAATGTTGATTTGAAGTTCATTGCACTGTCTAAAAATTGTATATGTATGCTGTGTCAGAAATTTATCATAACTATGTTTAAAATAAATTTGAAAAAGAGGTGACCTACTCCATAACACCCATAGACCTTCTTCGTCATGTACCATTCTAGACCATGTCTCTAAACAACTTCCATCTAATGTTACTGAGTTACTGTTCCCTAAAAAGATTTTTTTTTTTTTCCTCTCCTTTGAACTGTCTAAATGTTATTTTCATGTATCAGTCTTTTTTATCTATTTATTTTTAAGTTTATTTAATTAAATTGTAGGCGATGCCCACATTTTTCTCTATACAGAATAAGGGCTTCCATTTACAAGTATAAACTTTTAGTTTTACAAGGTCACTGGGAAAAAAAAATTGTGATGTAGCTTCATTAAAAAAATATTGTATATTGTGATGTTGTAGCTTCATAAATCTGGCAACGTCTGTATCATCATTGTCATTTTTGCACATAATGGAGCACTGAACCACCACTGCAAATGGTCTACTTGCAGGAAGCCTGCACCAAAATATTCATATGCTCTTTCAACACTGGTTTCTCAAGCACTAGGCAGTTGTAGTTTCTGTTGAGCACCGTGCACAGTCTCAAATTTGTTGCCTCATTGGACATACCTGAGGGATCAGGAGTTCTATTCTTTTTTTTTTTGACTCCTCAGAGACCCCTGCACATTACACGGAGCATCTACATGCTAGTGATGATGAAATATAGTCAGATTTTTACTGTAATACATTGTAAAATCTGTTAATAATCCAATATTGTCTTAACTAAATCCTTAAGTCAGTACCCAAGTTATTCTTGCCTGATTTAAAATTATCTAATCATTTTATTATATTACTTTTAATCAACAGTATCTTCATATTCTGAGTTATTGATGGCAGATTAGCTCAAGTTTTAGTAAGCTAAGGTTTAACATAATCAAAAACAAGTTCTAAGACGTCTCATAACTTCCGGTATAACCCCGCATTAATCAGCAATAAGCAGCAACAGTTTGTAACCAGAGCTAGTATTCAAGTTTAACAAGAGGCAGGCTTAAAGTAATATTTCTAAATTGCTTAAAGTATTATCTTATACTTAACCAGAGACAGACTTAAGGGCTCTAATTATTGATTGATATCCTTAAATTGTCTTTTTCCGATGAAGTATGCTGTAAATTTCTGTGTCTGCCATGTTGTGTTTGTATTAAAATGAGCAGTTAGTGGCCATAGTTATAGACTAAACGGAATCAGACTACAAGTATATTTGAGGAATTTGTATTAAGCCGACTGTTAAACAATTGTGTGTGTGTGTAAATAACGTTCAACCTAGTCTGTTATATTAGGGCGCATGTCCACATGTAAAATACCTTTAGGTCTGATAACATAATATAACAGTAGTGGACAAACATTTATGGAATTCTTATCAGGTAGCACGTATAAAGGTGGAAGGTAGTCCCATAGTAGATATACTGCCGTAGGGGAGCAACATGTTAGAGACGTCACAATACTTGGTCCAGCTTCAAGAGGTAGGTGGCCAGTTCCCTTCCTTGCTGCCTTTTTCTTCCCTAACTCAGAGTCAGGTACCCATTTACTGGTGATGGCATTGTGTTTTGAACCTGGCACATTTGCTCTGAGAGGCCAGCGATCTAACCACTCTGCCAATCAAATGCTGTAGCACAAAAAACGAATTTTAAATGCGAAACCTTGTCACTTTTAACACATAAACTTTATTTGTGGAATTCAGTCACTTTTGAGGTTCAGTGTCCTGAATCTTCATGTGTGCAATTGTCATTACTTTGAACAAAGAGACAAGTTACTGGGTTTGTACTGATAACATTTCACCAATTAATTCTTTTCTTCATCGTCATCAATATTTTCTCTTGCACTCTTTACAGAGCGTGGAACCACAACTGTAGTTGGTCTCCTTACAGGAAGCCGCTCTTGTACCAGTGGTTTCTATGGCAATGTGTTTTATATGATAAGTTTACCAGCCCCCCATGATCAGCCTCGTATTGGTGACCTTGTACAACATTCCTGAGAGTTCAGTAGGCCTATTCTTTCTTAGTCACTTCACAGACCCCCAGGAACTAGGCAGGGTACTCATTATTTTACCATGTCATAAACAGTTGACAAAGTACTGTTTGGCCCCAGTGTTATCCCTTCTTGCCTCCAGCCAGAGAAAGGAAATATAGACGGCACTGAATATAAATTAGCAGCCAGGGTAATAAAACCAATTCATTTAGCTTCGCTCAACACTTAACCCAATGGGCATTTCTGCTTACATTGATGTGTTTTAATGTTTAACAAAAATGATGCTATTTGGTTCTTCATGGAACTATAAACAGATGGCATGTGTGATTATGTGATAAAATATAAACAGATGATGTATGTGAATATATGTCATCCGTTATAATGTGTTAGATATAAACAGATGACGTGTGTGATTGTGGATTAAAATATAAACAGATGACATGGGTTATGATTTGTTCCAATGTAAACAGAAGAAGTGTGATTATGTGTTCAAATATAAACAGATAGATTGTGTGTTCAGGTATAAACAGATGATAGTGTGTTTACATTTAATAGATGATAATTTGTGATTTTGTTTGAATATACTGATGATAAATGTGCAGTTATCAGTGGAAGATGTTTAGATTATACCCCAAAGTAAAAGACAGTTTGTGATTATGAGTGATTATGTGCTTTCATGAAAAAAATGGCATCAGATGATTAAATGTTCAAGTGTAAAGATGAAATTCTGTGATTACATGTTGCAGTGTAAACAGATAAAAAAAATTACAGTGCCCTAAATGTTGAAATCAATAAATACAAATTATTATCTTTGTGTGTGTTCATTTCTTTTCCTCATTCTTGTAATAGCATACATGACTTGTATTTTGTGTATTCATGTATTAAAATATTAGATCTAAAGGTCTTTTATATTTGGACATGCGCCCTAATATAACCGACTAGGTTGAATGGGACACGCCTCGCCAAAATGAGGCAAAACTTAATTTTTATAAAAAAAAGAATTGTTCTCCAGCCAAGTGTTACCAGGGCTAGAAAGGGGAGCAAATAATAGTAAAGCTGCAACTTACTGTGCATATCATCTGAAGCGACTAAGGAGGGTTGGGCATGTGACCGGCTGCCATGTACTGTAGAAAATTCAGGCCACTAAATAACTTCAACAAACCAATGTGGGCAAATCAAAATAAAAATGTTTGAGAGGTCACAGCACGTTGGTCTGAAAATGCACAAGGAGAACATAAATATATTGGGAATAAATGCAGGAAACTGTAATAGGATTGAATTGAAGAAACACCCCTGCAGGATGTAGAATCGTACACGTATCTTGGCAGCAATATAAACAAAGTTGGAGGGACAGACAAGGATATCAACATAAGAATACAAAAAGCAAGAGGAGCTTTCATTGCATTGGGAAACATATGGAGATCAAGAAAATTCAAGTCCACCCAAAAAAATAAGAACCTTCAACTCAAATGTTCAAGTCGGTTCTACTGTATGGCTCTGAAACACGGAGAACAACCAAAACAACAACCAAAAAGTGACAGACTTTCATAATTGGATGCTTGCATAGAATAGAAGGATTGACGTGGCATGACTAATGTGGAACTGATGACAAGACCCAGACGAGTGCCAATGGAGCAAGAGATGAGAAGAAGACCATATCTCTCTACCTGGGCATATCACAATAAGGATCCCGTTACACGCCTATTGATGCATATTGGGAATACATTGTTAGGCCCGTATTTTCTTTGACCATCAGCGCACATGGGGTGATGTGGTCAGCATCATGCCGGCCGCCTTAACCTTCTCAGAGTTGTTCTGGTACCCAATTCATAAGGCTGGGTCGACCCTGGAGCCGTTTGCGGTCTAAAAAAATCCCACCTCAACTGGGGATCGAACCATGGACCACCGAGCTAGGTAGCCAGTGCACTAACCACTGCGCTACCACTGCTGCAATATCACAAGAAGGACTGTCTTGTAATGCTATTAACAGGTTTACTCATTGTGTGTCCAATAAATCGCCAGCGTCTTCCCCTCACCTCCTGTTCCAATGGCATTTGTTTGGTTCTTGTTCACCAGTTTCACATTGGTTACCTTGTCAAATCATTACGATTTCTTTACAGGATAGTAAAACTTCTGGGCCGGGAGGCTTAACTCTAATTTTTACACTTCTTAAGAAAACATTTGGTGAGTGTTTTCCCTTGTACAAGTTTTACACGATCATGAAAACGAAGAGGGAAATCCGAAATTTGTAAATCCATCCAATACAATAATTCCCGCCGTAAGTACGTCGGTCCGTCACATCATGCACACCGTCATTTGCGCACTTTTCTGTTTTCGAGAGAGTACATTAACTTTCAACCACAGCTAAGGGGTGCAACTGTGGTTGAAAGTTAGACAATAATTGTATTGTTTCCCTTATATGTACTCTCCCGAAAGCAGTGGAGGGGCGGTTATCACACACTGTGGAGGGAGGAACAGAAGCACAATGAGGCAGGGAATGTGATGCTAAGTGAGCAATCACTGTACCACGTTGGATAGTCACAGGCTTCCCAGAAGTATTTAACAGCATGACGGGAAAATCACGCTTAACGGAAATCTGAACAATGCCATCAACAACATTGATGCAGGGTCATCAATGATGTCAATATCAGGCAATGGTTCCACCATGACAGAATGGCCAGAAGAGACATAGTCGGATCATTTGACCCAACCAGTGGCGATAGTCAAAGAGTGAGGCTTTAATGTAACAGGAGCAGTGACGCGGACAAGGGATGCAATGTGAATATCATCCTGAAGAGGGATGTATTCACCATTGACGCGAATCTGTCGCAAGTCAAAATAGATTCGGGCGTGATGACGAAGGAGAAAGTCACGACCAAGAATAAAGCTACGGGACATGTCTCTTGTGATGATGAATGGATGGACAACAGATTGAGAACCAATCTTGAGGCTTATCATTGCAGTTCCAATGGAACGTAAAGGTTGGCCAGTAACGGTGGCCAAAGGAGTAGATGAAGGAATAAAGTGTACGTGCCGACGAATCTGACGAAATAACTGTTCCCGGATGAGGCTAATAGTTGCTCCAGTATCAACAAGAGCATGGTAGTTTTTCATGTTTATGGAGATAAGGCACGATGAAGGACCCGGAGTGACAGAAGGAGGAGAGACATAAGAAAGAGAGGAGGAAGACACCGTAGGTGGGCAGGAAAGGAAACTTTTAGTACAGAAGGACGGATGTGAGGATGGTTTCATGTTACCCGGTATGGTCCTAGTTACTGGGCAACTCAAGGGTTTCCCTGATTCATTAGGGGTCTAGGACGGGTCTGGCCACGTGAAAAGGAACGTGGAGGACCTTGGGGAGAAGGCATAGGAGCGGTAAGAAGCCAGGAAGGTTGGCGAGGTTGTTGCTGCCTGTTCTGATAATGTTGTGGTTGTGGCACGGGATTACGTTGAAGCTGTGAACTGTATTGTAGCTGCTGAAAACAGCTGCACGAGACGTGGCCCCGCTGCCCGCAAGTGTAACATATTATAGACGGCACTTGATGGACCTGTGGCGCTGGTGGATGGTGATGGCGTCGAGGCTGGTACAGATGGGGGTAAGTATTGGTGCAAGGCTGTGGTGATCTTGAAGGTTGCTGCCAAGAGTGGCGGCAATGGCTTACGTCCATCGGTTCTTTCATCAAATCGGTGTTCAAAACGAGGCTCGCGACCGAGACGGTTGGTAAAGCGTTTCTTCACATTGTCTTCTGTGATGACTTGTTGTATAGCATCTGTGACTGTCTGAGGATTCTTGCGGATCAGATGCAATTTAAGTGCGTCGGATGACAAACCATCAATGAAGATACCAACAAGCTGCCGATCAATATCTGCAGATGTGGAAGAAGAATCAATGAAGGCATCTTCAGCCAAGTTTAACAATCTGTCCGCATAAAATTGGACAGGTTCCTGTCTATTCTGGTGTACCCTACGAAGAAGAGTCCACGCGTGTTGACAGTCAGTTATGGATGAATAGCGGCTGACCAGTGCCTTCTTCAGTGAAGCGTAAGTTTCTGTAGGGAAAAGTTATGCACGACTGCGCACAAAATCAGTAACCAACGACTGTGAGGAGAGGAATGCAACTCGCTTTCGGTCCTCATCGGATGCCGAGGGGGATCAAAGACACAAACTTGTCAATATCAATAAGCCATTGACGAAAGTGAGAAGCATCACCGTGAAACGGCTTGACTATATTATGAATATTTTGGAAGTTGGTACTCTGTGTTATAGAGCTGAGAGTATGAGCAATCGACTGTAATGTGCTTGAAGAAGTAACAGGAGAATCAGGCAGAGTTTGACTCGATACATGTTGCTGCGACAATTGGTATTATGAATAGTAGTCAAAATTGTACCAAATCTAGTACATTATAACCAAATGTAGCACCGCTACGTTAGACTCTGTCATAAAATAGTGCTGTAGAATGGGGAAAAAAAAGAAAACACACAAGTAGTTGTTCATTTCTACCGTTTTATCCCCGTCTTACAGCATTTCTTCTCATATACTCATAAACTAATACTGAAGCGGTTGCCATGGTGATAGAAAAATGGAAAAGTGGTGGGGTAAATATGACCCCACTTATCCGTTTAATGGATAAATCAAACTGATGCAGTGATGCCATGATGAGCGTAAATAATATTATTCATTATACCTGTACATTTCCAAACACTACATAATATTATGGATCATAATTTCTACGAATTACGATATATAAAACTATGCAGGCTTACACAAAATGTGAATGCTAGTCTTCACATAAACATTTTCTGAGATCCCAAGAAATTTTCAGCTCCTCTCCTTTGGCTCCCGGGCCCCCCTTTTTGACCCCGGGCCCAGGTACGATGTACTTCCTGTACCCCAGCCCCTGGGGCCCGGGGGGGGGGGGGGGGGGGGCTAATTGACAAAGCAGTCAGTGACCATCACGCCTGGTAGCGCTTTTAGGACAGTAACAAAATGTCTCCATTTTGCTAGGTCGGTCACCATCCTTAGTATAAAAGACAATATAATAGACAATATAATAGTATATATATATAATCATCATCATGTGACGTATTCTTTCCAGAACGTTGTCTCCATTACAGCTGCTCTGAACGCATCACGATTCTGGGCAAGTCGACCTGCATCAGCCAAAGACAAGTTCAGACTCTCTGTGATGTCCTGGGTCCACCGTCGTCTAGGTCGACCCCTTCCCCTTTTTCCAGGGACCATGCCTTCCATCACTGTTTTTTCCAGACTATTATGTCTTTTTATATGACCGAAAAATTTTAGCTTCCTTATTGCGATGGAATTTAGGAGCCAATGTATATATAATAGACTTGATAATAGACAAGTGGTGCTTCTGACAGTGTTAAAAACGCGGCATTATGGGAGATAACAAAGACTTTGAGCACGTTAGTATTCCAAAGGGAAGTAAAAAATAAATTTGTTAATTAGCAAAGGGAAATAAAAATGTAATAAATCAAATGTTATTATTTTTATATTGTAAAAGTTGTAATAACATTTTTATTGCTTTTATAATGTTAAAATACTTTTAAAAGAAAGGTAATTGTTATGTAATACATAGAGTAAAAACTCATTAGTATTTTGTTTTAATAACAAAAAAAATAACAGTTTTAGCTAGTTACATTTTTTCAGCTAGTCTTAAGTTTTAGTTTTTGTACTAGTCTTTCAACTAACAGTTTTAATCATTACTATCACTTATTGATTAATTCTCGTTCTCTTTTTAGATTGACAGGACACGACGATGCATTTTTTCGAGAAGGCACAAGCCAGATAAGTTGAATCTCCTTTTCATTTTAATTAATTAATTAAGTAGTAGTAGATTAAAACTAGTTTATATCTGGTATTAGATGAATAGTTAATTACGAGCAGTGATGCCACAGCTGGGTATTTCTTACTAGATCTGGGTTTTTGGGCTTCCGTCTGGGTATCTGGGTAATTTTTTTCAAAATCTGCATTAATCTGGGTATATTTGACAATTGGCATTTACAATGTATGTATATTCTGTGCACTGAGCATTATATATTATATGTATATTATAATTAAATGTAAAACATTATGTGCTATATATTTTTTTTCCACTTAAATTTAATTCTTGTTTTTAACCACATCAATTACTGTTTTTTTAACTCGTTTACATCAGCTATCTATTTCCTGTTATTCTGTTAATGGCTATGTTATTCTGTTAATGGCTGTCATCTGCAATACTCAGTCATTTTGCGATGTGTTATAAAGTCTTCTTTTTACATTTTAGACTTAAGCAGATAAACAGCATATTGTTTTTTTTTTTTGTTTTTTTTTTTGTTATTATAAGATTATAAAATGAGCGACGATGAAGGTACGCTAGGTAGTTGTAGCAGCATGACGACACACACGCCACCGCGTAAAAAAAGTGAAGCCATGGTATCAGCAGGCTTTTTGTGCGGAATGGCTAACAGACAGCGAACTGAAGGATTGGATAAAGCCGGACTCTGGTAATCGCTATGCTGCGATTTGTACGGTCTGTTCCTGTACATTAACTAATGTCAACAAAACAGCTTTATTGACACATAAATGCACACAGAAGCACATGAAAAACTTCGAAGCCAAAAGCAAAACTCTGAACATTAACACGTTTTTCATCAAACCAAAAGAGCCCTGTCTCCAAGACAAAATTGCTAAAGCGGAGATAGTGTTGTCGGCTTTCATGGCAGAACATAATACTCCATTTTCGCAAGCTGATCATTTGATTGAATGTTGCAAGCAGATGTTTCCAGACAGCACAATTGATCAAAAAATATCACTGAAGCGCACCAAGGCTGCCTATGTGATGCAGTACGGCATTGCTCATTTTGAGCGGCTTGAAGTTATAAACATTTACAGAAATCAGAAATTTTCTATACTTGTTGATGAGAGTACTGATATTTCTACGAACCAGATGTTGGCAGTCGTTGTGCGATTCTATGACACAAAAACAAGAAAAATAGTTGATTCACGGTTAGACCTCATTGAGGTGGAGGATGGGACTGGTCTTGGCATGTTTACAGCTATTAAGAAATTGTTGAGCACGCATGAAATCCCGCTTAGTAACGTCATTGATTTTGCTGCAGACAACTGTGCCACTATGATGGGGACTGTAGGTGGTTTACGGGCACAGCTGAAGAAAGAGATTCCCCGTGTCTTTGTTCTCGGCTGTGTGTGTCATTCATTTGCACTTTGTGCAAATGCTGCCAGCAACCACCTACCATCTTGCTTGAAATGTTCATACATAATGTCTACTTATTTTTTTTTCGCGCAGTAGTAAAAGAAATCTCCAGTTCCGGTTAATACAAGATGTAGTTCAGGCCCAGACACATAAAGTGTTGAAGTTATGTGAAAACACGCTGGCTGTCCCGTGAAGCAGTCATTGAGAGGATCCTTGAGCATTGGGAGGCTCTGCACTTGTATTTCCAATCCGAAGCTTCAGTGGACAACGTTGACGGTGCGGGGCAAATCCTGCAGATGATGAACACTGTTGGCACGAAGCACATGCTTCTATTTGTCGGCTACTTACTGGGTAAAGTTAACGTCATGAACATGGAATTCCAGTCCGAGAACTTCCGTCTTCACAAAGTGTACACGAGTGTAACAAGAGAGTATCGTTTTCTTCTCAGTATGTTTATTAGGCAGGAAGTATTGCAGCATGAGCATCGCACTCTTACCGACATTGATCCTTCGGATGTACAGGTGCACAAGAAACTGAATTACATTGAGCTGGGTGGACGATATGAAGCGCAGTTAATGCGACAACCGTTACGAGATAAAGAAGTCCAGTTTCGCAAGGATGCATTGGCATACCTGATTGAACTTTGTACTCAAATACGACGCAGGTTCCCACTTGAACAAAACAGTGTTCTGGTGCAAATGCAGCTGTTGGACCCAAAGCAAGCTCTCGATATCAACAAACCTTCTGTCATTCCATTAGCAGCGCAGTTCCCAACAGTTGTTTCAGAAAAGAGCCTTTATCGTCTGTCTGATCAATGGCGAGAACTGGCATTGTACCGAAAAGATCTTGGACATCTAGTGGATGAGGATCCGCCCGCATTCTGGCTGGGACTGCAACAAGTAACAGATGCTAATAACCAGAAGAAATTTGATGTTTTGGCTGACCTCATGTACACGCTTATGGCACTACGTCACTCCTCAGCATGCGTCGAAAGAGTGTTTTTCGAAGGTTAACTTAGTTAAAACTAAACAAACCAACAAGCTTTTGTGTGAAACAGTTTCCAATCGAATACTAGCCAAGCAAGCAGTTGCCAAAGACGGAGTTTGTCATAAGTTTAATCCTAGTAAAAGCGTGGTTGAAGATGTGCGTGAAGGACGTTGTCGGCAGAGATATGCAAAGATTTTGGAACTTCACAATCAAGATTCCACGTAGTCAATTCATGCATATGATCTTGACGAAGGAGAAGTTGTCGACATGGATGCCGAGTCTCTGACAATTGACATTTTTCAACAGTAACAAGTTACAACTAACATTTTATATTTAATTTGAGGAACATTTTGTTAACGTAAGTATATTACTGTTAAAATATCTCATTTTCAAGAGTTCATATATTGGGGTGTTATTAAAATCATTTTTATTTATTTGAGAATTTTTGGTAATTAAAAAAAAAAAAAATGAAGAAATACATAAAAATTGGTAGCACACAGATTATTTGTGCTAAAGATGCACATAAAAGATTATGTAAGCATCGTCTATCCCGTGTATTTGAGGCATAAAATATTCTGGGTATTTATGGGGTTTTTTTTAGAAGAGCATCTGGGTTTATCTCTAGAACTTGAGTGGCAACACGATTACGAGCTAAGAATATTAGGATAATTTAGGGATAGCCAAATAGTTTAAAAAAAAAAAAAAAGATTAAAATGGGCCCAAGCGCCACGTGTTGTCTGGTGTGGTACAGCAGCCATATTTCAGATAAATGCGTTTTTAGTCTGTAACATTGAAAATAAATATATCAGTACCTCTAGTAGTAGTAAATTGTCTTTAACATTTGTTAATAATTGGTAGGAGTGCTAGTATAAATTAAAAATAGTGAAATAGAATAAATAAGCCCAGGTTGGCCTACCACGTGGGATCTTCATATTTAGGCCAAAACATAATTTAAAATAGGCCTAGTCATAATTTATCTTAATTTGTGTTATTTAGCATTAGACAGAGGATAAATACTAATTATACGTCAGCGGTGATAGGTAATAAAATAAGAATAGGACAATTAGACAATAATTTAAAAAGAATAAAGGTATATAACCCATTAAAAAAAAAATAAATAAAAATAAATTAAAAAGTATTTGTAGCAAACTAAAAACATAAATACACAATGCCACGGTTTACCAGAACACAGTCAGGGGAAGGAAAAGCGTGGAGCAAAACAGAAAAACAGACTAAGGAAGTCACATCGAAAAAGACAGAAAATGAAAGGAACAAAAGCCCTGGACTAAAAGATAGGGATACAGAAATAGGGGATAAAATTGAAACCTTCAAGGAAAAAATAAAAGTGAGGTCTGAATCAAATAAAGTCAGAGAATCAAATAAAACCAGCAACGAGAAAGAGATAGAAATAATGACAACCAGATCGCAGTCCGGGGAAGAAAAAAATGAGGACCATTCCAGCTGGAAAAGATAGAACTCCAAACCTGACAGAAAAGAACAGGACCGCAAGCCCTATAGTCAGAGGCACAGGAAAGAAGGACAGGGGAGAGACATTAAAGGAAAAACCGAAAGGAGACCCAGAAATAAAAACGGCAATAAGTGGAAACAAGGACACCAACTGCAACAGAATTAAAATCACGCAGACAGCTGGAACAGAAGCCACGCTGAGAGCTCTCCCGGAGGACAAAATCCTGGTCATTCTGGAAGCAATAATAGGGAAAAAATATATTGACAAAATACAAAGACACAAAAATGGAGTAACAATCACGGTAAACAACACAGAAAAAGGCAAGGCACTACTACAGGAATTAAAGAGTAACCCAAAAGAAGTGCAACTCGCACATGGGATAAAGGTACAGATCGAGTTGATCAAGGAGACCCGAAGATTCGTCATCAAAGGGGTCGACTCAAACCTAACAGAAGAGGAGATCCACACTAACATAACGAAAGAAAACCCACAAACAAAGATAGAAAAAGTAGAAAGAATAAAAACCAAAGAGCAAAAGAATACTACAGTGGTAGTGCTAAATATAAAAGGCACAGAAATACCCAAGCAGGTCAAACTCCACCAGAGAGCCAAAATGACAGAGGTATTCATACCTAGCATTATACAATGCACAAACTGTCAAGGCTTTAGCCATACAACATGTGTGTAAAAGAGCGACTAGGTGCAGTTTCTGTGCGGGAGCACACAGACACGCAGACTGTAAAATGGCTAAGGAGGATAACGATTATAAACGAGAAAACAAAAACAGAAGATGTGCAAACTGCCAGGGTAACCACAGTGCCAGGTATCAGGGGTGCCCAATCTACCAAGAGACAAAGCACATATTAAAAGAATCACTAGAAACAAACAAACCATTCTGGCAAATAAAAGAAAGACAGAAAACCAACAACCATCTCCAAAACTCTCAAGAAAGTATCATTAAGAAACAAATACAACAAATAACCAGTGAAGTGAAAGACATAAAGGAAATAATCCAGAAAGAAGATAAAATTAAAACACCCATAAACAGTAAAGAAGATGACAACACAGAAGAGACAGAACATAACCTCATCCAAGCCAGACAGATACTAGAAGAAATAAAAACAGCACAAAAGGAAATAGAGAGAGACCTCAAAAAAATAGCAGAGATAAAAGAGAAGCGAATGAAAAAATCCTAAAAAAAAAAATAGAGAGAGAAAGAGCTAGGCCTATAGAAAATATGGAAGAAAAATTTAAGGAAACAGTGGAACTACACCTACCATACCTCGCAGAAAGAGTTCGGAGTAAAATGGTTACTTGGAATGATGAGTTTGTAGAGAACATGAGAGATAGTGAGCAAAACCAAAAAAAAGTAGATCCCTTATCAAAGAACCTAATAAAAACAATAACATAACTAAGCTAACCATACTAAATGGGGACCACAGACTCTAGAAGAACCTGATGTCTCTTATGGGACAGTATAAGGAGGCAAAACCCATCTTTGCAATACAAGAAACCCTCCTGAACCCCAAACAAAAACTGAACTACCAAGGGTATATAACACTTAGAAATGATAGACCCGAGGGAAGAGGAGGGGGCGTGGCCTTTTTAATACATGAAGACTACAAAATAGTAAATGGGAACAATTCAACACAGAAAATATTGAAGGAATAAGTGTAACAGTAGACAGTGAGCCAGATAACTTAAAAATAATAAACATTTATAGTCCCAAGGGTAATATAACCGATAGGGATATTGCCACTATTAACACACAAATAGACCAAAGAACATTATTGGTAGGTGACTTTAATGCACACCATGAGGCATGGGGTAACAACAGTAATGATCCAGCAGGAAAAAGACTGTTGGACTACATTGAAAGTGCTGAGCTAATCATACTAAATGATGGCTCAGTGACAAGGGTTAACCCATGCAACAGTGGAGGAGATACAGCAATAGACATAAGTATTATAACACCAAACCTAGCCTCTGCTAAATGGGAAGTACTGAATGACTCCAGCTCAGACCACTTACCCATAGAAATAAACCTAAACGACAAATATAGAACTAGTCCAAAAAGCTCGAAACCTACATTCAACCTAAAAAAGGCAAATTGGGAGTCCTTCCAATTGGAGCTAAGTAAACTAAGCATAGAACAAATTGAATCTAACAGTATAGATATATTTGCAGAAAAACTAACAAATGAGATTTTAAAAATAGCTATAAAATATATACCAAACAGGAATATGCCTGAGCACTTAAAACCAACACAAAAAGGTAAAAATAGGAAAAGAAACAAAGATAAAAATCCAGTACCATGGTGGACAGACAGATGTTCAGAACAACTGAAATTGAGGGAGAGGGCCCTTACAAAGTATAGAAAAGCCAAAACTGAAGAGAATTACACAAACTATAAAAAAAGTAAGAAATGAAACAAATAAAATAATATTCAGAGCTAAAGAAAAGAGTTGGAGAACATTTTGTCAAACACTAAACCATAGGTCACAAGTAACTACAGTTTGGAGAAAACTAAAAGCAATTAAAGGAGGAAACCACAAGAAATTTAAAATCCCAACAATTAAAATACCAGAGAGAGCTGAAACAGATAGAGAAAAAGCCAACATACTAGCTAAATACTTCTACCAGGTTAGTTCAATAGACAGTCTAGATAAGGCAGAAATAAATAGGCGGAAGACACTGCTAGAAAAATTAAAAGGAGAAAATATGGACACCACACAGGATGCTAATTATTTAAATGCAGATATTACAGTAGATGAAATAGAAAGAGCTTTAGCAGGAAAAACCAATACTACCTCTGGGGAAGACATTCTGAGCTATGAAATCCTCAAAAAGGTACCAAATACAACTCTAAGAGTGATTGCATCCCTCTACAACAAAATCTGGCACACGGGAAAAATACCGTGTTCATGGAAGACAGCAGTAGTCATCCCCATACTAAAGCCAGATAAGGAAACACATGATGTCAGCTCATACAGGCCAATATCGTTAACATCGCATCTAGGAAAAATTCTAGAAACAATAGTCAACAGCAGACTAAAATTTCATCTAGAAAAGCATAATTTGTACAGTCCAACCCAAGCAGGCTTTAGAAGCCAACATAGTACAATAGAGCAACTGTTGAGGCTGGAACATGATGTTAAAACAGGCTTCAAAAGGAATGAAAAGACAGTAGCAATATTCCTTGATGTAGCAAGAGCATATGATGAGTGTTGGAGGGAGGGTGCACTACACAAAATCAGGAAATTAGGTATAGTAGGCAGAACCTACAATTATCTAGAAAACTTCCTGCAGGATAGATACTTCACGGTACAAATAAACAATGATAGATCTGAGGTGTATGAGCAACAGAATGGAATTCCCCAGGGATCAGTAATATCACCATCTATCTTTACGATTATGGTCAATGACCTAGGTGACGAGTTTAAAGACTTAAAAAACAACTTATCCCAGTTTGCAGATGACGCTGCGATATGGAGAACGGGAAGAAATCTCCCATTCCTCTATAAAACAGTACAAAGGCAAATGGATAAAGTATCTGACTGGATGAACAAGTGGGGATTTAATCTAAACGTTAAAAAAACCATAGGAATGATCTTCAGTAGAGGGCGTGTAATTAAAAACAATATAATTGACATAAGCATTAATGAGCAAAAAGTATGCACAGCAAAATCAACTAGATTTCTTGGTATGGTATTAGACCAGCAACTAAACTGGAACAAACATATAGACCTATTAGTGCAAAGCAGTAGGGGACTTATTAACATGCTAAGATATATGAAAGGAAGTGGTTGGGGCGCCTGCAATAAGACCATGTTAACCTTCTATAAATCATTTATTAGGGGCAAACTTGACTATGCCAGTGTTGTCTATGCATCAGCCGCCCCAAGCAATAAGAAAAAACTAGACACAGTCCAAAACCAGGCACTGTCAATAATAGCAGGTGCCTCAAAGGGAACATCAGCAGAGGCACTAGAAGTAGCGCTAGGCATTATACCCCTGGAGCTAAGGAGAAAAGAACTGAGATTCAGCTACTGGGCAAGAGTGGCAAAAGATCCAACTCACCCAGCACATAAAACCTTTGATAGGGGTAACCAGTACATAGGCCACATTCCATAAAACCATAATAGATACCCGTCAGGGTGGAAAACAATGGATGAAGTGGATCAATACCCAGACCTATTTAATGCGATAAACAGTAGTGCTCTGTATAAAGCAAAGATCCCACCATGGGAATTAAAAGTGCCAGAAACTGACTCCCACTAAACAAAGATCATAAATAAATCTAACGACATAATCTCAGCAAAAAGTAAAACACTAGAGTACATAGAACGGTATATAAATAATAGCCTAACTATATATACAGATGGGTCAAAAGATGAAGAAGGACAATTAGGAGCAGGAATAGCAATACCAAAATTAAAAATTTATAAAAGATACAAAGTAACAGGTAATACATCCATCTTTACAGCAGAATTAGTGGCAATCCTAAAAGCTTTAGAAATAGCTGCAGAAAATCCACAAAAAAAAGTAACCATTCTCACAGATTCCCTATCATCAGTATTAGCTATCAAAAACAGAAATGAATGTAGCAGGCCAGATATTATAGAGGAAATACTACAGGTTAATACATATCTACAAACTATAGGATGCAGTGCAACAATAACATGGATACCATCACATGTGGGGATAGCAGGAAATGAGCTTGCAGACAAAGAAGCCAAAGGGGGAAGAACTAGCCATAACAAAATTGAAGTAGGCTTAGGGAAGTTTGAAATTAAGAGCTTAATTGCTCAAGCAATAACTAAAGAGTGGATAACAGCATGGGACCAAAGTAAAAAAGCAAGACACTCATATAAAATCCTTAAAAAAACCAAGCAAAAAATGTCAAATAAAAGATGAACTAAAAATACCAATTAATAAAAAATTGCTGAGGCTCAAGCTTGGAACTGGATATTTCATGATTGAGGAACCCACATGTGAAGAGTGTCAAGAACCAAACACAATTAGACACTTTCTGGTGGACTGCAAGAAATATGACCAACAGAGGCAAAACATTAAGACATACTGTAGTAACCACAATGTAGAAATGAGGGTAGAAAATCTCAAAGGCACAAAGACCCCTTCAGAAATGCAAAAGTTAATAAAACACTATATTACAAAAACTAAAGCTAACATATAAAAAACAAATAAGGATTTGAGTCAGTAGTCCAAACTCGTGAAAGACTCGCCCCAGATACATACAAATTAACCAAAGAAACCATCCAGTGAAAATTAAAAACATACTAACTTAGAAAATAGCATATTTTGGAATTTCTTTTAAAAACCATGTTGAACTATAACTACAAAAGGAAAAATACCGACTAGAGATAATATAGTATAAAATAAATACAAACAAAAACATATTACAATAAAGGAAACACGTCCTGATATAACCAACAACTCCATGTACATGGTAGATGGTTGAAAGGGGCGTGCTACAAAGAAAAGTAGCAAACATATTAATTTAAAAAAAAAATAATCATTACTATATTAAAAAGCGTATGGGACGTCCCCTTGTGTTGTACCGTCCCTCTGGGGACATACCCCACTACGTCGACCTTAAAGTCGAAGGGGACGGCCTTGAAGAACAAAAACTGCTGATTACAATCCAGGGGCGACGAACGGTGTGTCCTCACTGGCGAGGACACCCATCGGGCCAACCGGTGCTCGCAGAAAGCAGTCAAGACTCCCGCAAACACCCAACGGCCAAGGCTCCAAGGGTGGCCACAGCTGCCACGAAAAGAACCAACAGGGCCAACCCAAGGCACAGAGGGGCCTCAAGATTTGCAGCCAACAGAAAAACCACCTGCAGAGGAGGATTTTCAACTCGTCAGAGATAAGCGTAACAAACGACAAAGGCGACATTCTGCACCTGATAGCCCCCAAAATGATGACACAACAAGACAGAAGCCTTTAAAACCATCCACCGCGGCGAAAACTACAAAAACGAGCGAAAACACAACACCAGCATCCACCGAGACACCCAAGATTAAGGACATTTGCAGATACACTAATCCAACAGAAGAGCAGACAGAGTTATCCCATATCCTTTCACCTGCCAGACTTATAATTGACATCACAAACGACGCAGACGAGGACCAGGACCAAAAAGACATCGTACAAATGTACATTATCTTCCACAACGGGTACGTTTGCCAATTATTATAACATTTTTTACTTACAATACTACTCCTATGTATTTTAATTTTTAAAATGGCAGACGAAATAGTAGTGTTAAGTGTAAATATTAGTGGCCTCCGCGCCAAACTACAACACATCATACCACTCATACATAAACACAAACCAGATTTTATACTGTTACACGAAACCAACATACACACAGACGAACACGCATCACAGATCACAACCCAGTTAGGACTAAGGCATTCTTGTTTTAGCTTAGCCATCCACAACACTGGTTCAGGAACAGCTATACTACAAACATCAGACAGATGGGAAATACTTGGGAAAAACAGGGATACCGATGGTAAAATAGCCATAGTTCACGTAGGGAATAAGAAACACACATACACGATAGTTAACATACATGCCCCAGCAAACTACAGTCACCAGCCGCAATTTTATGATAGTCTAGATAACCTACTCACACACTTATACAGGGGACACAACATTATATTAGGCGGTGATTTTAACTGTGTTTTAACAGATATGGATCTGATAGGTGGTGAGGTTAGAGCACAGATAAGGAGAACCAACAGAGAAGACACGCACCAACTAGACATATTACAAACCATAATAGACACCCACAGCCTAACAGATGCATACAGACACGCACATCCCCAAAGCACGGACACCACACACACAAACGCAAACAAAACACTCAACAGAGCCTCAAGATTAGACCGAATCTATATACCATCAACACACCACATAATTCAGGCCAGACACTTACCAGAAACTCTAAAGTTTACAGACCACAAAGCAATACGCACTGCCATTAGTTCTACTCAGGCAAGCACGCATTTCAAACGCTCTCCACACTGGAAATTCAACAACACTTTACTCCAAAACAAGACATACACGGAACATATGACTCAACTCATCCTTACATACGCAACTGATGTGCCAACAGAAAACATACAACACCACTGGGAAATACTAAAAAATACAATACGTGAACGAACGCAGTTAATGTCAGCTAGGATACACAAGGATAGGATAAAACAAGAGAAACTAGTAGAGGATGCAATAATGCTCACAAAACATACAGACAGAAATTCACCCAGCATCCTCACATTAAAAGACCAGCTACAACAATACAAGCACCATAGGTTTCAGGGCGCCCTACTACGGACGAAACTGAACACAATCACACAAGAAACACCCAGTAAACAATACATGGCAATAGAACAAAACATACAACGCTGCAGACAGGTAGGGCAAATAGTAGATCTAGACGGAACCACACAGACAGAAACACAAAACATAGTACAGGCTTTTGAAGATTACTACAGAAACCTGTACACAGAAGAAAGCGTCCAGTCACGCATACAAGACACATTTATGCACTTTACAAAGAAACTATCAGATGACGACAAGCAAGGTCTAGATGCCGAGCTGACACTTACAGACATAACACTCGCAATAAACACTATGCAAAAAGACAAATCACCAGGGCCAGACGGACTCACAGCAGAATTTTATCAACACTTTTTTCCCATCCTAGGCCCCCTTCTATTAAAAGTATACACAGAAGCTTTCGAGAACAAAGAACTCCCGCCAAGCTTGAACATGTCATACATCACTCTCATACCTAAAGACAACGCAGACAAAACACTCCTTAAGGTAGTAGGCTACCTTGATAGGGTAAAAAACTCAAATTGTCCTTTCAGAATCAAACAACCATGGGTATAGTGTTAGTATGGACTTAAAATTTTTGTCCACATAATGACCTCATTAATTATGCAAATTAGCTATCCAATATGGCCGCCGTAGTGAACAAATTATACACCTTTTTCAAAACATCATAACTATGTTATTTGTACACGGATCTGACTGAAACTTGGCAAATTGAATCACTATATATAGCGTGAGATCATGACCTAAAATGACAGAGATTGACAGAAAGGTTAATTTTTAATGAATTTTCAAAATTTATATTTCTGGAATGTTTGATATTTGTGCCTCATTATATATGCATGATGGTCATAAAACTAAAACTTTGAATTCAATTGTATCCATTTTAGGTCATAATCTGTAAGATTATATGACAACCAACTGTGTTAATTTTCATGTCAATTGAATGTACAGATTTAGAGATATCTTGTTTCAAAGATTACCAATTATGTTAAAAAGACAATTCCGAGAAATCGAAGAAAAACAGAAAAAGAACTCACAAAATGAAGTTTAATGAGCTCCTGTTGAATAAAGGTCTCCTTCAACTGCAGCTGCAGTGTCTATGAATCCCCTTTTCGGTGCTCTTAGGGTCTTTCCATTGCAATGTCCTTACTTGCTGAATAGATCCTGTGCAGCGTTCTCCTGTATGCTTTCTTTGCCATGGGTTGACTTGTGTTCATGTATATCGAAAAATTCTGCAATGCACTGTGGCCTTTCCCAATAGAACGCACAAATGCCACCATTCGCACATTTACTTCTTTGTGTTTGTGAGTAGCTGGAGATGAAACATCAGAAGTATTGAAATTGGCATTCCATTCGACACAGTTTGTGCACTTGATACTGATTTCATGACAAAAGCCATCCCGAGTCTCTTCGACGATCTCACAGGTCAGTGAGTACTGATAACATTTGTCACATCTAAAGTTAGCGCATAAAAACCCAAACAGCAGTTTTACATCCATAAGGATAAACACATTTTCTCTGTTGTCATTTTTAGCTTGTCCTTCACTTTCTTGGACCTTTATTTTCTTTGCTGAGGAGCACAGAGGCTTTATAGTGTCACTATCGACAATAGGTGTCTCATTTTCAGGCAACGGTTTGTTGGTGTACCGATTTCCAAGGAACTTACTTTGTCTTATTTCCCATTGTGAACAAAAGAAGCTCTGCTAACTACTATTATACAGAATCAGTATAAAACTAGCAATAAATAGAGTTGATGTGGGGGAAAATGCACAATGCATGTAACAAATGCTTAAATTTACGATCAAAGCTTTCTAGATACACACTTTTGAAAAATTCATAAGAAATCATTGAGTGATTCCCCTTGGAAAAGTTATAAATATCTTTTTCCTGTTGCCTCAGTATAATTATAATTTCGCAGTTTTACAATTACGCACCTTCATGTTGGGTCATTATTCACATGGTAACCAACTATAAACATTGGTTGCTATGCAAATCACTCAAGGGAGTGTGTGTAGAAAAACACTGATTCCTATCATACCAGAGTATCTCTAAGCTTCTATGAATTATTTTTAGTACAAGAACATGTTGACGATGATTTAAAGCATGAAAATGAAAATTGTTGGATTTTTATTTTTTTAAATCTTTTGTGGGTAGCCTACTACCTTAAAAACTACAGACCTATATCTCTCTTAAACACAGACTACAAAATTTTAACAAAAACGCTAACAAACAAACTAAAACCTTTCATGACCACCCTCATACATGAGGACCAGCAGTGTTGCGTCCAACACAGAAATATTCACCAGCACACACATTTCATCAGATACATAATCACCTACACACACGAGAAGGATTGTCAGTCGTCAATCCTATCTCTCGATCAAGAGAAAGCTTTTGATCGAATATCACACTCATACCTTCACAAAACATTACTACATTGCAATATAGGTGAAAATTGTAGGAAATGGATTGAAATCTTTTATGCGAAGCCCGAAAGCAAGGTTTTGGTGCTGAATCACACTTTTACCAACACTTTCAGGCTTAACGCGATCCGTGAGGCAGGGGTGTAGTCTCTCCCCCCTACTCTACGTGCTAGCACTAGAACCTATGCTAGAAAAAATTAGAAAGGACAGCTCTATTAAGGGCACCTTTATACCAGGGAAAGGCGAGCAGAAGCTGATTGCTTATGCAGACGACACCACCTTTTTTCCACCAAACGACAGGTCTATTGCAAAAATTCTAAACACATTCACAGACTTTAGTAAAGGTAGTGGTGCTAAAGTCAACGTACAGAAATCAACAATAATGGGCATAGGCAAATGGAAAAACAAAACAGACTTTCCATTTGGGCTTGCACCAATAAACAACATCAAATCTACGGCATCACTTTTCCTTCACACCCAAGCCGCACTCACAAAGACACATGGCAGAACCTGAGCAACACAAATGACAGACATGCTACATAGATACAAATTCAAAACCACAACAATTTTTGGACGAAGCACGATTGTAAACACTTATGTCATTCCCAAATTACTATACGTAGCCACAGTTTTTTGACCCCCCGAAACAGACTATTACAGACATAAACAAACAGATCAGAAGATTTATTTTTAGTCACACAATCTACAGCATAAAATCATAAGACACTTATACAAGAAAAGAAACATGGGAGGGATTGCACTCCAGGACATACAGACAAAGATCCAAGCACTTAGAACCAAATACGTAGGGAGTATCATCAAACATCCAGAACAAAACACGTGCTAGTACACTATTACGTGGGCTTAGACTCACCAAACTGAGACCACTAAAACAACTCAACGCCACACCATTTCGGCCCACTACCATCATTTTACAAGTCATGCATACAAGCCATTCACGGACACGACAACTTAATTCACCAGAAAACAAATGCAATCTACAAACACTTAGTCCAAACTACAAGCACCCCCGCTACATCTCAGGATTAAAAGGGGACATAAATACTTCAAGACAAATTATACTGACACTTTCACCAACTTACATAACCCTCACATCACTGCCCAAGGCAAAGAGAAGTTACCTTTAGACTCCTATACAACATGACACCCACAACAGAAAGACAAGCTCCACAGATCCAAGCAAACATCACAGTGCCAGCTGTGCAAAACACGCATTCAAGAAACCGAAGATCAATATATTTACTACACGTGCAATACAGTCATACCATGAGGAAAGCATTGCAAAGTATCATTGCCTCACACACAGACAGTCCCGTAGACTTTTACAGAGCTATATTTTTAAACACAATCCCAAGAACGAAACCACAAATACAAACAAAACTTCTCATCTTATTGTTTCAGTATAGAGATTTGATTTGGAGTTTTAGGAATTTAGCAGTGTTCAAATACCGCCTTTTTAATTCGCAAATACTGCCTAAATGTCTTCCTACAGAAAGCACTGTCAATTTCACCTGATTTCATTGTATAGCGGAAGCAACACTCCTCCACTCTCTCCATCTTAAGGAATTAACTTAGACGCCACAACATTTCCCTTCCTTTTGTGTACGGTAAGTTATACGGGCTAGCCTCTTTGAAACTAAGTTGAAGCCTGCACGACTGAGAACAAGCAATCCGTAACAATACCGACTTTCTTCCTACCCAGGGCATTCAGTAGTGTCTCTCCCGCCCCATTCTGCCTTGTCTTCTTGATGCGTTTTTCCAAGGTGCAGACCGACCACTGGGGTCCTTCATAGCTATCCATTCCCCCCAACCACCGTTAACTAAAATATTGTATTGTTAAGAGTAAATTTTTCCATATATCATGTATATGAACTTTTATAAATTGTTTGGAAAATGTACACATTTTTATTTTTTGGAAACAAAACACAAACCATAAAATTTGTTTACAGAACCACCAATTGGAAAAATATGAGAAAACGGTATCTCTGAAAAGTATGATTGGCAACTTTGTAATGCCGTTCTTTGTTTCTGGGAACGCATATATGTGTAACAAAGTATTTTAGTACAAGTACGTGTGTGTAGGAGTGGATGCAGGGTTTCCAGGTTTCAACCTGCGCTCTTGGTGTGCGTGTGTGCGTGGTTCCCATTTGTGGTTTTAAAGTCTAAACTATATTGTTTTTGGAACGATTAAAAAAAATTGTTGCACGGAATATAAATATGTTTTCAACCTAAGTTCCACCCCTCTCTCTCCTCCCCCCCCCCCCCCCCCCCCCCCCCCCCCCCTATTTACCTTGGAATTATTAATGTCAAATTTAAAATGTACAGAAATGCCCAACTTTAGTATTTTACTTTCCTCACCTTGTATTTACAGTTTATGAATGTATTTTGTTGTATGTGGTAAATTGAGCTTGTTTTGGAATTTCAAATTATATATGCTTTAGGGAACATGATTATTAACTACCCCTTGTACCTTTCTCGAAATGCCGGTGTGCCTAGCCATTTTAATGGCTCAAGGCGGTGTGCTACAACTTGCCAAGGAGAAAAGCGTTACCCGGCACAAAATTGGCCATTATACTTTCAACCCGGGGGCATTCAATACCTCGCCCAGACAAACTTTTCAAGTGTCCTTCGTCCTGTCCAAGGCTTCATTGTTTCCGAAAACCAGTTTGTACCGGCTTATCTTCAGAATACAGTCCTACCTTTCTTTTCACCGTGCGCGTGCACGCGTGCGAATTTTTATTTATCGCCTTTCTCCAAAAGTAGGTCATACTAAGAGGTTTCCATTAATATTCGTATCTAAAGGAATGTAATGAATATGGGTTTCTTAGAATATGTATGTACTGTACATGGTTAGACATACGTGCACCAATACTACACATCCTGTTTCCTTTTCTTCTCACATTTGTTTCTCGGGATTTATATATACCAAGCCCTTGTCACAAACACATAAATTCTATCACTTGGGTTTGCATGTGTACACAAGTACTTGCGAGAACAGTAGAGTTTTGATTTGCCATGTAACCCCTTTTATCATTTTTCCGTTGTACAAAATGCTCATGATTTTAAAATGAAAACTTGTCAATGTAATTTCATTCTTCCTTGTTGTAAAATGTAAACTAATTTCTAAAATTGAAAAGAGATAAAAATAAAGTTCCCCTAAAAAAAAAAAAAAAAAAAAAAATTAAAATAAAGATAAGATATCCAACAGGGTGGAGAACGAATAGAAGTTCAAAGAACTATCAAAACAATTGGAAAATAGTAATACATACCAGAAGCCGTCAAAATACCACCCTGGGAACTAAAAACACTAATCCCATAGACTACTCACTTACAGAAAAGATCAAACAAACATAGAAGATAAGGTAAGCAAAATGATAAGTAGAGAGTTCATAGATCAACTAACTAACACAGTCATGGCCGTATACACTGATGGATCCAAGGGTGAAAGTGGCCAACTAGGTGCCGGAGTTGTAATACCAAAATGGGGATAAAAAAGAGCTTACAGTGTAACAGAAGGGGCTTCAATTTTTTACGCAGAGATGGTAGCAATCTTAAAGTTTAGAAATAATCGAGATAACCACCAAAAGCAGTTACTATATTTACAGACTCACTATCATCACTACAAGCACTAGAAACACCTAGGTAAATGTAGCCGGCAAGAGAGAAAGGAAGAAATTCTAGCAATTAAACATCACTAGGACACAGAGGATGTAGTGTGAGGCTAAAGTGTGGGTTCCAGCACACATAGGTATTGCTGGCAACGATGTTGGCAGATCCCAGAACGACCAAGAATGGAAGAACAAGTAAAAACAATATGCAAAAAGCGGATAGGAAGGTCGGAGATCAAGAGCCCCAGTGAAGATAACTATATACGAGGAATGGAAGACAACAATGGAAGAAAAGTAGAAAAGGCAGATACGCGTTCAAACCTGCTGAAGAGAACCAACAAGGACGTGCCAGGTTCAGAGAAGAATTAAAGATACCATCAAACAAAAAATTGTGGCGTCTCCGTCTCGGTGCAGCATACTTTATGTAGAAGAACCACACTGCCAAGAATGTAGGTAGAGAGATGACATAGACCATACCTGATCCACTGTAAAAAATATGGAACAACAAGGCTTGAATTAAACTAACTTATTATAGAAATCACAATATAGACTTAACAGGTGATAAGGTTTTAAGTATAGATGCATATACAAGAGATGCCCCAATCAATACTTAAAAGATATATACATAAAACAAAGGAAAACATATAAAGATTAGCAAAACTCAGGAAAACATTCCCAACTAAATAGAAATTAGCAGCAAGAACTAACAAAGCATTAACAAAAAACCTAAACTACTCATAGGACAAGGAAAGACAAAAGGAAAAAAAAAGGGGGGGGCAACAACTCAAACGAATAAATACTAATACAAATTAAAACAAGCGTAAAGGACAATAGATTATCTATAAACAATACAAATAAATAAATAAAAATTGACAAATACTAATATAAACAAATAATCGAGCAACTGAAAAAGACAATAGTTATTAAATTGAATGCAAATTAGAAAATAAATGACACTAAATACCCAATTATAACCCAACTTTCAGGTTGAACAGGGTAGACAAAGATGGAACGTAAAGAGGCAATAACGTTAGATGTTAA
>JAMPIV010012383.1:0-35624 GCA_024509875.1 Oreohelix idahoensis
AATACTGAACATCTCTGTTCCTAAAACGAAGAAAACAAGTTAGGAGTCTCTTAGGTTTAATTCAATTTTATGGGAGATTTATTCCAAATTTATCTTCGATCATGGCACCTCTCTAAACATTGTTGAAGAAAGGTTCGCCTAATCTGGTCCGTTGGTCTGAAGAATGCCAATCTTCACTAGACCAAATCAAGAATATATTTTCTTCTCCTCCCATCTTAAGATTACCTACTCTAGATAGGACTTTTGTTCTTCGGAGTGATGCTTCATCCACTGGGATTGGAGCAGCACTGATGCAAGAATATGCAAATACTCTGCATCCTGTTATGTACATTTCTAGAAAACTAAATGCGGCAGAGAGGAACTACTCGGTTTTAGACCGTGAGTTGTTAGCGATGGTTTGGTCAATTCTAAAACTACAAAGATTCCTCCTGGGCGCACATTTCATTCTAGAGACTGATCAGAAAGCTCTTACAGCTATTCAGACTAAGAATTTGAAGAGTTCGAGATCCACTCGATATGCTATAGCTCTTCAACCTTTTCACTTCACGGTACGAGCTATCCGTGGTGCGGATAATGTGATGGCTGACATTTTGTCTAGATGCCCACATGACTCCAATTAATACTTCTGTCCTATATTTCTATATATTACAGAGTCATAACACACCTATATTTCTACAATAGATTAGCACATCTGTACTTACTTTATATGTACACACTATCGTGCTTTGTTGTCATCTTCTTCTGTTCGTTTTTTAAAATGATAGAGGAGGACTGAGTAGTTAATATAAGGGCCGTTAGTTTACTAAACAGCCACAATTATTAATAATGTATTGTACCTTATGAAGCATATTAGTTATTAATTAGCATTATATTGCTTGTACTTTCTCAGAATGTCATTGTTGAGCTGAGGACTTACCTTACGAGTTCTAGATTGTGTACTTACCCTCGGAATACCAGAGCATATGTCCTGGATCGTCATGTAGTTTAACTTTACTATGTACTTATGTCATTACATGTCAAAGAATGTACTATTTAAATTTTCCTATCAGATTTGTACATCCATTTTTAAAGACAATATTAGAGTATGCTGTTTAATGATGATTATAGTAACTTGCATACGTATATTGTGTTTACATGCTAACGTGATGTGTGTTGGTGACACCTCCCCGATGTGAATATTTTTTGAGACATATTTATTTTTCTGTTGAGGTATATCCTCACCAGACACTCTATAATTAGCCTATTGTTTGGCAATTTAATTAATTATCAGCGCATAATTCGTGCGTTTTGAGCCGCTTATCGCTTGCTCTTTGATATTGAAAAAAAAAAATATGTTCCACATTTTTTTTTTTATCGGGAGGAGGTGGTGATATGTTGCGTGATAAATTCTCGCAACATCGTTTTATTTCAATATCTGTTTTATAACGCAAGGGCAACAACTGCTTGTAATTTATAGTCACTTTTCTCGGTAAGCATTTGTCTTCTCGCGTTGGTATCGAATGCAGTTAACTTTTGAGCTGTGGTCATTTTTGCGCTGGACTGCGCATGACTTGTCTTGTTGTTTGGTCGATCGGTTTCCGCCCACCACTAGTGGGTGTGAGCGATTTGGAATGGCGAAAGAGATGCCTCGTTGAAGAGGGGATCTCCGCTATTTTTGTTCTGTCAGGGATGTGTAGTCCTCTTATGGATATTTCGTTTAGTCGAGATAATACCTCTAGTGTTTTCCCACATGTCGGGAGGCGTGATATTTCTGTGTATTTCATGAAAGCAAGGTAAATTGACTTTTTCATTAACTCTATCGATTTTGGGTCGTGAGCGATTTCGATTCATAGCCTGTCTCCGAAAGTCGTCGTCACGAGATGTTCTTTCCCAGCTCACATGTCGCTGCATTGTACTGCATCGGTTGATGCATGTACCAAGGACCATTACTTGCTACTTTGTTAAATGAACTAGGTTTAGAAAACCTTTATTATCTAGAGGATATTTTTGAGGACATTATTTATACTTCGGCAGACGTGTCTGTCTTGCTGAAGTCAAACTAAGGAGAGTGAACTGATCTCATACATCTGGTTATCTCCTGGCTGTTATAGAAAAGGATGGAGTTTTCCACCTGACTACATTTACAGCACTATGAAATATAACATGCATCTGACTCATCATTGTAATGCTGTCTACCGTTTATTGCTGTATTGAATGTTGCTGTGATAATGACTGTTTGATGTGCCTACACATTTGCGTAACCATTTTGTCACTGTGGCGTCCACAATAAATAATGAAGAAAAACGTCAACGGCTGTTTCAAGACTCATTGACTTTATACGTCGTGAGTTTACTGACGTCCTATGTGGATTGCCCTGTTATTGTTGTATGAACATTGTTTTGACTGAACACATCTACACACTACACAAAACCAGACATGTACGTCTCTCACACTTCAGCATGTCCTGCCAGATTGGAGGATTATCTGCCTTGCCTATCCCACGTACTTCAATCGTCGTTATCAGACTATGACTCGTCGCAATTCAGCCGTCTTGTCCGACATTTCGTGGTTTTTCCGCACCTCCAATATGCATGTCTATTATTCTGAAGAATTTTAAAGGATTACTCCCATTTTGTGCAAACGCCGTCTTTAGACTTTCACCTGGGATCAAATGTGGGACCGTCACGTTTGGTGAATCAAATAGTCCCTCAGGTATGGACTGGCGAATCGAAGTGAACTGAAGTGTGAAAGTTATGTAAACATTGACCTTCGAATGAGTTTTCCGTGGCAACCTAAGGGCAGGGGAGATAGAGAGAATAACAAAATATAACTAGCACAGGAATGTAATGCAATCCTGCCGGAGTGGACATGAGAGAGCAAAAACCGTTTTGTGACAAAGCTGGTAAAGATTGCGTTATTAATAACTCAGATGCCGTGAGAGAATGTACGTGCGAGTATATCAGAGCACCCACTACCCACCACTCACAATTCAGTAACGTGAGCAATGGCGAAAAACCACGAAAGATCTAGAACATGTAAGAAGACATGCATAAAAGACAGAGACTTAGACCCAAAAGCCTCTTTCATCCAAGCACTGTGGAACGAGTGCATCTAAGTTGCGAGTGAGATTGTGTCCACCTCGCATTGTAGAGGTCTCGGTTCGATTCCCAGTAGAGGGAATACAATTTGTGGACTTTTTTTTTCAGAACAAGTGGCCCTTATCGTGTCATAGTCACTCCTGCTCTCATGTGTAGCGAGATCTGATGCCTAGCCTTCTCGGATAAGGGCGAAAAAATATGAGGTGCCGTGTGCAAGGAGTGCACGTTTAAAAAATCTCATGACAACAGGAAATCGTAAAGAGTAGGCCATAAGGCCGCTGTTCTGGTAAAATTTAAATGAAAATTAGAAACTTATCCACCAAATAGGTTTATGGAATGTGTGATTCCTACATACACACACTGGGATTCCCGACGGTGCTACGGAGTTTGTGCACTGTGCTGAGATCATCGTTGTGTGATCTAAGGGAGGAGATCGAAGCACTGATTGAGTCGTCCGTGTGCATTGAAGATAGTTGTTAAAATCAGACAAAACCAAACCAAATTCTTGATATGATCTACACATCTGCTACATGAGTGATTGTTGATTGTATAAAAACTTTTCGCAACTAGCCCCACAGCCAAAAGATGATAACATTTATCACATTAATTGTTTTATCTATTACAAAGATGATAACATTTATCACATTAATTGTTTGATCTATTACAAAGATAAACCCAGTCCCATGTCAGAGATTGCAATAGGGAAATGAAGTGTTAGAAGATTCACCATGAAAGGTTCAGCTTTTATCAAGTTAGGAGACCCATTCTCTTCCTGGATGCTTTTTCCCTACCTAGCTCAGGAGCACAGTCGATTGTTCATTTACCGGTGGGTACACATGAATGTGCCACTGACAGGTTTTAGCACAAATCGGGTAGTTGTGCCACAGAGGAAAGCGCTCTGACTGCTTGGCTAGTCGAACACTCACTTTATCTACTTGTGTAATATAAATGTATTATATTTTAGTGCTTTTTCTCATTATAATCAGTAAAAAAAACTATCATTGTAGAACACAGTTCTTGGGAAAAGAGATTTGCTATACCAATTAACTCCTGAAGTTACATAGGCCTAAGTTTACCTATAATCTATAGACTATGTGACATAATAACCATCTCAAGAACTGAAGTCAGACGACAATAACGTTGATATATGGATAAAATGGAACGAATGAATAGAATTAACGTCACAAACAGATTAATTAATGTGTCATCAAGAAAACAATATCTTGTACATAACAACATTTTTTAGTATAAGAAATTTAAACAAAATATTTATCCGAATACATTTAAACGAATTAGTCAACAAACAGCTTTATTCTTGGTACCGTTTCTGAAAGAGACACCTGGGGCAGAGATATTATGATAAATAGATTTCATATATCATTTCTTTTTTCTACACTCCTCTTTTACCTTTCTTTCACTCTTTTATCTTTTTTTTCGCTACTGTATCTTTCGTTCGCATACGCTAGATTGTTAGCAATTAAGACCTTTGTCATTTCCTTTCCAGTTTAGCAACGCATTTTATTGCGGTTAGCTAAGTTCTTTGATGAGAGATCGAATCGTGTTAATTCGTTCTCGACAGGGATAATAAGGAAGACCATTATTATCTATCCCTTTTCTCTGATCTGTTCGCCTATAAGTTAATTATTCACGGGGAAAGATTTGAGATCTAAGCCGAGCTTGCTCATATTGCGTTTATGACTATAGTCTGCAGGCAGAATAGTGTCAATTCTCGAGCGAAGAAAAATCTCGCACGGTCTGGTAAATCATGTTACACAAGATCAAAGAGAGACTGTTCGCTCGATTTGCCTGAGTCTGTTTCGGTCTCTGTGTGAAGAATTCGTTTGATTCGCAGAATGAATAAGGAAATATGTAAATCTGGGCGTAGGTGCTAAATGTAAGTCTGGGCTATTTCTTTGATTTCTAATATTTAAACCCCAGCAGTTTAGACGTCATTCATTCAGTACTCCTTAGTGTCAGAAGACATATCGCTTCGTTCTAGAATGCCTTGTAGAGTGAAGTTCTTAGTTTCTCGTCATCCTGCCGAGTTCTAGAATTCCTGTATAAATGAAGTTCTCAGTTTCGTAGAGATAGCCTGTAGTTCTGTTTTGGGGGGTAATAATATAGTGACTAGCATTGTCGGGTGATTAATTGTTAGTTCGAATTATATCTTCACTAGATTTTTGTGCAGAGTGTTTTGCCTGTTAGGCCAGTTATTTGAAATTCTCTAAGTTACTGTGTTACCGTGGATAGCAGAATAAATTATAATTTCTGGCTAAAAACTCATTCAGCTATAAATAAATTTAATTAAATTGCTAGTAACCAGTCAGAGAATATATTTAACTATCTAAGAAATGCACTGATACATCATGAGTGTTGACGAAATATGTACGTATTTCTAATTCATGATAATTGATTTTTTTTAATGACTAGAATTTATTTCACGAGAGTTTTAAACGATAAGACATGCTCTAAGTTTGCGGTTTATAATTTAAGTTAAATGACCGAAGTGAACATATTCTATTTACGCGTAGGATTGTGTATACTATAAGCGTTGAGTATTTATGTTTTTCTCTTCCTTGATTCAGTATTTGGGTCAAACCCTAAACCTACAAGCGGTTCCATTATATATGAGAATAACCTAGAAGAAACATTTGTGTACTTAAATGCGTTGGTTTTCAAGTTAAAACCTGTCTGGCATTGTGTTTGCATCAAGAAATAGACAGAGTACCCATCTCACGAACTTTAAGACCAAATGATGTAACTGGGCCTTTAGAGCCAGATTATATTTCTTCCCTAAATTTCATGTACATTCAGCCCCTGTGGCGAAATTACAAACAGTAACATTCCGAAGTTCGACCAATTGTGGTGTGACCAATAACTTTATATTGAGAGAAGTTACCAACCTGCCTTTTCCTAACTACTGAAAACCTCGAGATTCTGACATTGTGAGCCCATTAAAAATTTCTTACCTGAACTCTGATTCAAGTGACATAAACAGTAAATCCTAAAATATAGTTGTAAAGTGAACGCTCCACGGAACATTGGATGAATTCTGTATCTGCAGAGCTGGGGTTCTCTTTATCAAAAAGAACACCGAGTCACTGTGCGGGTGTGTCCTAATGTTTGCGCCTGAAGGTGCAAGACAGCTAGTTTGTAGGTAAGAAAGCTTGTCAGTGGCCACTGGTGAATGAACAGAGAGAAAGCAGGATTGAGTGATTCCCTTATGGTATAATTTATGCACCCACTTTGTGTTTTCTTTATGCAAGTTTGTTGCTAATGATGTTTTCCTCTTAGAATAGATTAATATATCAACTCGGTTCTTAACCGTAGAGGGAAATCCTAGACCATAGCGTATAAATCTGTGAATCTTTGGGGCTATAACTTTTCTTCTAACAGGATCGTGGGCTCAACTGAGGAAGAGAGGATTACACCTTTGGTCTATTCTTTTAGTAATTCTTTAACGTATGTGTATGTGTACTTATATGTGCTTCATATTCAAATTTATGATTGCGGTGAATTTTCTTATGATAAATAAAATTTACATAAACTTATTCAAGTGTGTCGGTCAGCTCGTCCCAAAAATATCTATATTCCATTGATATAGTTTTCACATTTGTACGTCAAACTGTCGTCACTTATGTGTGTGTGTCGGTGAGTGGTTGATATATAGTACATCTATATAACTGAATAATCTGTCTGAAAAATACTTTCTGTTGTAAAGATAGGCTGAGCGAGAGGATCTCCTCGAGTCTCAGGGACAGAATTATCTAGTAGTTTGTAGAGCTAGGTAGAACATTAGTCTAGTTCTAGAGAAACAAATAATGTGCTTGTATGCAGAATTGTAACCTTAATGAAAGTTGGCTACTTTCTAACTCATGTAAGTAGAGAAACAACTTATCCAAATAAGAACAACACAGTATCTTAGAAGACATGAATGTAGTAGCTTTTGGATTAAACATCTCTTGGTGAGGAGCCGCGCTAGCGTAGTGGTTACAACACCGCTCTGGCGACCGGGTGATACAGGATCACACCCGGGCGACGGCATTTGAGGATTTTTCATCGACCGGGATTTGGACTGGATTAACTCGAGACCTGGCGAGGACATTTGAAGGAGTGTCGTCGTCCAGGGACTGGCGGCTCCTGAGCCTACCCAGCTTCAATGGGTACCTCCGAAATCGGCGAGTATTTGCCTGAATGGCGAGGGACACCTGTCTCTGTACAAGAAATAAAAGGATACTCACGTAAAACCAATGTCAGGTTAGACATAAATAATAACCTGAGATTTCGCCTCGAGTATTAGCGGGCGTACGAAAAAAAAAATCTCATGGTGTTTGGAGGACCTACCTGTAAATTACGAAAGTCACTAAATAAAGTTGTCATATGTCCAAAACCTTCATTACAAATGTTTTTTTCTGTAACTGATGTTTATCTTCATTGTCAAATTTATGTCTGTGCGTATTTACAATAGAGCTGGTCGTAGACCCGTTTTCTGTGAGGTTTTATAATACAGTTTGTTCAGACCCGAGTGGAACAGTCCCAGTTACGACAGTTTGGTCACGTCTGCAGATTTGGACAAGAATGGCTATGTGACATAACGTTTGTACATCTCCTATTCAGACCCTCTCTCACTTATTCATCCGCGTTTTATGTGGCATATTTTATGCAAATTCATTCATATTTTTGCTCCAAAGCCGCTCCCAGACTTGTTTACGTTTCGCCAGGTGAACTGTGAAAATACCAGGTTGATTTAGACATTTCAGCGTTAATACGTTTATCACTTGAGTCGCCTAGCCACCGTTGCTAGGAGCCGACCTCTATAGACACAATATGGCCTCGTACGATAGATGAACAGAACGCCATATTGTCTACCAGAGAAACCCGTCAGAATGATGGGCGAAAACACAGGTGATAAAAAGATAATCGCTTTCGCGGGACCATCCCTGTAAACTTATTACAGATAACCTGGCAGAGGAGGCAATCTGGAAGGAAAGTATTAGTCAAGAATGACTGCACAGATGATGGTTATGAGTTTAGCATAAAAATGCAAGCGGCAGTATTAGAACATTATTAGAAAAAGGTCACGCGATGGAATTTTTAAATGTAATATTTTAAAACACGCGGGGGCATTATGATTTAAACACCCCTACCCATATAGTGCAACTGAGATTGGATTGGTGTAAATTGAGAGCCGGAATACACAATGGTTCTAATTGACAAATTCGTCGAAATTACAATCTGGGATTTTGAATTGAGAATTGGAAATATACTCCAGCGAAATCGGCGTCACAGATCAGACTGCATCGCTCCGTTAAGCTAGCAATTCACGAGAGCCAGATATAGGATCGGACAAAGGACTTAAAAATTATAAGTGACAGATCAGAGTTTTTGGGCAACTTTAAAACATAAAGAGTAAACCCGCATTTATAAATACAAAGACTTGAAACTTAAAGAACCAGGATCGAAGTATTTGGTCAACTTTAAAACTTTAAAAAGTAAACCCGCATTTATAAATAAATAGACTGGAGACCTAACTAATCAGATCACCCCTAATAAGAGGAATATAACATTTCCAGATCAGTTTATTCGAATGCATATAATCTATATTGCCATTCTAAACTGTGCGAGGTGATTGTGTTCCCAAAAGGTACTTTGACTTAGTGGAACGAAGCTATCAGACGGTTCGTAGAACGAAGCTATCAGACTGTTCGTAGAACAAAGCTATCAGACCATGAAGTCTTCATTACAGAAGAACTGACGAAGCCACGGCTGCAGTAGTCATCGATGCTAAGCTTTACAAAAGGCAACAGCAAAGAACATTAACATTCCTCCATATAGTCTCTATGAAGATAACACTTTCATCTAAATTTCGCCATCATTTCTTCTCATTTTAACCTGTGAAAACTAATTAATTTTTAAATCTGTTACATGGTTTTTTTTTAAACGTGACAATCAAAGTTGATTTGATTATTATATCTATGAACAAACGTATGTGCATTACTCTTTAACATATATATATACACCTAGACATATATTTACATATATAGAGCTAATTCTTAGAAAAGAATGTCGCCGGATTTACACCAGCTATGGGCTTGAACGGGCTAAAACCATTGCTTAATTCTTCATAAAAGGCGGCGAACTGATATAAGTTAACAATTGCTCTGCCAATACAGCGTTGTTCTTGACTTAAGAAATATCTTATGGAAAATCCCTCGGGAAAGAAGCTACATTACCCTTCTATCTACAACTCTGCCAAGAGTAATCTTGTGCGAAAGTAGATACCTTTGACGACCCATTTTAGATACTCTTGAGTTTTGGCCACTGTTGGACCACTACTGCAGAGCTAAAGGGAGGCTATCCGTCACAGGCTACCATGTACATGTGGGAAACCAATAGCCATGGATCAAGATCTCCAGGACGACCCAGAATTCAATGGGAGAACAACATTAGACAATCCGTGATGGACCGAGGACTAGACTGAAACCAGGCCAAAAGATATACAGCTTAACATGGCGCTCCCTCTGGCTTACCTCTACACACCAAGGTAAAAGTTGTTTGTTTGTTTGGTTTTAAGGACCATCTACATTGTACACGGAAAACTCCATCAGTTCTGCGATCTCCTCCTTTAGCTCACAAGGAGAATCTCGGCACAGTGCACAAACTCCAAAGCATCGGCGCGCATCTCAATGTGTGTATACAGAAACCACACATTATATAAATATGTTTGTATCGGGTAGGTTTTCTTAACTGTGTAAACTCTGACACGGCAGCGGCCGTACGACCTACTCTTTATGATTTCCAACTACCGAGTTATTTTTAACGTGCAAAAGGTGTATACGGGACATACTATTTTTCACTCTTATCCAAGAAGGCTAGGCTTCCGATCTCACTACTCAGAGAATCAGGGGAAAGTAAGACGTTATTAGTACAAAGTGGTTGTGAAAAAATTCCATCAAGAATATTCCCTGAACTGGGAACCGACCCTAGTTCCTTTAGAGTTTGATGTGGACGCCATGTCTCTTAGTCACTCTGATCCCCGGGATAGGAGAGAACCGACCAAGTAAGAAAATGTCTTTAAAGGTTTGTCAAAGTGCGCTATTTGGCGCCGATGGAACATTTCGGTTTGTACATTTTTTTTTCCTCGCATGAGGTTGTATTTACAAGCGCCCAACCCCCGCCCTGGCCAAGACACATGATCCTAGTCAAAGCCGGTTTGTAGGCGAATGGCCAAACACAAAAGGTCATTGTAGTGATCCTCTGTGTTTTCACACAAAAGATATACTGATCCTCTGTGTTAAACCGGCCCTGGCCAAGACACTTGATCTTAGCCAAAAGGCCGAGAAGCGATCTTCGGTGTGTACATTTTTTTTTCCTCGCATGAGGTCGCATATTTTTTCCTCGCATGAGGTTGCATTGGCACACGCCCGACCCCGGCCCTGGTCAAGACACATGTCCGAACACAAAAAGACCCAATGACACATGTGTCACTGTAGTGATCTTTTGTGTTCTCACACAAAGGACCTAATGACACATGAATGTCACTGTACTGATCCCCTGTGTTATGACACAATTATCCTAGCCAAAGGCCGGATATTAGGGCGCATGTCCAAATATAAAAGACCCTTAGGTATTCCTTCGGTGTGTACATTTTTTCCTCGCATGAGGTCGCATATTTTTTCCTCGCATGAGGTCGCATTAGCCCCGCCCTAAACCCGGCTCTGGTCAAGACCACGTGTCCCAACACAAGAAGACCCAATGACAAACTGTGTCACTGTAGTGATCCCCTGTGTTCTCACACAAGGGACCTAATGACACATGAATGTCACTGTACCGGTCCCTGTGTCTAGACACATGATCCTAGCCAAAAGCCAGATATTAGGGCGTGGGGTCTTCACAGCATTATTCATGCTGAGTTTTCACATTGGAAAGTACACAATCTAAGACTATTATCTTATAATTCTGTGTGTACATTTTTTTTTATTTTTTTTTTATTTTTTTTTATTTTTTATTTTATTTTTTTTTTCCTCGCTTGAGGTCGCATATTTTTTCCTCGCATGAGGTCGCATTAGCCCCGCCCAAACCCGGCCCTGGTCAAGACCACATGTCCCAACACAAGAAGACCCAATGACAAACTGTGTCACTGTAGTGATCCTCTGTGTTCTCACACAAGGTACCTAATGACACATGAATGTCATTGTACCGGTCAGTGTGTCTAGACACATGATCCCAGTCAAAAGCCAGATATTAGGGCGTGGGGTCTTCACAGCATTATTCATGCTGAGTTTTCACATTGGAAAGTACACAATCTTTTTTTTTTTTTTTCCTCGCTTGAGGTCGCAAATTTTTCCTCGCATGAAGTCGCATTATCCCCGCCCTAACCCGGCCCTGGTCAAGACCACATGTCCCAACACAAGAAGACCCAATAACAAACTGTGTCACTGTAGTGATCTTCTGTGTTCTCACACAAGGGACCTAATGACACATGAATGTCTTTTTTTTTTTTTTTTTTTTTTCCCTCGCTTGAGGTCGCATATTTTTTCCTCGCATGAGGTCGCATTATCCCCGCCCTAACCCGGCCCTGGTCAAGACCACATGTCCCAACACAAGAAGACCCAATGACAACATGTGTCACCGTAGTGATCTTCTGTGTTCTCACACAAAGGACCTAATGACACATGAATGTCACTGTACCGGTCCCTGTGTCTAGACACATGATCCTAGCCAAAGGCCAGATATTAGGCCGTGGGGTTTTTACAGCATTATTCATGCTGAGTTTTCACATTGGAAAGTACACAATCTAAGACTATTATCTTATAATTCTGTGTGTACATTTTTTTTTTCCCTCGCTTCAGGTCGCATATTTTTTTCCTCGCATGAGGTCGCATTATCCCCGCCCAAACCCGGCCCTGGTCAAGACCACATGTTCCAACACAAGAAGACCCAGTGACAAAATGTGTCACCTAGTGATCCTCTGTGTTCTCACACAAGGGACCTAATGACACATAAATGTCACTGTACCGGTCCCTGTGTCTAGACACATGATCCTAGCCAAAGGCCAGATATTAGGCCGTGGGGTTTTTACAGCATTATTCATGCTGAGTTTTCACATTGGAAAGTACACAATCTAAGACTATTATCTTATAATTCTGTGTGTACATTTTTTTTTTTTTTTTTTTTTTTTTTTTTTTTTTTTTCTCGCTTGAGGTCGCATATTTTTTCCTCGCATGAGGTCGCATTAGTACCCGCCCAAACCCGGCCCCGGTCAAGACCACATGTCCCAACACAAGAAGACCCAATGACAACATGTGTCACCGTAGTGATCCTCTGTGTTCTCACACAAGAGACCTAATGACACATGAATGTCACTGTACCGGTCCCTGCCAAAAGCCGGATATTAGGCCGTTGGGTTTGCTAGGAGCATTATGAGTGCTCAAGCCCGGTGTGTACATCTGCGACTACAGCCAACAATTATGTCCAAGAATTGCGATTGAAAGTGGCAGAGGAAATAAGTGTTCACATCTTTTACATGCGCATCAAACTCCATATTATTTAAAGTACTTTTATTCTAAACGTGGTAAACACAATTTTTTTAACAATTTAAGAAATGTACTGATGCAAGTAAGAGATTCTTTTGTGCCTTACATAAATTTGTAAATGAATTGATCAAAAATAAATAGAAAATAAAAATCTGTTATTTAGTTTGATATTTTATTAATATTTAAATTGTTCCCCTTTAAAATCAATTTGGATGCCTTCTCCTAACTTCTTAATCTCTGCTGCTTTTAAAGTATCACAAGGTTAAGTTTTTTTCTTTTTCACTTATTTCCGAGATTGGAAATGACGTCAAAACCTGACAAGAGATGTGATCTCTCGGTTATAAGTCGGGTATATTGCACACATTATTATAACATTTTGACTGCTGGATGGTTATCTCTGGTTAGGGGGGGGGGGGGGGGGGGGGGGGGGGGGGGGGAAGGCACTTTTATTAGCCATGAAAAGGTTTATTTCTGTGAAGGACTGCTAGCTGGGTGTTTGGTCGTCACGTCGTAAGTTTATTCGGGTGTTACTGCTTATTCATTCCATTTACTTTTTTATCCAAGCGTAATTATTTTACCTCTAAATCTATTATTGCTAGTGTGACGACGTGTCGTTATAAGTACTACTAGCTGAAATGAAGATCCATGTGTATTTTTCGTTTCCTCTTGTGTCTTCCTTAACTCCAGCTGATTTATGACTTAATCAATGACGATTTGACGTATGCTGTCTAAAATAACAATAAGTAATTCTTCTATTGGATTGTTTAATGTTTGACTGTGTTGATTTATTTCATATGGCAGAGATAAACTGTCTATCTTGTTCTACGGTTTAGATTCCTTGTTGGTTTACTACTTAATTTTTCTACCCGTATGTAACCGCACTTTTTATTTAGCAGTAACCTCTTCTGTATTGGTTCCAACTTGACTGTAAACCACCAAATGATAATAGTCGTGTTTGGTATATAGGTAAAGTGAGTGTGATTGTGTACTGGCAAAGTCGTTCACACAACAGGGGCGCACACGGGAGTCATCGAGTATGGAACGACTGATGATGTTTAATAATAGTTTATTAACTCACAGCACATCATCACGTAGACATAGACGAATACAGGTACATCGAATCATATAATTTCCACACTGAATTAAATATATATAATACGGCCTGTCCACATCCTGGCCTATAATAATCCTCATATGGCCTAAACAGTACTCTATTACTCAATAAAGCCTGCTCACACGGCAGCTATAATAATCTTCATATGGCCTAAACAGTACTCCATTACACAATAAAGCCTGCACACACGGCAGCTATTATAATCTTCATAAGGCCTAAACAGTACTCCATTACAAATAAAGCCTGCTCACACGGCAGCTATAATAATCTTCATATGGCCTAAACAGTACTCCATTACACAATAAAGCATGCTCACCCGGCAGCTATAATAATCTTCATATGGCCTAAACAGTACTCCATTACACAATAAAGCCTGCACACACGGCAGCTATAATAATCTTCATATGGCCTAAACAGTACTCCATTACACAATAAAGCCTGCACACACGGCAGCTATAATAATCTTCATAAGGCCTAAACAGTACTCTCTTACACAATAAAGCCTTCTCACACGGCAGCTATAATAATCTTCATATGACCTAAACAGTACTCCATTACACAATAAAGCCTGCACACAGAGCAGCTATAATAATCTTCATATGGCCTAAACAGTACTCCATTACTCCATTACACAATAAAGCCTGCTCACACGGCAGCTATAATAATCTTCATATGGCCTAAACAGTACTCCATTACACAATAAATCTTTACTGCAGTTTATCACATAGGCTGTACACACAGCGAAATATATAAGTCGACATTTTCTTAAGCCCTACGTAGGCATACACTATCCAAAAACCACTGGGACTCGACCTACACGGTCCACGCAAAAAACACAACTCCCTTAATCACACACTAGTCCCGCCAAAAAAACCCGTCACGAGACTCGGCTGTCTTGAACACCGCTCTCAATAATACATGCAGATTAGCTGCGAGCTATTCACATGACTCAAAACAGTACAGAATAAATAAATCTCTACATTTGAGATTAAAGAGCGTTCACACGCTTATCTGTACTCTGCCACTCCAAAAATAGGAAAAGATAATTCTATCATAAAGTCAAACATGGATCAGCTTAATCAAGCATTGCAACTCGAAATTTAACTTGTCCAAAATTCTAAAGATTACTTCCCTTCCATAAAATCCACTTGCAACAGTTACCACCCCCTCCGGGAAAAAAAATGGTTCTATCATTTTTTTGAAAAAATTAACTCCGAAGAACCGAAAAATTTAGAAGACAATAAAGCTCTAACATATGCCTACAAAAATCATCTTATTTTAAATCAAAATTATATCTACAACAAATATCAGCAATAAAGTGTAAAGTAACAAATAAAACATCCATCATAATCATCCAAGCATACTAAAATTAATCTAATACAAAACCAAGCTAAGTACATTTAGTACAAAAACAACCAGTGGTGAGTGAAAGAACAAGATCAGGCAAAAGAAGAATGATCTGTATTAAAGGAAAGTAAGAACTCAACAATACCATATACTAATAATTAAATTGGACAATTATATGTAAAATAAATACAACTATCATAAAGTAGATATACTATATGAATTCATATAGCCATTCCAACAATACAAAGAATGGAAGTATTAATGTTGAAAGAAGACAAAGTATACAAGTAGAACAGATAACCTATTCAAAAATAAATATATAAACATGATCGAAAGGCACAACACATAATATCAAAGTATATCTATACTAACACCACTAAAAATAATTTATAACTAAACAAAACCTAATAAGTAATTTAACCAAGTTACGAGAGTTATACATAACTAAAAATAAATAAGTTATAGGCATAGAACAAACAAGTAATAGCATTGCTATAACTAATACCACCAACGCACAATCAAGCGCTAAAATAAAAAAATACATCATAACAAAAAACAACTTTTTACAAGAACTAATCATACTACATATCAATGATATCGCACTGTCAAATGCTGGGCACACACACAAAAAATTACAATGCCAAAAAAAAAATCATTTTTTTTTCAAAAGTACCATACAAACATATTTTCTAACGATAAGTTACATAAAACAGTATTCAATTTTTAAGTAATTCAAGACCACTAAAACCTAATAATGAAATAAATATTTTACAAAATGAGTGAAATATAAAACAAAAATCCTATTTCGAACAAACCCTTAAATCAACACATGTAAATTTAATTTAACCTTTAAGTTCTTTCGGCTGACAATAACGTTCAGCTCAGCTACAATGCTATTTAGCTATAACTTTATCTCTTACTCAAATCGATAAGATATACATTATAAATAAATCTACACTTTGTTGCTAATATAAAATATGCAAAAGGTTCTATAAAAATAATCTGCTAAGAAATTAATCTGCATGCCTGACTGGCAAGAAATCAAGTTCTGGAAAAATCAAAGTTTCACAATATGTTGACAAATCCAAATACAAGAACATTTATGATACATGCAAGCTATTTCCAAAATTACATTTCGCCACATAACAGATAATTCACATCTTCTCTGTATGTTCTATATATTAATTAACCATAACATCAAAACATGAGAAAAAATTTAAATTAAGTGAATAACGAACACTCAGGACTATCTAAAAGTAACCACTATATTAACAGTAAATGAGTTTGTGCTTAGGGCTGGCAATCTCATCATGTACAAAAACTATCCTAAACAACACAGTTGCAAAAATTCTAAGTTGAACAGAGTAGTATAAAGGATAATAATTACATACTACACATTATCAACACAATAATATATAAATAGCATAAAAATGTATTAATACATCATCAAAATACAGACATATAAATAACAATAAAAAAAATTATTGCAATCAAATGATGCATAGAAACAATCATACAACAAAATTATATGTTATTTCAAAACAACAACATGTCATGTACTAATATAGAATACAAAAATATTTACTATCTAAAAAAAAAAATCAGACGCAAAATTTCCCACTCTCTTGTAAACGTGCTTGACCTTCAGCAAGTAACACCTCATATTCTAGTTAGACGCTGACAGGTTTTCGGTTGACCACTCGAGCGTAAAGTTGACCTACATATCTGACCGTCAATATGTCACAGAAGCCTTGACTCTTATCGCAAAGTAGCTTCTGTCAACAAATACAAATGAAAATTTCCATTTTACTCAATAGTGAAATTTAATGAAGAAAAAACGTAGAAATCAAATTGACAATTACCCAGCACCGGCTTGTGTAAAGCACCGGTCTCTTCACGATGTTATCAGCTCTTCCTATCACATGTAGATATCACAGAATACTTGGGGACAACATGACCGACCTTGAATGTCGCCGCTGCCGTAGGCTGAAACAAAGTCCCGCATTCACCACAACAAGTAGAGCAAGCAATAGTATTCAAGCATCCACTGTTATTTTTACTCTGTTTACCTTGATTATAAACGACTCTGGGCTCATGTTGAGCAAAATTAGCATAGTTGCGTTTATTATTTGTTCTATGATCAAAATACTTATTATTACCGTTGCCTTGTTTACAAATAATGACTTTAGTCTTTTGTTGAGGGACATTACTCTGGTGATGTAAAGCAACATTTGAATAGCTATAATCTTTATCACACTTTCCAATACTCTTACAATCGTAACTTTGAGATTTGTTAAATTGTTTACTGTTTCTTGGAGAAGGAAAATTATTATTTACTGATCTCCCTTGGTACTGTTTAATCTTGGGGTTATCTCTCTTACTAGAACTGTTTTTCTTTTCCCCTATGGGAATATATTTACCAATTGTTTCAAACTGACTCTGCTAAGTTTGACAACTGCCAGAAACAATAGTATCTCTATTGTTCCGCATATGGGTTTCATCCCTGAGACAAGTAGTAATAGTCTCAACACCCGCTATTAATTTCTGAGCATTTCCAATAGTAGAGAAATGTTTGCTCTTAAGAGTCTTGTCCTGAAATATATCACCTTTCTTTTCCTGATTAACAGACCTGGCTGTTACACTAGAATCTTTGTTGTTCTGACGCCAAGAATTATTACTCGAATTGTCAGTGATATTAGAACTTGGAAAGTTATATTTCCCACGAAAAGATCTATATTTACTATGTATGACATCTCTCTGAGCAAAAAGTGTATTGGGCTTACTTTTCGCAATTTTCTGTCTATCACTGTCAACATTGACAGAAGACCACATATTGTTATTCAAGACGATGTCAAGCAGGCCATCTACTCTTTTTCTAAGATTTGTAATTTCAACCTCTTTATGTGAAATCTCTTCACTACGTTTCTTATCCACATTCTCAATCCTAGCCCCCTTCTCTTTCTCAGCCTTTAACTCTTTTAATATCTTTTCCTCATCCACCTCTTTATTTGTTCTCCTCTGTGTCAACTCTATCTGTGCCTTGGTCTCGGTATCCTGGCTATCTGTAAGCTCATCAACCCTTTCTGGTAATATCGCATTCTTTTCTTTAAGTTGGCGACCGAGGACAATATTATAGTTCAATAGACCAACAAGTGTTTTATTATAGGACTTTTCACGTTCCTTGGTCTGAACCTCTAACTTATCCTACATCTGTTTACTCTGTTTGGCCTCCTGTGTAAGATTTTTCACCTTAATATCCTTATCTTTCATCTTAGCCTCCAACTCTTTGATCTTACCAAAAGCAGAATTTAAACTTGCTTGCACACCAGCAAGTTCTGAGCTTGATTTATGCAAATCACTTGTTAGTCTGGACACTGTTTCATGTAGCCTATTCATTTCAGCAGTACTCTTTACACAACTGTCCCTTTCCTGTAGGGCACTCCGTTTGTTCTTTCTTATTTGCTCCTCATCTTCTAACTCCTTTTTCTGATCATCAGGCACGTCGTTGCGCACTATCTTACGTATACTCTTCATTATCTGATCGCGTTCAACACCCATATAGTGGTACGAAAACAATCGAAGATCCATAACCAGTAACTGCGCTAAATCTTTAACCATCCTTAGATGAGGATGAGAGTGAAAATTCTCCTTAGCAAATTGCTTTAGGGCTTTTGCTGCATTGACCAAAAATTTGTCTATCATATGTTCCTCAAGCTCTGGACCTTTTAATTCTTGAAAATCTCTACCTTCTTCCAATAAATAAGCCAATACAGGCCTCATATCCTCAGGATCTATATCATCATCATCCATAGTGATTCACTTACTTAATCAAATATATATAGTAATCACTTATAGTTATGACAAATTACTGTCGCAAAAGGTTTGACAATTACCTTTCCAGCTCACAAAGTTAACTATTTGTCAAGAAATGAGCTTATTCCTCAATTCTGTATCACCAATTCCTTTTTATAGCACCTTTATCAAGTCACATCATTGTCAGGAAAATCGACATATGTCAACAGCCATTAACACCTATGCACAAAATCTTAATCATATGTCAAATTAGACATAAACAACAATAACAACAGAATGAGCAATTAGGGAGGCCTAATGACATGCATGAAGTGACACAATTTACACAAGAAAAAATCACTTATCTGTCAACAATCCCGTTCCATTCCGCCACGACAGTGGATATCACATAGACTGCTAAAACCTCCACTGCGGGAAAGCACTGGAACTTGATTCGTTTCTCTTCAGGTAATTTCGTCAATATGATATGTGCTTAACCATGCACAAGTTGACAGGAACCATAATAAAGCACACACTGCAACTCTTGACTCTTCTTTAGTCTGAAATGTACACGGCAACTCCGTGTATCATAACATCTTGAACTTGTGATGGTGATAACTGGCACAGGTAACCCGAATACTGAAGGAATCTGTCACAACCCGTACAAATGCTGGTACAAATACAGTCCAAGTCTAATTGAACTTCCTTGACCACTGCAGACGTTGTTGTGGTCTATATGCATGAAATAGGACGTCAATTGCTACTGGTGTAAAGTTGCATACTACCACGAATAACGCGTGCGTGGTTTCCCAAATGCGCCACACAGGTAGATAATAACTAGGTCGAAGTTCTGAAGTACAGGAGATTCAAGCCACGCCCACACAGGGCTAATTATAACAAAGTCAAGTGTTCTACACTCTTGTCACGCGAATGTCTTAAGTATACGTCCCCACACTGGCCACCAAAAATGTAACCGCACTTTTTATTTAGCAGTAACCTCTTCTGTATTGGTTCCAACTTGACTGTAAACCACCAAATGATAATAGTCGTGTTTGGTATATAGGTAAAGTGAGTGTGATTGTGTACTGGCAAAGTCGTTCACACAACAGGGGCGCACACGGGAGTCATCGAGTATGGAACGACTGATGATGTTTAATAATAGTTTATTAACTCACAGCACATCATCACGTAGACATAGACGAATACAGGTACATCGAATCATATAATTTCCACACTGCATTAAATATATATAATACGGCCTGTCCACATCCTGGCCTATAATAATCTTCATATGGCCTAAACAGTACTCTATTACTCAATAAAGCCTGCTCACACGGCAGCTATAATAATCTTCATGGGGGGTTTGGGATGTCAGGTATTGGTAGTACCTCTGGTGAAAGAACTGTCATGCCCTTTTCAGGGCAGCTCGGCCACCTTTGGTCCAAACCTGGCATCCAGCTCTTACCTGTGGCTCCTCGTAGCTGTCAGCATGCGACAGCGGCCACCCCCCGGGCAACGGCTTTGACAGGCCGGCTAAACTAGGTGAGGGTAGCCGACTGGTTATAAACCTTCGGTGAGTTAGGGTCTGCCTACCCATGCATGCGAAGACTGGATTCGATAGACTGCGCGGAAGAATCCATCTATTGGTTCAACGGGCATGACGGCGATTACCAGCAACGCGCTGTGGAGCGTAAGGAGCACGGCGAGGCACGTAGAACGCCCTGGTCATCCACTGCATCCTGTGTTGTCTCCAGTCGTCTCGATAATATCTTGCCACTGGAACAGATCACTCCGGACGAGAGAGTGAGGATGACGATTAGCGCAACTCTTCCTCACTTTAATCCAATTACAGCGCAAGTCACAGCTTCAGACAGATACATACAGACACTACACTCAAAGACCTGTGGCGATGGGGGAGTGCCGAACCAGAAAGTGTAGATACACTCAAGCTTCAGCCACAATCCTGCACACAGGCGGCTCAGGCCATAGGGTCGTTTCTCGCTGGAACTTTGAAGCAGCGGCGAGATCCGGCAGCCCCCTGAGCAACTGAGCAGCCCTCTTTAGGATCACTTTGCTCACCTCCATGGCATGAGGAAGGGGCTAGAAAAGGTGCCCTGAACATAGCCTGCTTCAACCTACTCTGACCAGCTTGACGCGACTGGAGGGTATCCCAATCATGCGTTCGTACAAAAAGTAAGAAAAAAATGAAGGTGCTCACCTTCGGCACGTGGAACGTGCGAACACTACTCGACAATACCCTGGCCGACAGACCTGAAAGACGGACTGCACTTGTGGCCAAAGAACTGGCGCGCTATAATGTCGATATAGCAGCCCTAAGTGAGACGCGACTACCAGAAGAAGGTCAGATTACTGAAATTGGAGGTGGCTACACATTTTATTGGAGTGGCCGGGACAGCAAGGAACGGCGTGAGGCTGGTGTTGGATTCGCCATTAAATCTCATATCGTACGAAAACTTGTCAAATCTCCTAAGGGCATTAATGATCGCCTAATGACCATTCATGTCCCACTAGGAAGCAACAGAAGTGCCACACTGATCAGTGCATATGCCCCAACAATGACAAACTCCGAGGAAACAAAAGAAAAGTTCTATGACGAACTTAACTCAATCATCTCATCAGTTCCTAAATCTGAGAAACTTATTATTCTCGGCGACTTCAATGCCAGAGTAGGCACTGACCACAACACCTGGGAAGGAATACTTGGAAAACATGGCATAGGCAAATGTAATAGTAATGGGCTCCTATTACTCAGCCTGTGTGCCACACCTTATTTGTCCATCACGAACACCATGTTTCGCCTACCCACTCGAAATAAAACAACATGGATGCACCCCCGATCCAAACAGTGGCATCTCATTGATTATGTCATCACGAGAAGGAGCGACAGACGTGACGTGAGAGTGACCAAGGCCATGTGTGGTGCCGAATGCTGGACTGACCACAGGCTGATTGTATCAAAACTCAACCTTAACATACAGCCCAAGCGAAGACACCAGAGTCAGAAACCCATGAAGAAGCTCAACGTCACAAAACTTAAAAGCGAAGCAACCGCAGAGAGCTTCTCAGGGGACTTGGACAGCCGTCTGAGGGACGTTGAGCTCAGTCAAACCACTATAGAGGAAAAATGGGCCACTTTAAAGCACATTGTGTACTCTGTAGCCTCTGAGAGCTTGGGATATACAACACGCAAGAACCCTGACTGGTTTGATGAGAATGATGAAAATATTAAAACACCGCTGGCTGAAAAATATCGCTTGCACAGAGACTATCAAAGCAACCCTTCCTCAACATCCAAAAAGGCAGCCTTTACCAATATACGCAGAGTTGTCCAGAATAAGCTCAGGAAGATGCATGATGCATGGCTCAGCAATAAAGCAGACGAGATACAGAGGTATGCAGACATAAATGACTCAAAGCGCTTTTATGATGCCCTGAAAGCAATTTATGGCCCTCAATCGAATCAATCATCACCGGTCCTAAATGCTGATGGCATGGCATTGCTCACTGATAAAACGCAGATTTTGGAACGCTAGGCACAACACTTCAACGCCATCTTAAATTGTCCATCAACCGTCAACGACCAGGCCATTGCAAGTATACCGCAAGTTACAGTCAATGTCAGACTTGACCTTCCACCCAGCATGGAAGAGGTCAAGAAAGCAGCCAGTCTACTGTCCAGCGGCAAAGCCCCTGGATCAGATGCTATTCCTGCTGAGATTTATAAAGCTGGAGGCAGCAAGCTGCTGCATAGACTAACAGACCTCTTCCACTCAGTATGGGATGAAGAACAGATACCACAGGAATTAAAAGATGCCACCATCGTTCACATATACAAGCGAAAGGGAAATCATCAATCATGTGACAACCATAGGGGAATCTCCCTATTATCTATTGCAAGCAAAATCCTGGCTCGAGTCCTGCTCAATCGCTTGACTGTTCATCTCGAATCGCAGGACTTACTTCCAGAGAGTTAGTGTGGTTTCCTAGCAGGCCGCGGGACCGTCGATATGATATTTGCTGCTCGCCAACTTCAGGAGAAATGCCAGGAACAGCACAGTGAGCTATACACAACATTTATTGACTTGACCAAGGCCTTTACACTGTCAATAGGGACGGACTATGGAAAATTATGGCGAAATTCGGCTGTCCCGATAAGTTCATCTCAATTGTCCGCCAGTTTCATGAAGGTATGATGGCTCGCGTATTGAATGATGGAGAACCTTCTGAACCCTTTCCCGTCACAAATGGTGTCAAACAGGGTTGTGTGCTCGCCCCGACACTATTCAGTATGATATTTGCTGCCATGCTGTCTAACGTTATGCATGACAGTAGCGACGGTATACACATCAGATACAGGACAGATGGGAATCTGTTCAATTTGAGACGATTACAGTCCTTTACGAAGGTGAATGAAACAATGATCTCTGACCTCGTCTTTGTGGACGACTGTGCCCTCAACACCTGCACAGAACTGGATATGCAGAACAATATGAAGAGGCTTTCTGTAGCGTGTGATGACCTTGGCCTTACCATCAATACGAAGAAATCTGAAGTAATGTTGCAACCTGCTCCTGGGAAACCTTACTGTGAACCAAATATCACAGTAAAGAACCAACGTCTCCTAGTGGTGGACAGCTTCACTTATCTAGGCAGTGCCCTTACCAAAGATGCGAATATCGACTCCGAGGTCAACAATAGAATTGCAAAGGCAAGTGCAGCTTTCGGAAGACTAAGAGTAAATGTCTGGGATCGACAAGGAATTAGTGCAGCCACCAAGATAAAAGTATATCATGCAATAGTACTCACTACCCTCCTGTATGCCTGTGAAACATGGACAGTGTATAGCAGACATGCCAAGAAGCTTAATCATTTCCACATGAGCTGTCTTCGCAGGATCCTCAGGATCAAGTGGCATGATAGAGTATCTAATTCTGAGGTCCTCAACAGAGCACATATCTCAAGCATCTACACATTGCTGCAGAGGGCCCAAACTAGATGGGCCGGACATGTTGTTCGCATGCCCGAAAAACGCATTCCAAAGCAGTCGATGTACAGCGAACTCTCCACGGGTAAGCGAACAGCAGGGGACAAAAGAAACGCTTCAAAGACACACTGAAAGCATCGTTGAGCAGCTTCAAAATTGATGTGTCCTCCTGGGAGACTATCGCACAGGATCGCTGTGCCTGGCGGACAAACATTACTCAAGGTGCTCGCATTGCAGAACAGAATTTAGCTGATAAGGCAGAAGGCAAGCGTGCTGCAAGAAAGGCCAGAATGCACAGCAACACTACTATCGACTCTAACCATGTGTGCCCCGTATGTGGCAGGGCGTGTAGGGCCAAAATAGGATTAATTAGTCACATGAGATTACAGGCACAGATGTGTCACAACTCAAGTCTGAAGCTGTCGCCGTCTTCGCTTGCGATGGGCAACTATTATTATTATTATTATTAATCTTCATGGCTGTATACCGCTCCACCTATGTCCCAGTCTTGACATATGGATGCGAGTCATGGGCAATGACTACAACCCATAAAAGCCAGATCCAAACCTCAGAAATGAGGTATCTGAGGAAGGTGGTTGAAGTAACAAGAAGAGACATGGTACGCAACCAGACGATACGTCAAGGCCTAAAATGCCACCCCCTACAGACCCAAGTAGAACAGTCCCAATTAAGATGGTTTGGCCATGTCTGCAGAATGGGAGAAGATCGGCTACCACGACAAGCATGGGAAACAAAGAGCCAAGGATCCAGACCCCGAGGACGACCCAGAGTCCGCTGGGAGGACAACATTAGACAATCTTTGAAGGACCGAGGACTAGAATGGAACCAGACCAGGAGGAAGACAGCCGATAGAATAGTCTGGCGCTCTCTCTTCCAAACCTCTACACCTCACGGTAGAAGGGGAACGACTAAGTAAGTAATAATCTTCATATGGCCTAAACAGTACTCCATTACTCAATAAAGCCTGCTCACACGGCAGCTATAATAATCTTCATATGGCCTAAACAGTCCTCTGTTACACAATAAAGCCTGCACACACGGCAGCTATAATAATATTCATAAGGCCTAAACAGTACTCCATTACACAATAAAGCCTGCTCACACGGCAGCTATAATAATCTTCATATGGCCTAAACAATACTCCATTACACAATAAAGCCTGCTCACCAGGCAGCTATAATAATCTTCATATGGCCTAAACAGTACTCCATTACTCAATAAAGCCTGCTCACACGGCAGCTATAATAATCTTCATATGGCCTAAACAGTACTCCATTACACAATAAAGCCTGCTCACACGGCAGCTATAATAATCTTCATAAGGCCTAAACAGTACTCCATTACACAATAAAGCCTGCTCACACGGCAGCTATAATAATCTTCATATGGCCTAAACAGTACTCCATTACACAATAAATCTTTACTGCAGTTTATCACATAGGCTGTACACACAGCGAAATATATAAGTCGACATTTTCTTAAGCCCTACGTAGGCATACACTATCCAAAAACCACTGGGACTCGACCTATACGGTCCACGCCCAAAACACAACTCCCTTAATCACACACTAGTCCCGCCAAATAAACCCTGTCACGAGACTCGGTTGTCTTGAACACCGCTCTCAATAATACATGCAGACTAGCTGCGAGCTATTCACATGACTCAAAACAGTACAGAATAAATACATCTCTACATTTGAGATTAAACAGCGTTCACACGCTTATCTGTACTCTGCCACTCCAAAAATAGGAAAAGATAATTCTATCATAAAGTCAAACATGGATCCACTTAATCAAGCGTTGCAACTCGAAATTTAACTTGTCCAAAAAATACTAAAGATTACTTCCCTTCCATAAAATCCACATGCAACACCGTAGTTACATAACTGTAATATCTGTAGTCAGTTGATGGAGTTGGGGTTTGATGTGTAGTTTCTGCTTACTTGACAGCGTATTTGATGTCAATTTATTTATTGTCTTAGTTAAAGGTGTAAACAATCATTCTCATACCACTATGACACACATCAATAATTTCACAAAACATATCTGAAAGCGTAGCAATTCTCCGCCAGTCAGACCATCAGTAGTTTTGTCAGTATTACTAATCTATCCCAGTTAGATCGTCTGTAGCTCTGTCAACATTACAAATCTCTCCCAGGCATTCATCTTTAGTTCTATCAACATTACAAATCTGTTCCAGTTCTCATCCAATCTGTGGTTCTGTCAACACTACAAATCTGTCCCAGTTAGCTCAACTCATCTGTAGTTCTGTCAACATTACAAATCTGTCCCAGTTAGCCCAACTCATCCATAATTCTGTCAACATTACAAATATATACCAGTTAGCTCAACTCAACTGTCGTTCTGTCAACAATAAAATCTGTCCTAGTTAGCTCAGCTCATCTGTAGTTCTGTCAACATTACAAATCTGTCCCAGTTAGCTCAACTCATCTGTAGTTCTGTCAACATAACAAATTGTCCCAGTTAGCTCAGCTCAACTGTAGTTCTGTCAACATTACAAATCTGTCCCAGTTAGCTCAGCTCAACTGTAGTTCTGTCAACAATACAAATCTGTCCCAGTTAGCGCAACTCATCTGTAGTTCTGTCAACATAACAATCTGTCCCAGTTAGCTCAGCTCATCTGTAGTTCTGTCAACATTACAAATCTGTCCCAGTTAGCTCAGCTCAACTGTAGTTCTGTCAACATAATAAATCTGTCCCAGTTAGCTCAACTCATCTGTAGTTCTGTCAACATTACAAATCTGTCCCAGTTAGCTCAGCTCTACTGCAGTTCTGTCAACAATACAAATCTGTCCCAGTTAGCTCAACTCATCTGTAGTTCTGTCAACAATACAAATCTGTCCCAGTTAGCTCAGCTCATCTGCAGTTCTGTCATCATAACAAATCTGTCCCAGTTAGTTCAGCTCATCTATAGTTCCGTCAACATAACAAATCTGTCCCAGTTAGCTCAGCTCATCTGTAGTTCTGTTAAGATTGTGACGAATCATTTGTGCACTTTTATAACTTTTATCCTCTCCGCCAGTATCACTTCGCGTATTCATTTTCCTCACCGATCGTCTTATGGTTTGACATATTTTATGCACCTAAATTCAGCTCTAGCCGCTCTCAGACTTGTATACGTTTCGCCTGTGAATCGTCGTAAGCTAATTAGGCATTTCAGCGAATAATGTATCACCTCAGTTGTTGAGCTACCTTTAATAAAGTCGATCTTTATTGACACAAGGTGGTAGCGCAGGATCGATGAAAAGAAAGTCATATTGTATGTCTGAGAAATGCGTCTTAGGGATTTACGCAAACACAGGTGATAAGGCGTAATTGTTCCCGCAGGGCCATATTTGTATCAATATTACCGATAATCTGTTTGGGGAGACCATATTGTGGGAAAGCATCTAGACGGGAGATAAGTTCACATATTTGTTTGTGAGTTTGCATAAAGATGCAATCCGAAGAATTACTGCCTTATTAGAAATATGTCACGCGATGGAATTTTAAAATTTGATATTTCAAAACACGCAGCGGATATTATGATTTAACACCCTGACCCATTAATTCTAAAGAGTTTACCAGTGGCTTAATGTGAGAACCGAAATAGACGTTGACTTTCATTGGCAAATTTATCGGAAGCACAATCTGGGATGTGAACTGAGAAATATAAATATAATCTATCGAAATCGGAGTCACAAATCAGACTGCATCGCCACGTCAAGCTAGCAATTTACCTGAGCCAGAGAGACGATCGGACAAAGGATTCTAAAATTATAAGTGACAGATCGAAGTATTTGGGCAACTTTGAAATCCGCATTTTTAAATACAAGACTGGAAACGTATAGGACCAGGACAGAGTATTTATACAACTTTGAAACTTAAAAGTAAACCACATTTCTAAATTTAAAGACAGGAGACCTAAGGAATCAAATCACCCGTCATAAGAGAAATACTACAATTTCCCAGACCAAGTGATTCGTAAGCATCAACATGCTGTGTCCATTCTAACTGTGCCAGGAGATTGTGTTCCCAAAAATTACTTTGGTGTAAGCGTAAACATTTATTTTACCATGTGAATTTGACATGTTTTCCTTTGTAAGTGGTGGTACGACTGGAATTGTTCGAGATGTGTGGCCATATTTATATTAAAGAGCTCATCGTGCTATTTTATCAAATGCACTAGGGTTTGATCATGCAGGACACGAAACTGGCAGAATGACTCAAGTCGCCGGATAGTAGGTCCACAATACACATGTAGTACATATTTATTAGGTTTTCTACACAATACAATAGCAATGGAGAATCTTCATAATCTGTCTCCTCATAAATATGAACAGTCCATATGGCAATAAGAATGCATGTTGAAATAATACATATATTCGTCTTCTCTATTCAGTTCTAGCCGTTCTGACTAAGACGTACGTGTCATTCACGGACACCCAAGTAATGCGAAACAGAAACGAGAATTTTTGTTTCTTCTTGAATAAATTACTTCTCTGTGAAGTGCAGAACTTCTTATACGTTCAGGGCCACCTTAACGATCGTTGAAACAAGTGGCGGCCTTCAAAAACATAATGATGTCACGTAAAGATACTCACTTCCTCCACAATTCCGGGAGCTCGAAAATTATGTCTAGCTTGGACGAATGAAACATATGAAAGGCCCAGAATAGTCGTTAGAATAAATTAGCGCAAACGCGTTACGTCATTTACAACCGGTCAATCAATTAATCAATACCCTTTAGCTCCCCAAGGAGCATAGGCCTTCAACAAACACATGCCAAGTCTTCCTGTCCTGTGCCATCCGCTCAAATTCTTTCCATGTTTTCCTCATCATTTTCACCTCTGTTTCTAGTTCTCTTCTCCATGTGTTTTTTGGTCTACCTCTGCCTCTCTTTCCCTGTAGATTCCAGAACAAGGACTGCCTTGTAATGCTATCAACAGGTTTCCTCAATTAACAACCGGTGACGTATAAAAATATATTGTATACAAATATACAAATATACTATTCAAAAAAAGAAACGCATAGCTATCCGAGGGCGCGTTTTTATGAGGTTGTAAGTAAAATTTGGTGCTAGGGTATATAAAAACCAGCCTCAAATATTCTTTACAGTGTCAAATGCACGTGTTGACCTGAATTGCGTTCGTTTTTGTAATCGTTACAACGCAGTGGTCAATAGAGTTTATGACGCAATTTTTGACCACAGCTCATGTTGCGCGCGCGTGAAAGCAACACAATTTGGTGTGAACACTATTCACTGACTACGCAACGGAAACCCTATAAAAGGATAACGCTACACACACAAAATTCAGTTCATTTTCAAGCAGACATTTATGGCGTCTCTATCGATAAATTTAAGGAACATTGCTATTGGCCGACTGCATGCAGGCGAAAGTCAAATGCAGGGTGCCAGGCATCTAAACGTGCATCAGAGTACCATCAGTCGACTTTGGCACCGGTTGCAAGCCACTGGCTCAGTTGAAGACCGGCATCGCAGTGGACGACCCAGAGTGACAACAGCAGCGGAGGATCGCTTTATTCGGCTTCGTCACCTCAGATACAGGTTTACAACAGCTTCCTCAACTGCCCAGTCATTGCCTGCAGGACGTCATGTGTCTGATCAAACTGTCCGGAATAGACTGCATGACGCTGGATTTTTGGCACAACGAGCTCACCGAGGACCTGTCCTTATGCGCCGCCATCGCCAAAATCGACTTCTTTGGGCCAATCAGCATCGTCCCTGGGCAGCTGACAATCAATGGAGACGTGTCTGGTTTAGTGACGAATCTTTCTTTTTGTTGCAGCGTCATGATAGACGGCGTAGGGTCTACCGTAGCTGAAATGAACATTTTGCCCAAAATTGCGTTGATGAAGCTCCGCCGCACGGTGGTTGAGGTGCAATGATGTGGGGAATGATCAGTTAAAACGGAAAGAGTCAACTGGTGCAATTCAGGTCAACACGTGCATTTGACACTGTAAAGAACATTTGAGGCTGGTTTTTATATACCCTAGCACCAAATTTTACTTACAAACTCATAAAAACGCGCCCTCGGATAAAGATGCGCTTCTTTTTTTGAACAGTATACATAACTGTAATATCTGTAGTCAGTTGTTGGAGTTGGGGTTTGATGTGTAGTTTCTGCTTACTTGACAGCGTATTTGTTGTCAATTTATTTATTGTCATAGTTAAAGGTTTAAACAATCATTCTCATACCCCTATGAAACATATCAATAATTTCACAAAACATATCTGAAAGCGTAGCAATTCTCCTCCAGTCAGACCATTAGTAGTTCTGTCAGTATTACTAATCTATCCCAGTTCGATCGTCTGTAGCTCTGACAACATTACAAATCTCTCCCAGGCATTCATCGGTAGTTCTATCAACATTAAAAATCTGTTCCAGTTCTCATCCAATCTGTGGTTCTGTCAACAATACAAATCTGTCCCAGTTAGCTCAGCTCATCTGTAGTTCTGTAAACATTACAAATCTCTTCCAGGCATTCATCTTTAGTTCTATCAACATTACAAATGTGTTTCAGTTCTCATCCAGTCTATGGTTCTGTCAAAAATATAAATCTGTCCCAGTTAGCTCAGCTCATCTGTAGTTCTTTCAACAATACAAATCTGTCCCAGTTAGCTCAACTCATCTGTAGTTCTGTTAAGATTGTGACGAATCATTTGTGCACTTTTATAACTTTCATCCTCTCCGCCAGCATCACTTAGTTTCTTCATGTTCCTCTCCAATCGTCCTATGGTTTGACATATTTTATGCACCTACATTCAGCTCTAGCCGCTCTCAGACTTGTATACGATCCGCCCTGTGAATCGTCGTAAGCTAATTAAACAGGTCAGAGAATAATTTATCACCTCAGTTATAGATCTACCTTTAATAACGTTGATCTTTATTGACACAAGTTGGTAGCGCAGGATCGAGGACAAGAAAGTCATATTGTCTGTCTGAGAAATGCGTCTTAGGGATTTACGCAAACACAGGTGATAAGACGTAATCGTTTCCGCTGGGCCATCTTTGTATCAATATTACCGATAATCTGTTTGGGGAGACAATATTGCGGGAAAGCATCTAGACGGGAGATAAGTTCACACAGGTAACCCGAATAATGCAGGAATCCGTCACAACCCGTACAAATGCTGGTACAAATACAGTCCAAGTCTAATTGAACTTCCTTGACCACTGCAGACGTTGTTGTGGTCTACAGGCATGAAATAGGACGTCCATTGCTACTGGTGTAAAGTTGCATACTACCACAAATAACGCGTGCGTGGTTTCTCAAATGCGCCACACAGGCAGATTATAACTAGTTCGAAGTTCTGAAGTACAGGAGATTCAAGCCACGCCCACACAGGGCTAATTATAACAAAGTCAAGTGTTCTACACTCTTGTCACGCGATTGTCTTAAGTATACGTCCCCACACTGGCCACCAAAAATGTAACCGCACTTTTTATTTAGCAGTAACCTCTTCTGTATTGGTTCCAACTTGACTATAAACCACCAAATGATAATAGTCGTGTTTGGTATATAGGTAAAGTGAGTGTGATTGTGTACTGGCAAAGTCGTTAACACAACAGGGGCGCACACGGGAGTCATCGAGTATGGAACGACTGATGATGTTTAATAATAGTTTATTAACTCACAGCACATCATCACGTAGACATAGACGAATACAGGTACATCGAATCATATAATTTCCACACTGCATTAAATATATATATAATACGGCCTGTCCACATCCTGGCCTATAATAATCTTCATATGGCCTAAACAGTACTCTATTACTCAATAAAGCCTGCTCACACGGCAGCTATAATAATCTTCATATGGCCTAAACAGTACTCCATTACTCAATAAAGCCTGCTCACACGGCAGCTATAATAATCTTCATATGGCCTAAACAGTACTCCATTACACAATAAAGCCTGCACACACGGCAGCTATAATAATCTTCATAAGGCCTAAACAGTACTCCATTACACAATAAAGCCTGCTCACACGGCAGCTATATAAATCTTCATATGGCCTAAACAGTACTCCATTACTCAATAAAGCCTGCTCACACGGCAGCTATAATAATCTTCATATGGCCTAAACAGTACTCCAGTACACAATAAAGCCTGCACACACGGCAGCTGTAATAATCTTCATTAGGCCTAAACAGTACTCCATTACACAATAAAGCCTGCTCACACGGCAGCTATAATAATCTTCATATGGCCTAAACAATACTCCATTACACAATAAAGCCTGCTCAGCCGGCAGCTATAATAATCTTCATATGGCCTCAACAGTACTCCATTACTCAATAAAGCCTGCTCACACGGCAGCTATATTAATCTTCATATGGCCTAAACAGTACTCCATTACTCAATAAAGCCTGCTCACACGGCAGCTATAATAATCTTCATATGGCCTAAACAGTACTCCATTACACAATAAAGCCTGCTCACACGGAAGCTATAATAATCTACATATGGCCTAAACAGTACTCCATTACACAATAAATCTTTACTGCAGTTTATCACATAGGCTGTACACACAGCGAAATATATAAGTCGACATTTTCTTAAGCCCTACGTAGGCATACACTATCCAAAAACCACGGGACTCGACCTACACGGTCCACGCCCAAAACACAACTCCCTTAATCACACACTAGTTCCGCTAAAAAAAACCCGTCACGAGACTCGGCTGTCTTGAACACCGCTCTCAATAATACATGCAGACTAGCTGCGAGCTATTCACATGACTCAAAACAGTACAGAATAAATATATCTCTACATTTGAGATTAAACAGCGTTCACACGCTTATCTGTACTCTGCCACTCCAAAAATAGGAAAAGAAAGTTCTATCATAAAGTCAAACATGGATCTGCTTAATCAAGCGTTGCAACTCGAAATTTAAATTATCCAAAAAATTCTAAAGATTACTTCCCTTCCATAAAATCCTCTTGCAACACCGTAGTTACATAACTGTAATATCTGTAGTCAGTTGATGGAGTTGGGGTTTGATGTGTAGTTTCTGCTTACTTGACAGCGTATTTGATGTCAATTTATTTATTGTCTTAGTTAAAGGTGTAAACAATCATTCTCATACCACTATGACACACATCAATAATTTCACAAAACATATCTGAAAGCGTAGCAATTCTCCACCAGTCAGACAATCAGTACTTTTGTCAGTATTACTAATCTATCCCAGTTAGATCGTCTGTAGCTCTGTCAACATTACAAATCTCTCCCAGGCATTCATCTTTAGTTCTATCAACATTACAAATCTGTTCCAGTTCTCATCCACTCTGTGGTTCTGTCAACACTACAAATCTGTCCCAGTTAGCTCAACTCATCTGTAGTTCTGTCAACATTACAAATCTGTCCCAGTTAGCCCAACTCATCTGTAGTTCTGTCAACATTACGAATATGTCCCAGTTAGCTTAGCTCAACTGTAGTTCTGTCAACAATACAAATCTGTCCTAGTTAGCTCAGCTCATCTGTAGTTCTGTCCACATTACAAATCTGTCCCAGTTAGCTCAACTCATCTGTAGTTCTGTCAACATAACAAATGTGTCCCAGTTAGATCAACTCAACTGTAGTTCTGTCAACAATACAAATCTGTCCCAGTTAGCGCAACTCATCTGTAGTTCTGTCAACATAACAAATCTGTCCCAGTTAGCTCAGCTCATCTGTAGTTCTGTCAACATTACGAATCTGTCCCAGTTAGCTCTGCTCAACTGTAGTTCTGTCAACAATACAAATCTGTCCAGTTAGCTCAACTCATCTGTAGTTCTGTCAACATTACAAATCTGTCCCAGTTAGCTCAGCTCAACTGTAGTTCTGTCAACAATACAAATCTGTCCCAGTTAGCTCAGCTCATCTGCAGTTCTGTCAACATAACAAATCTGTCCCAGTTAGCTCAGCTCATCTGTAGTTCCGTCAACATAACAAATCTGTCCCAGTTAGCTCAGCTCACCTGTAGTTCTGTTAAGATTGTGACGAATCATTTGTGCACTTTTATAACTTTTATTTTCTCCGCCAGTATCACTTCGTGCCTTCATTTTCCTCACCGATCGTCTTATGGTTTGACATATTTTATGCACCTAAATTCAGCTCTAGCCGCTCTCAGACATGTATACGTTACGCCTGTGAATCGTCGTAAGCTAATTAGGCAGGTCAGCAAATAATGTATCACCTCAGTTCTCGAGCTACCTTTAATAAAGTCGATCTTTATTGACACAAGGTGGTTGCGCAGGATCGATGAAAAGAAAGTCATATTGTCTGTCTGAGAAATGCGTCTCAGGGATTTACGCAAACACAAGTGATAAGGCGTAATTGTTTCCGCAGGGCCATATTTGTATCAATATTAAAGATAATCTGTTTGGGGAGACCATATTGTGGGAAAGCATCTAGACGGGAGATAAGTTCACATATTTGTTTGTGAGTTTGCATAAAGATGCAATCCGAAGTATTACTGCCTTATTAGAAATATGTCACGCGATGGAATTTTAAAATTTGATATTTCAAAACACGCGGCGGATGTTATGATTTAACACCCTGACCCATTAATTCTAAAGAGTTTACCAGTGGCTTAATGTGAGAACCGGAATAGACGTTGACTTTCATTAGCAAATTTATCGGAAGCACAATCTGGGATGTGAACTGAGAAATATAAATATAATCTATCGAAATCGGAGTCACAAATCAGACTGCATCGCCACGTCAAGCTAGCAATTTACCTGAGCCAGAGAGACGATCGGACAAAGAATTCTAAAATTATAAGTGACAGATCGAAGTATTTGGGCAACTTTGAAATCCGTATTTGTAAATACAAGACTGGAAACTTATAGGACCATAATAATAATAATAATAGCCCCTTCAGTCATAACTGACTATGGGAATGCGCCCCTGAGGTGACAGCCCTCAGCTGCTTATTTTCCTGGTGCTCCTTTCGACGTTTTCTCCTCACCTCTGCTTCTTGTGTGAGCCTCTCTTTGCCCAATCTGAGGTGGCGCCGTAAATAGCATCGCCACTTAGTGCGATCGGCAGCTTTATCCTCCCATGTTGCTGGATCCATGACCAGTGCCCTCATATCTCTCTTGCACACATCTTTGAACCTCAGCTGTGGTCGCCCAACTGTTCTCTTGCCCTCTGCTAATTGTCCGTAGAAGATATCTTTTGGGATGCGACCATCATCCATCCGGCGAACGTGACCAGGACAGAGTATTTATACAACTTTGAAACTTGAAAGTAAACTACATTTCTAAATTTAAAGACAGGAGACCTAAGGAATCAAATCACCTGTCATAAGAGAATAACTACAATTTCCCAGACCAAGTGATTCGTAAGCATCAACATGCTGTGTCCATTCTAACTGTGCCAGGAGATTGTGTTCCCAAAAATTACTTTGGTGTAAGCGTAAACATTTATTTTACCATGTGAATTTGACATGTTTTCCTTTGTAAATGGTGTTACGACTGAAATTCTTCGAGATGTGTGGCCATATTTATATTAAAGAGCTCATCGTGCTATTTTATCAAATGCACTAGGGTTTGATCATGCAGGACACGAAAAACTGGCAATGAATGACCTCAAGTCGCCGGATAGTATGGTCCACAAATACACATGTAGTACACATTATTAGTTTTTACACAATACAATAGCAATGGAGAATCTTCAAAATCTGTCCTCCTCCTCATAAATATAACTAGTATGAG